>VZSV01000065.1:3108352-3160046 GCA_013398735.1 Nothocercus julius | reverse complement strand
ATCCGCCAGCTCCCGCAGCATTCTGGGGTGCCTCCCATCAGGGCCCATGGATTTGTGGCTATCGAGTTTCCTTAGGTGCTCTCTGACCCAGTCCTCCTCAACCCGGGGCAGGTCTTCCTCTCTCCAGGCTTCCTCTCTTGTTCCTGGGGCCTGGGACTCTAAAGGGCTGCCCTTGGTAAACACCGAAGCAAAGCAGGCGTTCAGCAACTCTGCTTTTTCTGTGTTCTTCGTAATCAGGGCACCCACCCCATTCACCAGCAGACCCACATTTTCCCTGATCTTCCTTTTGCTGTTAATGTATTTGAAGAAGTTTTTCTTGTTGTTTTTAACATCCCTTGCCAGATTGCATTCCAACTGTGCCTTAGCTTTCCATGTCGCTTCCCTGCATTCCCTGACAACGTTCCTGTATTTCTCCCAAGGGGCCTTTCCTTTTTTCCACTTTCTGTATACTGCCTTCTTCTGGTTGAGCATTGCCACAAGCTCCTTGCTGATCCGCACAGGTCTCCTGCCCCCTCTACCTGACTTCTTGCACAAAGGGATGCACTGTTGCTGGGCGTGGAGGAGGTGCTGCTTGAAAACCAACAAGCTCTCTTGGGCTCCCCTACCTTCTAGAGCTCTAGCCCATCGGATTCTTCTGAGGAGGTCTCTGAAGAGGCCAAAGTTGGCCCTCCTGAAGTCCATGGTTGCAAGGCTACTTACAGCCCTGCTTCCTCCTCGTTGGATCCTGAACTCCACCAACTCATGATCACTGGAGCAGAGGCTACCCCACACCTTCACATCTCCAACAAGTCCCTCTCTATTTGTCAGCATAAGGTCCAGTAGCCCACCTCTCCTCATTGGCTCCTCCACAACCTGCATCAAAAAGTTATCATCATCCACGCACTGCAGGAACCTCCAGGACTGTTTGTGCCTGGTTGTGTTGTCCCTCCAGTTGATGTCAGGGTAGTTGAAGTCTCCCATGAGAACCAGGGCTTGTGACCATGAGGCTACTTCCAGCTGACTATAGAAGGCCTCATCAACTTCCTCATCCTGGTCAGGTGGCCTGTAGCAGACATCCACCACAGTGTCTCCAATGCTAGCCTGCCCTTTAACCCTCACCCACAAGCTCTCCACTCACTCATCATCCACCCCCAGGCTGAGCTCCGTGCATTCCAGTTGCTCCCTCACGTAAAGAGCAATTCCACCACCTCGCCTTCCCAGCCTGTCCTTCCCAAAGAGCACATAGCCTTCCATGACAGCACTCCAGTCGTGTGAGCTGAAGTACAGCTCATGTTCAAGAAGTCCAACACACAGAAAGGCATCTCGGGTGCAGTGACAACATGAGGACTTGGAAACAGCTCCCCAGAACAGACCTGGGGGTCAAGGGGACAGCAAGGGCAATGTGGACCAAATGTGAGCAGTGCACCTTACTTCAAAGGTGCTGGGCTGTGCTAGGGGTGCAGACGACAGGTCCAGGGATGTCATCCTTCCCCTCCACTGGGCACCTGTGATGTCTGTTTGCTAAAGAGAAGATGGAAATGGAGAAGTGCCCACGCAGGACCACCCAAAGTGTTATATATCCCATGCAGACTGAGAGAGAGAGTCTGCCTTCTCCATTTCAGTTCCCCTTCAGCATGATGGCCACCTTACGCTGGTATAGCTCAGTCTCATTTGATATAAATACATTTTTTCTTCATCCCCTTGTAGCTGAAAGTTAGATTGCCAGTGGTTAGGAACATGGTCTTAGCTCCCCACCCCATCAAGACTAGCTCGTGATGTACCTCTAAAGGATTGCTACAACTTTTACTGTTTCATTGTCTTAATATTCATCAAGAAGGAAGGCGTGCCAGCTTCATTAAAAAAAAAAAAATCCAAATCAAATTCTTGTTCTCTCTTGTAGATAAACATTGTGACTTATTTTAAATTACCACTGAAAAGCAAAAGCAAAAACAAAACAACAGTACATCTGCATTACTTGTCCTCTGTTAGCTATGTGAAATGTCTTTATCTTTTTGTCCCATTCTTTGCCAGCCATGTTGCTGATCTTGCCAGCTGGTTGCTTTCCCTGAGTACCAGAAGGAAGCCAATGGGAGAATAAAACCACTGTTCCTTCTTCTCATTGACCCTGCTGTCCATAGGTGACAATAAGACATTCTGCCTTGTTTTTTTTCCAAGTTTCTAATCATTTCACCACACTGCAAACTGAACAGAAAGTGAAGGCTCTCTCGTACTTCTTTTGCATGTTCATTTATGAGTTCCTCTTTTTTCTCCCTTCTGAGAAATGTGACACATCTCAGAGATTAGTGTAGTAATCTCTGTGTGCTCTGCTTTATCCAATGTCCTTAATTCCAATTGTTTTCCACTATAAAATGTCATTATACTGTCTCAGAGGAAATGAGCAGTGGAAATGTTCAAAGGCAAGATATTTCCTCCTTTGATGACTGAGTTGCAAATTTAGATCACTTGCCATAGTTCCTAGCACACCTTTACATTGAATCATTATGGATATTTTGGATACTAAAGCACTTTGCAGCACCTCAGTCTTCTTGTTTTTCTTTCCCCAAGGATGATGATTTAAACAGAATATGATGCATATGTAGTTCTTTTCCAGCTTGTTCTTCAGCTCAGATAACATGATACAGTTTTAATGAGGAACAGTGCTCTAAAAAGAGAGAAAAAAAAAAAAAAAACAAGAAAACAGATACATGTCACTGTGTTTAAATACAATATTTTATACTATCTTTTGCATGAAGTTTCTAGTTAGCATAATCTTCACTTATATTTTAGTTACAGGGAGGTAGTTGTTGGGTGTTTTTGCCTGCATTGCTTATTGTAAGAAAATATTCTAATTAACCTTTTTCTCTCAAATTGCAGTTCTAAGGGCTATAATATTTGAAACAGAAAAGTTTAATTTTAAAATTTCTGCAAGGAAAATACTACAGAATTTTTGGGGAGCTGCGACAAAATGTTCATATTTCTTTTCAGATGTCTTACTTTAAGATAGAGTTGTCCAAAAGATGAACCGTCCAAATCTTATTTTATGACAACATTTTATTTTCTTTCATTTTCAAATTGTTTTTCAATAGGCAAGCAAAACTTCTAAATATTTTCAATGAACAGAATTATTCTGTCTGAGTTTTTTGGGAGAGAATGTGGGTATCTGTATGCTTTTGTTTGTCTCTTTTCACACTTCTTATTAAAGAAAAGTTCAGCCTTGTCCAAAGTGACCATTCTCTGGGCAGCTTTTCAGCATTGTGAAAAACAATTATTTTGATGAAATTTCATTTGTCAAAAATATTTGACAAACTCTGCTTTAAAGACACCTGCCACTTTTGACTACCATTTACTTTATATCAGCCTCCCTTCAAAAGGAGAATCCATTCAAACAGCCAGAGAGGAAGGCAATAGGCCTTAGGCAATAGGATAGGCAACAGGCAATAGACAACGGACAGAGAGTGTCTCTTCCACCAGTACGTCATGGGGACCCACCTGACTTCTTGTGGAGGAACTACAATTGTGTTGAGAGAACACAATTTGACCCAAAATAGGTGGCAAAAGTCATGTGTAGGATGACTTTCTCCCTTATAAAGTGAAGTAGATCACACTAACATTTGTATAGAAGATAATAATGTAAATTATTGCTTTGAGTGACGCAAACGCTTTCACTAGAGAATTCATGCCTAAGAGATTTCTGAGTTAAGACCAAGCATTTCTATTTCATCAACACACCTTTTAGTTCTTCCATTTCTATTCCACTTGCCATCATATCTTCTAAATTGCAGAGGGATAAAGGACCTTTTCCAATGTCAGTTATTTCAAAAGTCAAAGGTCTTCATGTGGCAATAAGACCAGGATGCTTATGACAAATTCTTAAATTTTCCAATAAGGATAAAGGGAATACACTGTCATTCCTAGAAATTTCCTATTAATGTAGTATATTTTATCTCCAGTCTCTCTCAAAGCTAAATCCTTCAGTATATTTCTTTTTTGTTGTTGCAGGCTTCATGTGTAGAAAGCTGCTGCAAAGCATTCAGTCTTCACACACAAGTCATTATCCCTTCCCAAATTAGTTTCCAGCATAGAATCAAAAATAAAACAAAGATAAATAAATAAGTAAAAACAAGCAAGAAGTTTTACAATTCAAGCTTTTCAGATGGTGGTAAAATATCACTAGAGAAATAAAGTGTAAAAGATGGCAGTCATCTGTTGTTTAAAACAACCAAAATGTATTTGTTATAATTCTTTCATAAGAATTGCGCCCCTAGAAACAACATACATTTGTTGGCAGCAGAAACCCTTACTTAATTTGAACATTTGAAACTAAGGACCTTGGTAAAAAATACATTGCATTTCCTTGCATAAGTGTGCTAATATTACAGATCAGTCAGATCAGAAGTCTGTAACACATTATATTTTACTGACTCATGGAGTTAATTTCATCAAGCTTGATGTTGTCAGAGACTAGAGGCAAAAGACAGCAGCAAAAGAGAACTGAATGTGAAAAAGACATGACTAAGAGGCTAAGAAATGTGCTTATTTTTATTGAACTTCAGCCCTTCAAAAGTCCTTACTGTGTATGTCAGCTACAATTTGAAAAACAACTAAAATATTCTAGTATTAAATGTTTCATTTGTATTGGCAAGGTATTTTGTGTTGGCAAGGTATTGCCATTGCCAACATTTTCAAAACAAGTGCCTTACAAAAATGGTAAGAAGTCTGTTTAAGCAAGGACTTGAATGACATCAACTTGTAGTAGCATAACAAGACATTTTACTACATTGACAGACAAAATTTTCAAAAGCATTGAAATAAGAATTAAGAAGCTCTCATTCATATTGGTAGATTATTTAAATATATAGCCAGCATTTTCTAGCTTTTATAAAGTGAGAAAAGGCAGGCATTGCAATCATACTGAAAAGAAAGCCAATGGAAATATGGAAAAGCAAGATATATAGAAATATGTCATGCATACAATTGTAACATTCTCCTGAAATAACATTATGCAATAATGACATCAGTTTGATTATCATCAGCTCTGGTGAGGCCACACTTGGAGTATTGGGTGCAGTTCTGGGCTCCCCAGCGTAAGAGGGTCATGTTGCTTCTAGAGAGGGTCCAGCGTAGAGCGACAAAGATGTTTAAGGGACTGGAGCTTCTATCTTATGAGGAAAGACTAAGCGAGCTGGGCCTGTTTAGCCTGGAGAGGAGAAGATTGAGAGGGGATCTGATCAACATGTGTAAGTACCTGAGGGCTGAATGTAGGGCGGACGGGGCCAAACTCTTTGGTGGTGGCCAGTGACAGGACAAGAGGTAATGGGTGCAAGTTGAAACACAGGAAGTTCCATCTCCATGTGAGGAAGAACTTCTTTCCTGTGAGGGTGAGAGAGCCCTGGCACAGGTTGCCCAGAGAGGCTGTGCAGGCTCCTTCTCTGGAGATCTTCCCAACCCGCCTGGGTGCCGCCCTGTGCCCCGTGCTCTGGGTGTCCCTGCTGGAGCAGGGGGGTTGGGCTAGATGATCTCTAGAGGTTCCTTCCTTCCAACCTCAACCATTCTGTGATTCTGTGATTATATTTATATTGTATATATACACTATATGTAGTGTATTATCGTGCTTATGGCGCTTAATTTCTTCTTTATATTATTATTTTCCCCCTCCTTTTGATATCACCATAGGAAATTGAGATTTTTTTTTCTATTTCATTCTCCTTTCTTTTTATTCAATCAGGATTAATTTTGATTAAATAAAAGTGCGATGAATTGTGCATTATTATTTTCATAAAAGCAAGTTGAAACAACAACAAAAATCTGCCTCTGGAAGCTGCATTTTTTACAATAATCATTTTTAAATTAATTTGAGTTTATATTATGAAATTATGGCTCCAGTGAAGGGAGCGGAATATTGCAATTGATGTAAATTGAACCAGGATGTCATCCATAAAGTAATTTCCGTCTTAACAGAAAAACTGATTTAAATGCAGAATATATCACAAGTTTAGCTGAGGAGGTGGAATCAAGAGTCTTGGTATGAAAAAGAAATCCAAGTTCTACTGGAAGCAAGACATGAAGAAGTCAAAAGTCATACGAGCAACAACCTCACTCCATACCGCACCGTACCATACCATACCATACCATACCGTACCGTACCGTACCGTACCATACCATACCATACCATACCATACCACACTGCAATAATGTATGCAATGTATAAGTCATATGTTGCTCAAATACTTTTGCTTATATGATCTTGATACCCACAAGTATCCTGTAATTTGAAAGAGTAGGTGTTGACATCAATGTGATATTTGTTGTATTTTTGTAATGGGTCATTAAACGTGTGATAAGTTTAAGTATGTATTAGGTTATAGTTAGAATCTTTCTTGATGTGGTTTCTTATTGCCATAAACCTCCCTTTGTTAAGACAGAAGAGCGTCTATTAAACTCTGGACCTTTGTGTACAGAGGGTAGGAGCTTTTCCTTCATAATTTGGTCTTTTCTTGAGAACATGGTGTGTCTATATTTTTGATGGGTAGATGAACTCTGTGCTCCTCCAAGAGAGGACGTAAAACAAAAAGACTCCTTTTAGTTACTTAAGATGCTGAAACAAGTCTCAGAAAAGCAAGCAGATGGATAGCAAATGTATAAGATGGTGAAATGTTGCTGGTTATCACAGCATACTGCTTCATGGCATGGATTCCCAGGGATTACAGCAACGGCACTGTCCATAAACAGAGAGAGAACAATAAATACATATAATACTTGGATCTGAATATGCGTCAAGCTCCAGATACAAGAATGATAGTAAGTTGTCTTTAATGTCTTTCTATATTTAAATCTCTTTAAATCAAAATGCTTTCCAAAGTATCAATTTATTTAAAATTAGTTGCTTCTAAGGAAAGTGCAGAATACCACAACTTCTTTGATACATTTAAATTGTGTTCTCAACATTTTTTGCTGTAATTCACAGAGGCTGCTAAGTACCTCTTGCCTTTACAGAAATCTACTACTTAGTTTATCTTTGGTGTTTTGCTAGGATTGGATGCATCAATATTCTTTGTAAAATCACACTTTCATCTTTATGATTGACGGTATTTTGTGGGGGAAAGTTCCAAGCCTCTTAGTTATTCATGGGGTTACTTTTTCAAAGAGCTGTATATGGATTTTGAATTAAAATAATAAACCCTTGACTACTGTGAAAATGCACCCACAATCATTTGTTATACTTAAGAAAATACTTATGTATTGTGGAGACAGTGGAGGAAAAAAGTTAAAACAAAAATATAGCTGTTAAAATATTCATAATTACATTTTACATAGGTAAGATCACTAGGATCACTGGTCTTAGCTAAATATTTTTTAAAATGTTGTTTGTGAACTTATTAGAGGAGAAAAGTCCTTTCTAAAGGATTTTTAAAAACCTTTTAACACAAAACGGAATAAAAAGATTTATTTAATGTTGGCTTTCTGAAGCAAATTAAACACAGCTCAAAATCTTTTAGGAATCAAACCTCAAATGACCCTATATAACTTTTTAATGGTTCTGTTAGATGTGCAGTGATACTTACTAAGTTTCAAGTGAGCTTGCTAAATACAAAAAAAAAAAGCCAATAATTCTTATTTTCCCTACTAGGCAACTATTTTGGAAGTCTTTAGTAAAAATTCTTCTGTAGAAACCTCCAAATGCTCTTCATAGTTTTAGAAGTACTATTAAAAAAAAAAGTCATTAAATAATTCACCCTGTCAAATAATCAAGAGAGGCAAGAGAGGTCAGACTGTGGTATTAGCTAGTCTTAGAGCAATTGGATAAACTTCATTTTTTCTTACCTGTGGTCACATGTAACTTGAACATATTTTTATTGCATTTCAGGGCTTTTTTTAAAGGATAATTCTCAGGTTATATGTGTGAAGAGTAAAATCTGATAGAATAGAATTAAAAATATAAGCAAAGAATCAAATCCCATACAGCAGGAACCATTTGAAAACTGGACAAGAATGCATATTTTATTTTATTGTGCATTTTTTATTTGTATATGCACATTTTTTTTCCGAGCAAAATGTGAAAAGCTAAAAACTACATTTTTTCCTTTAAAAGTGGCAATGTAGGTTTGTATGATCAATTGGTTACACAGTTTAAAAGCTAATTTGATGAACATCTGCAATAACACTTGACAATAATCAGATTATTATTCATTACCAAGGAAAAATATATTCTGCAGTAAAAGCATCATCTGTCATCCTTTCTTCATAAATCATAATCTTTATGATGTTCACATTATTAACAAAGAGAAGGTAAAAACAGATAATACATTTTGATTAAGTCCTTCCATTCATAAAAAAAAAAAAAAATTCTTCCAGACTCAGCATAACTGAAGAAGCTTCCAACTTCTAACCTGTGACATAGTTAATCCATGTAGTACCATAAGTTCTACATAAACACCTTTCAATTTCATCACTTTTTTTTCATGAACCGAGGCTCATGAATTGAAAATGTAAGATTTTTTGTTGTAAAGAACAAGTGGCAAAGAGTATCAGAAGTTCCTGTTGCACAACTTTGTCTAATCTTTAAGACATGTAAAATTCCCTATACAATATGTTGCTAGTATCACAGTTTAGCAAAATCTAAGCCTCCCAATCTCTCAGCTTAAGATCCCCCAATAATAGGGTGTTTCTGAATGTGAAATCCAGCACAATAAATTATATTAAGATTTCAACCAAAATGCTATTAAAAGCAAGCCTCTGGTTCAATATACTGTCAAAAGAACAAAAGTGTAATCACACAAAGCTCTGGTGCTTATTTGATTCTGCTTTGTTTCCATAGTAACTATAAATAACTAATTGTGCCACTCTCATAAATGTTATTTCCTTTTTCATTACTGACAACAGATGCTTGTGGTTTTACAAAGGGTGAGATTTTGTGCGGGAAATGGCAACAAAATTTTTACTTTATTCGAAAGACGGCTAAACTAATCATTAGGATAAATAGCAGTTTGGTGACAAGAGGTGTCTAGTGGCTTTCCACAGGAATGGATTTTGCTATCCTTTGTAATTAATATCTCCTTTTTGATGTGGAATTTGGAACGATTTTCACATGAATGATAATTACTGATGATATGTAAAGCTGGAGAGAGTGAATACAGGTGGTAGCATAACTACAAAGAGGTAACAATTTATATTGAGATTTAATATGTATATGGTGATTAGAAAATTGGCCTAAAAATACCAACTGAAAAAAAAATGTGCACTAATGCAATTCCAAAAAAAATGTTATCCAAAATCCATTATCATTTAAAGAGGTGAGGTAAAGACAAAGTAACATTCTGAAATTTATTCCAGAGGTCTTAGTGATGAGCAGCAAGTGAGATCAATCCACCGCACAGCACAGATGCATGGAAGGTTGACAGAACTTTACCTCGGCCCTGGCAGGCAGCATTATCTATCCAAGCAGAGCAGTGCAGTACTGGCTTTAAATTCAGAGCACTTCCCTGGGCCCAGAAGGGAGATAGGAATCCTGTGATATCTTGATAAGCAATCCTAGAAACAGTAGCAACTGCTTTTATTTGGAATTCATTGAGGAGCCCTAAATGTCTGTTAGAAGAAATGCTTTGCTTTTTACCACTGGGGGAAAAAAAAAAAAATAGGACTCAAAATCACAGAAGATTTTTATTTATTGGATTGCTTATAATTATGATTTATTTTATTAACTGCAGTTACTATTTGAAGATTGCTCCACAGAGAGTGTGGTTAAAACTCTACAAACTTACTGGCACTATGAAGAAATTTCAGTGTAAAAATATAGTTATATTTTAAAGTTTTATTTCAGGGATGCCCAGAACTGGAGAACACCTTGCAGATTTATTCCTGCTCGACATGACCTGTGAGCTGTCACCTAAGATGCCGTTTGAGATTTTGTGAGGAATTTCTGTCATTACATAATTTTAGTGTAAAAGCAACAGAAATTTGACAGTCCCATTTGAGGTTTAGTATTTGTTGCAATCTGTCATTTACAGAAAATCTCAAAAGATACAAGCACGAAAAACATCAAGCAAACAAAAACAGAATGCACTGTTTCCAGTGAGTAAAGAATTTTGTTTCGCTTAGCTCTACAAATTTGTTGAGAAAGCGGCAAATAGCGCTGATAAATATTTGCCAAAAGCCTTTCTATGGAAAGAAAGGATAATGTCCTCAATTTTATTTTTTAGAATATAAACACAGCTCAGCTACCAAATATCACTGAGGTTTTTGCACCCATGGGAAAATGAGAGGTTGTCTCAGAACAATAGAATGTCAGCAATCATATTGGAGAAATCTGAGGTCCTAAACAAATACAGCAAAGTTTTCAGAGGACCAGATTATGTAGGGCAGAGTGGTCCTGTAGGGTCCCCCACCCTGTAGGCCTTTCCCTTCCTATAGGAAGAGGAAAGCAATAGTTGTCATTCCTGGTGTGCAGGGGAGGACGTATAAAATTATGAACATAATAAAGGAGACAGCTTCACTTCCCTGTTCATGACAAACTCAGTTAAAGACCCATAGAGTAGAATTTATAGGCTGCACACCAGTACTTGGAATTAACTACTGCTCTTTCCCAGCCCTCAAAGATACACATGTAGCAGAAAGAAAAGTGGGAATTAGTGGAAAGTATGACACAGAGGGACGATTTGCTCGCTGGATTGTCTTTCACAAAAAAGGAATCCCTGAGGGACACTGAAGAAAGGGTCAATCTACCTTTTAGGGCAGCAGGAAGCAATTGTGATGGAAGCCAAGAGCAAATTTTCATTATCCCTTGGACTAGAAACTATGAAATCATATTTCCAATTGCTTGCCTTTTTTCTATATATAACTTTGGAACAAAAAATAAAAAATAAAAAGCAGCCACTGATTCAAAATTTAACTCATATTTTAAAAATTGCCTTGTAGCATAATCTTCAAAATTCTGTGAAGACAGACACTCTGTTCATAACCACTCTGCTCTGAGGAACCACTACAACCATAGTATCCGTCCCTCTGCTGCTCGAGGAGCCAGAGCACGGGTGGTGACAATTTTTTAAGAGAAAAATCTGCTTTTCTTGCCTTTCTTGGAGGAAGAGTAATGCTGCACTTTCACTCTGAATGTAAATGGAAAATTTCTAGATATGTAAAAGACATTTTAAACCATAGACTACCATTTGTTCTATAAAAACCTCTGTCTATGCAAACTGTTCAGGCTATACTTCCAAGCTTACCTCAGTAAGTGTAGACTGCTTTGTGTCTTTAATAGTTAAAAGCTTCAGCTGAGGCACCTGATTTTAACCTTGACATTAGAAATGATTAGAAAAGAAATAATTGTTTATAGTAAGTAATTATTTATCAGTGCTTCATAATTTTTTCTAATTAAGCAAATTTGTATAATTACTAAAAATATTAATTCTCTCAAGTGTGAGATTGTTGCCTAATCACCCAATGAATGAATCTATCCTTGGGATAATGCATGCAGAAGAGCAGATGGCTTTCTCCATGTGTTAAAGTTTGATATATTTTTAGGTGTTTCTTAATATGGTATTATCTGAAAACTTTTTAGAAACATAGATCAGTAAGATCACTATCCAAAATGAAAGAATTTTGGAAAGACCTTTACCTATTCCAGTGCAGCAGCAGGAGGTCACAGGACCTAAGGGTCTGACCCTGAGGTCACAAAAGTACTTTGTGGCTCTGAAGACAAATGAAGTCTCCGATTTTATAAATATGAGAGTAATGAGTAGGAGTGAGGTTATTAGTGCTGTCCACAACATTAACAAGGACTTACTGAAATTCTCTGCACAGTTCTGATTTCCCGACTGTAAAAGGGATGATAGCAGTTTGGAAATGCTTTAGAAAAGAGCTGAAAGAATAATGTGAGGTTGAAAAACTTGTCACAACTGTAAAATGACTAAAGAAAGTTAATCTATTTAACTAAACAAAAAGGAGGTTAGGAGGTTATTTTTTGCAGTCTGCAGCAGCCCACATGAGGAAACTTTTCTGGTAGTTGAAGGTGCTTTGATCCTACAGATAAAGGCAGCATAAGCTCCTGCAGATGGAATTAGAAGCTCAATAAATTCAGAGTCACAGGTAGACTTCCTCAGCAGTGAAACATAATTAAACTGTATAACAATTTGGTGCAGCCTGTGGTGGACTTTCAGTTACATAAAGCCTTTACTAAGATTACCTGTCTTTCTAAAAGACTTTCAAACTCCACCGGAGTTCGGGACTCACTGAAAGAATTAGCAGTTGAAGCTTTTAGAGCTGTTTTCTGCAAGTCAATTTAGATGATCATGATGGTTCCCTCTGGATAAAAAGGCTAAGAAACTTCTGAAGTCTATATTCTGCTGTCTTTCTTCATCTTGAACATAACTTTTCTTTGTAATTAGTCTCCTCTGAAGTCAATGGCACTGCACGTTCAATATGAGTAACAGATTCTGGCTCTCAGAATCTACTCTGCAGCCTCATTCTGTTTACTATTGGGAAAAATGGTGCTCATGTTTGCAATAGAAGTCATCCTTGCATGTAGTATTACTATGACTGAAGTTACAGCACTATTATTAGTCTTAGCTCATTACTTGTCCATGCCCAATACAGTATGTCACACCAACATGCAGGGAACATTCAACCACTACCCACTAAGAAGAAAGCCCTTGGCAATATTTTTTACTCTGATTACCCTGGAAATTAAGCCACTGAAACATGGCTTTGAAAGTCAAACCTCTCCTTTGATCTGGATTTTACCACTGTGTGAGCTAGAGAGTGGCAGTACCTTTTGTGATCCACTTATACTAGGCCTAAAGATGACACTCCAGTGTAGTGATTCACCTTCTCCTGATAAGATTGCCATATTTCTGCCTCCAGCATGTCCACGCCAATAGTGCAGCACATATACAGTGAACCTGATACATTAGGATGTGTCAGACCCAGCTCTTATGTGCAGAACATCTATAAAGGAAATGAGGGCTCTGCAGGTCAGACAAGCTGGGGAGATTCGCAGTTCTTGTTCGTGCTCCATAGAGGGGTTCTTACCATGCTCATCACGTTTCACATGTCATCACGTCTATCGGATTGATGCCCTGTGAGCAGTTACTCACTGGTATCATTCTTGTACTGTACAGACAAGTTAAGTTAACCCTCAAATGTGCAGCCAACGACACTGGACAAACGGCCAGAAAGATCCTTCTCCCCTTGCGAGATGAAGCTCAGGAAACTGGATGAAAGACAGAACTTTGTTAGGTCTGGACACACAATTTGACTTCTCACAGGAGTCTGTTATATTATACTATGGAACATTTTCCTTGTAACTGATTAAAGTAACTCCATTTATAGTGTATATAAAATTTTGAGGGCAATGCATAACTTCCCATGTCCAATAATATGTGCAATAGCGATAACTCTGTGGAGGGGTCCCTTTTATCACTTTAGCAGCAACATGTTTGATAGTATAATATCTAAAATAGACTCCTACCAAAGGTTAAATTGTATCCACAAACTTCACTTAACTGATTAATATTTTCCATTGAGCAAATGTGGTGGTCTCTCTTTGTGAAAAACAAGAGAGTATTCCAAATGCTTACCTTCCACTAAAATAAGAAAATTGCATTTTAATTTAGAGGGCAGCTTGCACTCATTTTATGGGACCTTTCCAGAAGCAATAACTAGCAAACTGCCAACATGTTTTTGAAATAGCTAATATACTTTTTTTTTTCCTCCTAAAGAAATATACTGCAGAAAAGTTATTAACTTGTCTCGATATTTTTTTATGTTTGCATTATAATCTGAAGCATTTAATACTAAAGCCAGCACATACCCAAATTGCATGTATTCAATATATTCATAGAGATTAAATCTTTTTTATTTTTAATTATTTTTAGTTTTATGTTTATGTAATATTTTCTCTTTTTATTTTCTAAACACTTTGAAGATTTCAAATATTAGATAAGATTCAGATCCTATTAAACACTGCTTATGCAAACAAGGTATTTAATAATAGTTCCACCTCCACCAATTTAGGTATTATTTCATAACCGCATAAAATCAGACAAATAAATATTAAGTATTCTCAAATCAAGTGGCTTTTTAAAAGAATATATCTATCAAAATTTGGCTACACTCACAATAGAAATCACACTCCATAAAGTCCATTTAGCTGTAAAATTGTGTCTCTGCAAAAGTAATAATGAGACAGTATATTATAGACTCTGAGGAAACTCAGTTTTGACTAGCAATTCAGTTATGAAGATAAAAATACATATTAAGTAATTTTTGCAAATACAGTGTGAAATCAAACCTTTACAAATACTGAACCTTTTGGAAAAAAAAAAAAAAAAAAAAGGAAAAAAGAAAAGAAAGAAGTAATTATGCTATCAAACAATAGAGGCTATATCCTCACACCCCTCAGTAAAGACAAATGTGTCTGGACTTCTGTTTCCATTCCACCTATTCTGAAAGCTGTTAAGATAAAATTTTGTACCTGTCAGAAAGTCAGGTTGATCTAATCCACACAAAAGGAAGCTCCAGTCCCTGTCCCAGTACCAGTGTTAAGCTACTGGCATGATCTCTTAGGGAAAGGCGCATCATGTTTGCACAGTGTGCAGACCTTGGATTCCCTTGGCCTGAAGCAATATCTGCCTCTCTGAAGTACTCTTCCCTTTTCTTTTTGCCATTTCATAAGACCAAACACAGGGAACATCAACAGGTTTTGATTTTTTTTTTTTTAATATACTTTCTATTGATAGGCTTATACCTGAAGTGACAGACTTGCAGGTTTTTCAGGCAGGCAGGACTTGATCATTTCTTCATCTCTTTGAAATATTTTTTTTTTTTACCCAATAAGATATTAAGATCCTATTTATGTGCCTTATGTGCTATCCATGAGGATGAATATTAATCTCAACTAGTTGAGCATTTGCCGTTAGAGAACAAACAATATAAAAGCTAGCAGGAAAATTCTTTCTCTCTTCCATTCTTTCTTAATCTTCCTTGATCCTCCTCCCAAAATTAGTTAAATTTCAGATTAGCAGCTTTGATTGTCTAAAATTTAAGCATATGAATTGATATAATTTTAATGGCATGTTCTATTGGTAGATTACCCTATTCTACATATGAACCTAGGCTGGTGATTCTTCTTCAACATTCAGACAAGAGATTACTATTTATTACAGCAGAGGGACTGTAAGTCTCTCTGAAATTGGCACCCAAATTTGAAGTTAGTAATGTTAGGCAATATAAATACCATACTCTGTAAATCCTATACACTCTCTCTTTGTTCCTAATACCCTACAGTGGAAAAAGTAGAAGAGAAAGGTCATTCTCTCTGCTCTACTCAAGTAAGATTGCTCTTGATTAAGTGGAATTATTATTAAAGTATATCTCACTTATCACAGGTATTTCATATTACATCATGCTCCTGTGCATCCATGTAATCTTCTCACTGTTACTGCTACTCCACATCTGCAGTGCTTGTTGTTATACCTCTGTGCATACTCCATGACTTACCTCCATTTTTTTTTTTCCCTAGGGTGTTGTAAATGTGCATTCACTTCTAACTCTCAAGTGTTCCAATAGTATATTTTCTATTACTCAGATGGCATTGCAGGTAGCAGAGCATTGTAAGGATTTGCAACAAAATACCTTAATATTTTAAGTTGGGTTAAGCAAGGTTGTTCTATTTTATGAGATTGCATATTATATTGGGATCGAAATGATTAGAGATAGTGCCTTTTCAGCTTACAAGCTTTCTCATTATCTTTGTTTTTTTAAAATATGATAGTGGGACTTCCAGCAGAGAGAAGCAGTTGAGAAAAACATTTCGCTACAGTAAGTTAATTCTTCCCGACATGTACCATATTCAATGCATCCATTTTAAAAGCAAATGAGTCAACTCTGTCTTCTTTAGAATCTACAGCAAATCCTAGCTGTGCCAATTTTAGATTATATTCATCTTTGTGGGATGATGATTTTCTAATCTTGATTATATACTAAAATTAAAATAATAAAAAAATGATTTTTGCCCAATGTCAGGTTACAAAAGAGTCTCAGAAGATGATTCCTGATGAGAAAAAAAAAAAAAAAAGGTCAAAACATCAACTTCTGAGCACTGGCAACTACAGTATATTGACACATTACCAGACATGATTCTCTCCATTCACGCCTCTTTCTCCTACCCTCTACATCTACGAAAATAAGGTGTAATAAAAATAAATAAATAAATAAGCCTCTTGGAATGTAGTTTTGTATTCTAGAGAAGAGAATCACATACACCTGTTTAGGCACCTGAAGATCTTCAGGCCTCCTGTATAGAAAGCTGGAATCAAAGTACCAATCCGTAGCTATCTCAACCAAAATTGCCCAAGTTTTATACATGAGCTGTCATTGTTTTAGTTATGTCACATGTCAGAATTGCCTTTGTCATATAGCAAAGTCAAGTCTTTCAGCTTCAAGAGAAAGGGTGAAAGTCATCTGAGTAAATGTAAACATTTTTGATGCAGATATTTAATTGTGATCTATTGATGTGAACATCCTTTTTTATTAACTGAGGTGGTGTAGGTCACCACACAGAATTGCATCTTACAAGTGCTTACTTAATTGTATTAAACAAGGCTTAGGTAGCTTCAGTGTAGATAAATGTAGACTTTGCAAATGGTTAAAACAAGCATCTCCATCTTAATTGTTCCTTTTGCTACAGAAGGAACTCACATCCATATTCCCTGACTCTTGAGAGTATTTTTAATGAAGGAGTGCTAAGCATTATTAATTTAAAAACTCAGGAGTCCCTTTTTCCTCTCCTCAAAATGGTAGCTTTCAAGCAAATGTCTCTATATATTTCCTATACCTTCTCTTTGACTTAACGCACCTGTAGTACTTTCGAAGGCCAGTGTGCAGCCTAGCCAATAAGAATGTGTTAAGGAGATAAGACAGATGAAAGAAGTGATTTGGAAGTGATTTGAGTGGACTAAGTCTTGTTCTCATTTCACCTCTAAATATTTTACAGTGTCTTAGTTTTTGGAGACAAGAAAAACCTGTTGTTTGCTTGTTTCAAAGGGGAACTTAATCTGATTTGGAGGTACTGTGAGGTGACAAATCACAATCACAAAGTTAATGGCTAAATGCTGCTTGATAGCATAATATACTACCGTCCCCAGTATCCCCTATTGACTAGCTTTCAAGAGCTGCAAGATTAATGTGTTGGGATGTAACTGAGAGTAAAGTACAAATGCTTTCAAAAAAGGAGGAGCAACTTCATAAAGAAGCTCTTAAACGTGATGACCTAGATGTAAGATCTACTTCAGAACGTTTCTAGACTGATGGGACTGAAGGAAAACTGAAGAATTATAACATGCGGATTACTAATACTGTGCATTACTCATCCTCTCTCAGAATTGGATCTGATCTGGCCCAATAGTATTCATATCTTGTTATCATTGTTTTAGAATATTTTTTTTAAAAAAAGATCTTCAGAGTCACTGAATCACTGAATTAAATTGTGATGATTGGATTCCAAGGCAGGACTTGGCTCAGGAGTCAGCTGTGGGGTTGTAGAATGTAGATGAGGCCCTATGGCTGTTCCTCATAGCTATAAAAAAGTAAGAAAAGGAGATTCAAGAAATTGTGAGCTCATTACTGGTAGAGGAGATTGAGTTAGATTCATGCATACAAAGAACATTTTTGTTAGAATTTAAAGTAAGAGAACTCTAAAACAAAACATCTTGATGTATAAGGTTTACTTTGATGTGGCATCATTTGTCATTTGGACATGAGCCTGGAAGACCTCCTGTCACTAGCATTTTTTCAGGCCATTTACTACTGTCACTTTTCTGAATTCATCTGCTTTAGAGACTGATGCTGTTGGGAAACCTGCTGCTAATAACAATAAAAATTTCTGTTTTCTGAGCCAGTTTCTTACATATAGGATTTTTGTTGTTGTTGCTCTGGGACTTACACCAATATTCTTCCTGCCCTTGTATTTTCTTCTTGTGCATCATCTCCTCCAAGTGATAGTTTTACTGAGACTGAAAACGGTCTGAAGTAATGAGATGTCACTGTTAATTTAATCATATCAAGTAATGAGATGTCACTGTTAATTTAATCATATGTATCATACTTCCTCCCCGCCCCCCCTTTATGACCTGAAAGTTGGAATATGTTTTTTTTCCTTTTCTTCCCTGTTTCCTGGGGTTAAACATGGCAGCCAAGAGTTAAAGTAAGCTAAATTTACCAATGATTCTCTGCCTCTCAGTTTCGCAAAGGACAAAATGCAAAGGTATAATCAGGATACACTATTTATACATTTAATTAATCCATCTGCACTTGCATTGGAACATTAAATGTTAACAAGAAACCTTCTCTCTCCCCTCCAGCAGTTGTTTATTTTTCTGAAATTATTCCTATTAAAAATATAAGATTTTTTTTTCAGAGAGTTTCTTCTATGCTATTAATATCCCAGGATTCAGGATGCACCTGACATATCTTAGTAGGAACTAAGCATATATCTCTAAATGTATTTATAAGTTATTCTCTGTGTCCTTTAACAATATTGCAGTCAAAAGAAAAAGCTAGTACTAATATTGTAGATTCTGTAGTTTATATGGCTGAAAAACAGCAGTCATTCCTCTCTAGCAGTACATGGAGACACAGAAGATGCTGCATAACTTCAAAAGTATGAATTTTTTTTTTTTTTTTTTNCTCCAGCTTAGCTGGAGAATATCCAACCTGTTTTTACAGAATCACAGAATGGGTGAGATTGGAAGGGACCTCTAGAGATCATCTAGTCCAACCCCACTGCTCAAGCAGGGACACCTAGAACACAGGGCACAGGGTGGCATCCAGAGAAGGAGACTCCACAGCCTCTCTGGGCAGCCTGTTCCAGGGCTCTCTCACCCTCACAGGAAACAAGTTCTTCTTCATGTGCAGGTGTTTCAATTTGTACCCATATTCTTTTGTTAAGTTGCTGGCCACCAGCAAGAAGAGTTTGGCCCCATCTTCTTTATATTCTCCCCTCAGGTATTTGTACTTGTTGATCATATCCCCTCTCAATCTTCTCTTCTCCAGGCTAAACAGGCCTAGTTTGCTTAGTCTTTTCTCATATGATAGATGTTCGAGTCCCTTAATCATCTTCATTGTTCTGCGCTGGCCTCTCTCTAGAAGCTCCACGTCCCTCTTGTGCTGGGGAGCCCAGAACTGCACCCAGTACTGCAGGTGCGGCCTCACCAGTGCTGAGCAGAGGGGCAGGATCTTCTCCCTCGACCTGCTGGCAACACTCCTCCTCATGCAGGCCGGGATCCCCTCGGCCTTCTTGGCCATGAGGGCACATTGGCTGCCTCATGGGTAACTTGTTGTCAACCAGAACTCCCAAAACCCTCTCCACGGAGCTCCTTTCCAGCAGGTCAACCCCTAATCTGTACTGGTGCCTGGGGTTATTCCTCCTCAGGTACAGGACCCTGCACTTGTCCTTGTTGAACCTCATGAGGTTCCTCTCTGCCCAACTCTCCAACCTGCCTGGGTCCCTCTGAATGGCAGCACAGCCCTCTGGAGTGTCGGCCACTCTACCCAGTTTTGCATTATCTGCAAACCTGCTCAGGGTGCACTCTGTCCCCTTGTCTAAGTCATTGATGAACAAGTTGAACAGTACCAGGCCCAGTACTGACCCCTGGGGGACACCACTAGCCACAGGCCTCCAACTAGAGCCCCACCCGCCCTTTATCCTGACACTCTGAGCTCGGCTATCCAGACAGTTCTCGATGCACCCCACTGTCCACTCACCTAACCCACACTTCCTGAACTTCCCTATGAGTATGTTATGGGAAACAGTTTTGAAAGCCTTGTTGAAGAGGTAGACAACATCCACTGTTCTGCCCTCATCCTGCCATCCAGTCATCTCACTGCAGAAGGCAATCAGGTTGGTTAAACAGGATTTCCCTTTGGTGAATCCATGCATCTAATCTTTTTATAAGAGTCCTTCATCTTAGTTTTCATTTTGCAAACTTGTGTTATAAACACCATGAAGCCCAAGAGGAATTAAGTCTGATCTGCACTAACCTGCTTCAAATCCAAGAAACTTCTTAGCTGAGACTAGTTGCCAATGCCCATCTGGTCCATTTAGCCATTTTCTTTGCTGACTGTCAAACTTGGCTGTATTGTGCTGTGGATTCTCTGGAGAAAATTGCTGAGGTAGCTACTGGAGAAACATTCTGGAGGTATATAATACTCCATGATCCACGTTACCCATATACTTTGAAATTATTCTAAGCAAAAAAAAAAAAATGCCTTTGGGAAAAAAAATAATTTACAATACCAAAAATGAACAACACAGGGTTCTAAAGAAACAAGTGCCAGAAAGGAAAGTATTTTGTTTATTTTGGGATCAAATCTCTCCAAATCTAGGTCAAGTTTTCATAGAACTAGTACCAAATTGTACATGCCTATGTACCCCAAATGGTCAGGAACTTGCTCCTCCTGCACCCTGTACATCTCTGGTTTGGAAAGATCTCGACTCAAAAGATCTTATGAATAGAAAACAATGCTCACTTGCATATTTATACCATTGCTTGTGTTTGTATTTAAATTCAGAATTTCTCCTTGCCCTTCTACCAGGAAGCAGTTTCCTTCCTGGACTACTAGTTACTCTCATTTTTTTTAGAAATGCAAATGTCCTTTTGTCAGGATGGGTGCAGACATCTTCTCTGTCTTCCTTAAACTGTAAGCAAGTCATTAATCAATGAGCCAAATAGTCTTGCTTACCTAGTACAGCAATACAGATATTTCAATTGGAAATGATTTCCATCTATTGAACTTTGAGAATAAAATAACTTTAACTTTGCTTTAACTTGCTTTAACTTCTTCAAGTGATGCTTAAACTAAGTTGCTACTGGCCACATTACACAGTAATATTAAACTGCAGATTCTTAACTCAAGGATAGATTGCTTTTTAATGTTTTCTTCAAAGCACAGACAAATTAAACTAGAAGATAGCTTTATATGACATTGTTTCAGTCAACTTGAGTGGTGTCAAGAAAACCTTTGTTCATTTTTCACTTTTACTTATCTTCCCTGTTTATCCATTGCTGATGAAATCTAAGACCAAGTCCCATGGCAGCCTGTTTTTATTTCTCCTTCATGTTGGTATTTAAGATTCAAGAGCCATTGTGTAACTGCCACTACTTGGTGACCTTTTGCTCTGTCACTTTTATATTGATTTTTTTTCCTCCTGGCATACAGTGATCCTCCTGCAATGTCTCCTGCTCTATTGCCCTGTGAAGAGGTACCAGCCAAAATGATGGGAATGAAAGACTCCTTAAGATATCAGAAAATGTCCACAGAGCATTGATATTCTATTCTAAACTGCACATAGTTGTTCACGACTGCAGTTCCTTCAACATCTATATGGATTTCTTTCACAGATACCATATGCCTTTTCCTGAAATAAATTATTTTAGATTTAAGAAAGCTTAATTAATTTTATGAAGGAAAGTGTGCTATAGTTATTACTGAAATATATCATGCCATCCAGCAAGCTGGAACCTGCTGTTTCCATAAAACTTCCTCATCATAATAGAATAATAGGAATTAGAGAATAGAAGAAAAAATAAATTCTTTAGATCCTGTGATTTACTATTCTTGCCAGCCCCTTCCCCTAAAATGGAAAATCATCAGTAATCTGACATTTGGTATGATTTTAAATGACTACGTTTTCCATTCTTGTACCACAGAGAAATATTGCATATTCTAGAAGAAATGTTGTTGATTTTTTTTCTTCCAGAACTTCACAGATCATTTCACATGTAGACCTATAAGCATGTAAGCTTTCTTGCTCCTTTCCGGTGCCCTTATATCTCCTGTGCGTCAATTTTACCATTATCCATTTTCCATTAGAGATATCATATCTGTAGCTAATGTTCTGTTCCAGTATAACTTTGCTAGCCTCTATATAATTATAACTGTGTTTTGTGCTCAGATCAAAGCTGAAAAATGGAGAGTGAATTCAATAATCTGGAAGGTCATTGGGAAGAACTTCAACTCATAAATCATCTTTTGGTTTCTTATTAACATACGACTTGCTGTCAGGAGTCCCATTTATCTGCCTTTTTTTTTTTTTTTTTTTTTTTCCCCAAAATATAAAGCTATGCTTTTGCTTCAGAATGCTTTAATAATGCTGACAGCTGAAAGATAGATATAACATATGCAATACTAATGTTTTCTTTCTAGTGAGGTCTGTGAGGCTTGACAAAATTCACTGTGATACTGCAGCTTCTTATGAAGTGAAATCAAATGTTTGGAGCCAGTGGCTATGTCTACTATATGAAAAAAATTGGTGCAATATCAGCAGTTGTGGAGACTGAGACAGTCTATGTTGAGGCCTAAACTTTTGCATTGCTTATATTTTGGGAGGTTTACTTCAGAATAGATTTAGTCAGGTTCCTGAGACTTTAGACCTTAGACTTCATACTCTTTCTTTTGCGGCTCAAAGCTGTCTAAAAGGAACAGATTTCATGCACGCCTGGAGTTTCCTTCAAATAATATCTGGTTCAAACCAAGATCCCTTTTATACTTCACCAATACCTGTTAAAAACAAGAGGCCATTGGGTTGATTACCTTCAGAACTGCAGTATAACTCTGACCAACTTGATTAAATCCTTGGGAAGGGTTTTTTTAATGAGTCATAAGTATGTGGTTTTTTAAAATGTACCTTGCTTGTACCAGAAAATAGCAGAAAAATATGAAGAGCTAAGCTGATATTCATATCCTAAGGGAAGAGGAGACATTCACAAATGTAGACAGCAGGGTCAGAGAAGTTCTTATATGCGCTGATGTGAAGTGCAGTATCTTCTTAATCTCAGAACAAGCATAGTCTCTGCTTCAGTGTTGGCTTCAGTATGCCTTTCTACTCCCAGTGGAGACCAGGAAAAGGGCTAAAAGAAGCCTTGAGCTGCCCTGGTATGAGCACTGTCAGCCTTATTCAATCTTGATAACCTGTACATCTGTTTTACAAATGAATGATGAATGAGCAGAGTGCCAGTTATCACTGAAAGATTACTCTCGCTGTTTTGTAAATCTGCAACTTCATCAGAAGTGTTAAAATTTCCAGATTATGAGTTGCATACAATTTCTGTCCTAAACTCTGTACTGGTCATTTAGAGTTTTACAGTAAAGACGGCAGAGTTGTTTCCATAGTGCTTACGTTATGACTAAAGTTGCAGAAATTACTTAATGTTTTTTCCAGAATATTTTAATTCATATATCTCAGAAGAAAATAAAATAAGAATAAAAAAAATACACTCTGTCTTATAGTGCAGACCCCTGCCTTGAAGAAATGTGATGTGGTGAATTTTAAAGTCTTTGCTATAATAAGATTTAAATGCTAATCATGTTTTTAAAAATAGCAGTAAATTTACAGTAATACTGTAAAATAAATAGAAAAATCAGCTTAGAACTCTTAACTCTTCATGAAGGAGAAATTGTACTTAACTAATGGACCTGTGAGAAAAGTAGGGGAAAATTCTGTTGGTTTTGTATTATTTGAGATGGCCTAGGGTATTCTATCTTCCCTACAACTACAAGAACACAGATTCCTTTGTTTCCTGTGTAATGTGCACCAATCCCACAAAATACCTTGAATAAGATGATCTCAAATGGCACTGGGTGCAAATTCATTAGCATCTGAATGGAACCCATAGGCACAACCTTCTGCTATGATAGAATGATCAGAAAGAGAAAAGGTACTAATTGTTGTGTATAGCTATTTTTCAGCAAAATGTGATACCTATATCCTTCTCTATTCTATTTAGCACTTCTATGCACTCAGAATCAGCAAAGGTCTATGGTCAAGTGCTGATTGTGAAGTAAATACATGAGTAAAGATGGATATGAAAAATGGCAAACTGTAACTTAAGTTGCAAAAGCAATTTAGCCAGTGATTCAAGAAGGATCACTTTATCTGAGTATGCACATGGTTATGCTAAGGGCTCTCAATGCTTTTTAAGTGTGAACAATGTGAACATAACTATAAAAACACTATCTTAGTAAACACTTAGGATGCATTTTGGGCTAAATATTTTTATGTTAAATATTTAGTATGTAAAGCTAATGCAAGCTGAATACTCCAAGTAAGTGAAAAATATTTGCCAGATGAGCTGTATTTGTATTCCTTTATAGTCATCATCTTTTGACTAGAGTTGTTATGTGGTACCATGATACCATTCTGTAAAGTGTATCATGCTTAAGTATGTTTAACTGGAGCATGCAGCTTTGTCAAAAAGGTCTTTTTTTGTAAGACCAGCTTCATAAGGATGGCAACACTTTAACAGTTGGATGGGGAGAATGTGCAAGTGAAAGAGGGAAGGAAGGACAGGAATGTGTCATACATGGCTATATATAATGATCCACAGAAAGAGTTAAACCACCCAAATGTCCACATGGTCATGAGCAGAATGTAGAAAACATATATGATTTACTGGAAATTTTGTGCCCAATACTCTACTCTGGCAAAGAGATTCTCCCTAAGGCTAGCTTCATTTTGGTCTTTGGTGATATGGCCATATAGAACAAAAGTGGAGAACTGAGTTCTTAAAGACTCAGATAGAAAACCAAAGCCATTTTGGCCTTGATCCACAGTGCTACTTCATTTTAGTTCCTCCTAATTTATCCCAATTAGAGAAAGGATTTGCATTTTAGGATATGTTTACATAAATATCTCTGTGACTGGTTTTTGATTGGAGCAAGAGATAATGGCGAAATGGTCTGCAATCTGATCTGAAATAAAATAGAACATCTGAAGACTTACTGAGTTTGGGGGAATGCGATGAGAAGCAAATAGAATGACTGAAATATAACCAGAAGAAACATTCTCATCTGTGTTGCTGAGGAGCACTATCAAAGCCAGTCTTGGAGAAGTAGCATCTAAGAGCGAAATCAAAAGCTGGAATAAATACTACAAAATACCTCATCTATGTAGACTATGTAGTAGTTGTAGTGCTTCTAAATAAGTTGTTTTGAAATGCTACAAATTGTGACTTCTTCCACAAACGGCTTGTGACTATCCTTAGCATGAAATCTATGTGTCTTCCTAGGAACCATAAATGATTACAGAATCACAGAATTTTGAAATTTGGAAAGGACATCTAGTTCAACCCCCCTGCTCAAGCAGGGACACCTACAGCAGGTGACACAGGGTTTCATCCAGGTGGATTTTGAATATCTCCAGAGAAGGACACTCCACGACCTCTCTAGGCAGCCTCTTCCAGGGCTCTGCCACCCTCACAGTCAAGAAGTTTTTCGCCAAATTCAGGCAGAATATGATTTATTCCACTTTCAGTTTACTTTTTTTTTTTTAAGTCTGTTCACCAGAAGAATGTAATGGTATTGTGTTTCCCTGTTTATTGTCATTACAAATCTGAGCTATAATAGGTTCAAAAATAAATGTGCGGCTCTGTTCTGCTCAGGTTCTGCTATGTTCACTACGTCATTTTCTGAGCAGTTATACTGCTTGGTAATTATAACTCAGCATCCTCTCATAAACTGTAGAATCCCTCATAATAATTCTTTGAGTCCTGAATTCTGTTATTACCGAGGGCGGGGGCGAATCTAAGACATCTGGCTGTGGCTAGTTGCACATGAAACAGGCTCTGCTTTCCTATTTTAGTCAATACAGGTATAGCCAATGCAGTGTAGGCCAGAAACTTATTGATCTCATACTGGTATTAGACAGACTAAATAGCTGCATCAGTTGCCTTTTTCCTTACTCAGAAAAAAAAAAAAAAAAAAAAAAAAAGTTTTAGAAGATCTGTTCTTTTGACTATGCAAGGTAGATACATCAAGGAAGGATATTTATTCTACGCTTTTGTTTTGGAACTAATTAGAAGCTTAGCCACTGTGATATGTGTTTTTTTTTTTTTTTTTTTTTTTTAATAGAATGCTGTGGATCAATAGTGAGATCTTCTGTACTTATGGCCAGACATAAAAAATCATTTTGGTGGCTGAGGTGTTGAAGAAAACCTTAAAGTTTTTGCTGAGGAATTTGGTCTTTTCTAGTACGCATGCTGAAAATTCTGAACTATATATGAGGATATATAAGCATACATATTTTTTATTGTTGCCTTTCAGCAAAACCCATCAGACACAAAATGCATATGAATGCTGATTGTGCTGACTATCTCAGATATGATAAGCATTCTCTCGTTAATGTTTCTGGAGCATATGCAGTTCATCTACCAAAATGCATTTTTTCAAAAAGTCTTGAAAATTTAAAGTCTTAAATACGTCATGCCATTCCCTGCCATTCCCTGATAGCAGAAAAAATTGTAGCAGCAAGAAGAGGTTATACTCTGTCCTTCTCAAGAAAAGATGAAGTTATAAGTTTCTTGATCTTGTGTGCATCTCTATGCAGATCTCTTAGTGAAAGAAGCTGCATTCCATTAGTGCTTATCATTACATTAATAACGATCTGAGTTAATGAAATGCAGAAATCAACCCCAGTTAACAAGGATTTAATCTGCAAAAAAGCAATTGAACAGCACTGACAAAGTATACCAAACATGAAACATAAAAGATGACCTTCCGTTTCTCTCTTTGGTCTCTGTAACTCATGCGGACACTTTGGTTATTGTGTTTCTTTGAGAAATCTGGTTCAAAACAGTTAAGGAACATTCTTTTAATAAGGTTATTTACTTCTTAATTAAAAAAAAATATATCATTTTCCATCTCAAAAACAATATAATCAATATTCAAGAGAATAACTTCAGACTACTAGACTCCCGTTTCTCTTGCTTATATCATTCTTGTGGATTTAAGTTTAGGGAGATAGGTCCCCTTTTTGTTACTGGTACTTCACATGTAATTTGTTTTCAGAAGTCCTTTTTTTTCTATCTAATAAAGATAAATATACAAGCTTTCATTATGAAATGTATGTTTTCTTGTGTCTACATAGATATATGAGAAATATATGTCTGAGTGTGTGTATTAACATTTAGCTTCATAAAGCAATGAGATATTGATGCAGTGTATGCAACTAGCTCTCCTTTATAGCTATTGTCATCTAAAAATACAATGTGCAACACATCATTTATCTTTAATACAGACAGTCCTCTGTAATGGAAATAAATTAAAGGTGTTCCCACAGTAAACTTGTGGTAATATCTCTTGCTTATCTGGCTCTCCATTTAAGGTAATAGGTTATCTTCTTTATGAATAATGGTAATTAAAATCTTTTATTTCTTGTAAATAAGCAAGTGTATACTTCCTTTATTCTTATATAATGGATATTTACAGAGTTTTGTTTGCTGTTCTACATTGCTTTTGAACAGATTTTAACTTAGATAAAATTGCATATTTAAGAAGGCACCTGAATGAGAAACAAATGGTCTAAATCAGCTATACATGGAACACATATTTTTGTTTTTGTTTCACTTACACACGTGCACATGAACCCCCAAAGTGAAGCAGTGCATAGGTGGAGCGGCATGCACTCTCCAGTTTGTTTTCCAGTGGGAAGATCCCCTGCTATCCTGATAGCTTGCTTGATCCAGCTGTTGATTTCTTCTCTGTAGAGGAATTCTAAACAGCTATAGGGATCACTGCAGAAATTCCTGTGCACTGCCTTTACCTATAGACGCAGGGCCATAAACACAGCTGCATGTTTTTTTTTTTTTTTTCCTGTCCTTTTTTGAGCAGATTTTTTGGTCTTTTAAGTTTAGCAAGCTGATATGTAGAGTTGGTGTGGGGAGGATGCAGAGGGGCAAGAGTCCTGAACTTTGACCAGGAATATTGTAACAACTCTTCAGGGACTGCAGTGTAATTTGGTCTTAATGGAATGCATAGAAGTGTGCACATAATGGGGGAAAAAAAAAAAAAAAAAAGTAACCAAAATGGTCCTTTTTTACATTCACATACACTGTTTTAAATTAAAATGAATTAAAGAGAAGTAAACAGCTTATGCTCAAGTGAAGCCAATGTAAATGAGGGCAGAATGGCCCCAATTTTCTCATTTCATGTGTCAGCAGTTTAGCTTTAAGCATTGCAAAACTTATGGAGCTCTTGATATATACAAATACAATTTTATACCCAAAGATATATGCATTTCTTCCTTTACTTATGCTTACAAAAGCAGTCCAAGGAAAAGATCTTTCACATACATTTTCAAGAGGAGATTTTTTTTCCTGGCTGAAGTACTTGAGTAGAATAGAAATAATAGCAAAATTTTTATTCAGTGAGTGCTGGACAGTACTTTCAATTAACTTTTTAGTGCATTGTGCATTTCTTACAAATTAGATATTGCCCTTACCATTGGATTAAAAAACATATGTCATGAAGATAATGCAATTTTCTTAAGATAATTCTTGGAATTTTATAAAGTCCTAATACAAAGTCCTAACACAGGATAGAGACTCTCAAATGACTTTTTTGTCTGTAAAAACTTAGAAAATGAAGAACTTAAGTGAATAATCATTATTTTTAAATGATTGTTTTAACACTAATTTAGTCAAATTATCAGTCAAATTATGCTTTAACACTGATTTAAAAGAGAAGAGCTTACATTCAGTCTAGAGGTACAATCATTGGTTTGGTTAGTGGTACTATAGTGCCGACTATAAATCACTAACAGACACTGTTATAGTGGGAAAATTTTGAGTCAGCGTGCACTGGAACTAATATTCAGAGCTAGAAAACAGTAACAGGACTAGAAATATCCTTCATAATTCTGTCATCTTCATCATCTTGTGGTGATGCAGAATTGCTTTTGGAGAATAATTTAAGTCATTTTCATTCAGGCTGAAGTGAAAATCTCAGTGTACTCTTGTATTGCATATTGCATTGCTATTGAAAAGAAAAAGAAAAAAGAATAATGCTAACAAATGGATTGAACTTGGCTTTCCCCAAATATCTTTCTCCCACCTTTCAAAAAAAAAAAAAAAAAAAAAAAAAAAAAAAAAAGGTTTATAAAGAATCTGCTAATGCTGTATTGAAAATACTCTTTTTAACTGCTTGGAGTCTTACACAGAATGTGACAAGGTTAAAGTCTAACTTTTGACATGTTCATCATTAACATTTTGATGTTCTCTTAGCCTGTCTGATCTGAGAAAGAGATGGGTAAATAGAAAGTCATTTTTCTCTCTAAATTAATATAATGACACACTTCCATGGTGAATTTTCTAAATGATTTTCGGGTTCTGCTTTCCTCTCTATGGATTCAATTATCTTTGTCTTAAAAAAAGACTTTTTTTCATAGACAACCTTTAGCCATTTTTCATGGCCTAATTTAACTATAAAGCTGTTAACATCACTTTTCAAAAATGATGATAGATTGCCTTTTAACCTATTTGAAAATTTTCAGATTAGATATTATAATATTCATAGATATAACCTTACCAATTATGATGAAAAACTCTGAAAACACAAATATAGTTTTAACCTTGAAACCTGACAAATCTTCAGATACAACAGAAGCTGTCATTTCATACCAATGCTTTCTCATACAAGTTCAGTGTTTTCTTGAATTGGCTGAGACAATATCCCAACGACCAGGTTCTGCTCTGACTTTGGTTTTATCTCATTCTGAACAGTTACCTCAGATATTTCAGGTATCTTTTTTGTTTGTTTGTTTACCCTTCTGCTAAAATGACATTTATTTTAGTTTAAAAACAGGTGGAATTTGGTACCTATTTGTTACCTATATTGCTGTTTTGCTTTGATAACTTCTCTCTTAAAAATTAGAGTCTGTATTATTGAAATAATTAATAGCATAGTTACATAATTCACTTTTTTCTGAATATTAGAAGGATCATTAATAATGTTAATTACTCAGGTAAATGGGACATTTATGAGATGGAAAAGATCTGCATTTAAACCACATTGCAGTCTTAGAGAGTGGAATATATTAGCCTTACAGAGAGATCTCCTATGGTCTTCAGGCAAGCGAGAAGACACAGCTCATCTGAGTGATGGTTTTCAGCATGCTCCTAACGCATGTTTATCAAACACAGATTATTGTCTGGAGTACAGCCTACCTGTCCAGTTTTGCCTTTCTGTTGAGAGAGCAATGCGAATGTCTATGCAGTAAAGAGAGCCAAGCTTTTTACCAAGTGGCCTGTGACTATGTGAAAGAACATCCATCTTTCTTCTTTTCACCTATGGAACAGGTCTTCATTCTGCTGTTAAGAAAGAGGGGAATCACACATGGAACACTCTCTGTTACGGAGGGTGTCCTACACTGACCCAGAACTACCTAAATGGGGGTGAGGGACCTGATTCGCCTCTCGTGTGTGGCTGAGCATCCCATTGCATGACACTGGGTGAGGTTCTGTCCCTAAGGTAAACTGGTGACACCTGATGTGTGCAATGCTACAGCAGATTATCAGTCACAACATGCACTACAACTGGTAAATCTTAAGCGTTACATTTTGAATTTGTTTTGTTTTGCTTTTCCCTAAGAGACAGTCAATACCTTTGTCTGAGAATTGCTATTCAGCTTTATTATTGCTCCTCCACAGCAACATTGCTTTTTTTAGAAATTCAAAGGCAGTTTCTTTTGCTAAACACAAAACTCTTCATTTTGGGATGGTGTTGAGCCAAATATTGTTTTATACGGCTTTTTTTTTCATACAGCAAGGAAGAAGATTTTAAAAGACTCATAAAAAAGGAAAGCTATCTCTTCCTATCTATACCTCTGAAGACTTAAATTGAACTAAGAGCTCTGGTAATTAAAACCATATACTATTATTTATCAAGGAAAGTAGGTTAACTTTAACCATATGATATTGTTACTGCACCAAATCCATCTTACTTGACTTATTACGTTGAGTTTCATTATGGTACTTGCCTCATCATTTAAAGGCAGAATTTATGATCTGTGATAATATTATCTTCCCTGATGAATTAATTTCCTTGACACCTTTTCCCTTTGTGGTAAATCCTCCCATACTAGCAGCACGAGGCTTCAGGCGTCTGAGGTGCTAAGCATCATGGCAGCTACCTCAGACTCACACATTTAGCAAAGAGGAGCACTAAGCAACAGCAGCATTAACTCCTATGGAAAAGCATTACCACTCTCCCACATATTCCCTAATCTGGCTTTAAAGATTTAGCAAAGAGAAGAATGACATATCAGACCCAAAAGAAGTGTGTAGCTTCCTCGTCACCTTCTTTGCTGCACAGCAGGAGTGTGAGTAGGGTGGGTGAGATGACATGGGGTAAGTCCCTCTATCCTCCCCACAAGGGAACTCAGAATCAGCTGTTAACAGGCTGGTCTGGCTGACTGTGCTGCTGGTGGGCTGCCAACCATATATCTTCTTTCTGCGACTGAAGAAAACCATTTTGGCAATGGACGTTATTATACATGATTAAGAGTGTAACTTGAACCCATTAAGGTAATGAGGGTTAGAGTTCAAGATGACAGACTGCAGTATGTCCTTGGTTCAGTGTTCTTGAAAGAAATTCCTTACTCTAATGCAAGTGCACCTCCCAGTGAAGAACAGATGCATAGATGGTATGTTTTGAATGTATTAATAAAACATGAATCATACTCAACCACTTGGAATATGTGATTTCTTCCAGTCTAATATCTCAGGGATACATTTATTCCACAATACTGAATGCTGAAATCTGTGTATGGTTGTAAGCCAGTCGTGGCTGGTTTTGATTCATGGAAGTTACCTACCCTCACTGCTTTCCCATCTTCCCCATTTGAATGCCTTTAGTGGCACTGATAAAATGAAATTGCCAAAGCCACCTTCCTTTCCTAGCTCTTGCTCTGATCACATCACTCAACTTTCTGAGGCCCTTTAATGGCGCTTTTTCTCCTTTGCATCTTAGGAAGGCTGTTCATTCTATATGGCAAGACCTTTCATCTCACTGATACCTCTATTTCTAGTTTCTTTTATTTTGCGTATTCTATCAAGTGGTTTTTATTTCTTCTCCTTCCTTAGTTTCTTATTCTTAAATTGACTTAGCTTGCTATTATGCTCTTATCCCCTCCTTAAGTCCATTCTTTTGTTCCAGCTGCGCTTTCCCAGCAGTCAGACCTCATTCAGAGACCCTTTCCAAGCTTCTTTCTGCCAGACATTTCTTGTTATTGCTTAGGTTTTTTGGTTGTCAGTCATTGGAAGCTCTTTGAGAAAATGTCTTGCAATATACTTGCAAAATGTTGTGTAAACACTAAGCATATTTTACGTCTACTATGGTTTGCTTGGAGAAAGTGCATGTAAACAGCTAGGTCCTCTGCGCCTGTCAACAGATTCACAGTTCATCAGCTGAACAAAGAAGAAAAATTACAGTCACTCTCTATTATGCTTCCTTCTATGTATCCACCTTGATCTCATTCCCAGTGTTCACTTCAGAAAACTGTTAACAGTGGTTTTCCGCTGAGTTCACTAGCTGATACCTTGAAAAGCAGGGAGTGTCAATCTGAACACCACAGATCTATGTGGAATAACCTTAATAAAAAGGGAGGGAAATCGTTATTTAGGTGTCTATTCAAGTAGCCTAAATATTGGAAGCACCTGTATATTTGGGCATCTAAAATTGGACACCCAGAAATCACTAGGCATTCATTTTGCCCTGAACAAGCTAAGAATCCCCTTTGACTTTAAAGAGAACTGCAGAGTTCTCAGCACTTTAGGAAAATCAATGCACTAAGCAGTTTCTAGTTAGGTAGGAACCTTATTTAAGATACCATTTTTATGTCCTTAACCGCCAAGTTTAAAGCAGACCTTTAATAGAAAGTTGCACCTATTTTTCTCAGCTCAACACTCTGAAAGCTGACAAGGTGAGACAGGCTTGTATCCTCGAATAAACTGCAATGTGTTTATTTTTGGGGAACTTTTTTTGCAACTTGTCAGTTTATTGCTCTCCTGAAAAGTAGTGTCATTTGAGTTGAGTTCCTTATAAGGATGAAAAGCAAGATTTCTTTGTGACTTACTTAAATGTATGTTTAAGAAACAAATAAAATTTAAAAACCAAACCATATAAAATGGTCTTTTATTGTTTCCACAATTTCTGAAATAGATTTGAAGTCTGTTTTCAGATTCTTGCATTGAACTCTCACACCACCACTGTCACAAATCACAAAACTTTTCAACATTGGGTCATTTCTAGCACTCTGTGCAGAATAGAAATTGTTTCAAATGAAATATTGTAGTGAATTCACAGTGATGTATTCATTGCCTTTAATGTGCTTTTAGGTTACATTTTCCTTTTTGGCATTGTACTTGGACTTTCTCATTTTGTTTTGTAGTATCACAGGAAAAAAGGAAGCAAAACTTTCTGAAGATTTATTGAAGACTTATGGAGATTTTGCATTAAAAATTCAGCTGATTTTTTTCGGGATTTTTTTATATGTAACTATGCAATATAGATTTGGAATCTATAGAACCTTGTTTTAAAAAGAAATTACGCAAAATATGTAATATCATTACTGTTTCAAACAGAGATTTATAAAGCTGGAGGGAAAAGAGAGGTAAATGAACTATAGCTCAGCCCCCTTACAACATGGCAAAGCAGACACCAGTTCATTCACAGACGTGATTAGTGCAAGGTTACATCTCTCTGATTTGTCTGACATACAGCTATATAACAATAGAAATAATAATAATAATAATAATAATAGTAGGTGTGTATACTAATGTCTTTTCATCATAGGAAAGAGCAGCTTTGAGTATATCACCCTGCTTTTCAAATCACAGCATCTTAGCTGATTAAGAATTCTCTCATATATTCTATTTACAAAACATTCAGTCTGACAGAGGTAGTTTTGTATTATTGAAGCAAAGACCTCTGCCCTATTTGATCTTTACAATCATCATTCTTTAATTCTTTCTGCTTCCAGATTTTAGTCCCAGTGACTCTCTTCTTTTTACCTTATGACAGTTTTACACCCCTGGGTTATTACAGAAAGATGCTAACATGATGAAGAAAACTTTCTCTGATTGTTCTAACAGTTCCTGGACATATGGATGAGTTAGGAAAAAGAAGGTCTCTAGGGGGGAATTCACAGAAAATGATGTTTTTGCACATGCTGCAAACTGAAGGGACTCAAAAAGAAAGAAAGAAAAAATAATTAGAGTAAGAAATATAAAAAGTAGTTTGGCTTGTCAAGCAGTGAGGAATATGATGAAGCAGCATTTCACAGTGTTACTAGATTACTAGAAAAAATTAAGAACTGAAAGAAAGTTTAGTTCTCCCTTCACCAAAAGAAAAGCACAGTTGAAATATTCATGTGGAGAGTGAGAATCATACCAAAACCCAGATCCTGATTATGTCTCAAGCTGGCTTTCTTCAGCTCCATGATTTTGTTCACAACTGTCCCTATTTTTTACCTTTTTTTGCTATGAAAGAGGCATAATGTAATTATAGGAATAGAAGATTTGTCAGAATGCATTGCTCATGGGGAAATATTCTGCTTCTCATAAATTGGGAGTCAGCTATCCTGTAGCCATTTTAAAGTATATTCACAGCCATGTTAAAGTATATGTGATGATTTAAAAAAATTCTTTGAATTACATGCATGTTTAATTGCATGTTATGCTCAAAGAACTAATGCTTGTGTATCTACTTTAACACACTGACTAAAAAATGTAAAAATCAATGAAAATTTAACTAATGTCTTCAGCTTTGTAGCCAAAAAGGGATATATGACCTGCAGTTCTGTTAAGTTTATCATCTGCCTCTTTGCCCTCCATCTTTCATTCTTCTCTTTAGAATTTATAGTCCTAATTAGTGGATCAATGAGAACTCCATAAATATATATTTTTGATAATTATTTCAGTCTGATTACAGGAGTATATATTTTAACTGACACAGTTTGAGTGGAGAGATTTTCGGTCCACTGAGGCACTCAGTGAATATATTAATATTATAATATGAAGATTAAAGACTGTAAAGAATATTCAAAAACATCTCACAAAGTGTCTTAGACACTGCAGAGATGAACGTAGTAGTGTCTTGTTTTTCAGTGACTGGTAACCAAAACTAAAAATATACTCCTATAAATCTGTATCTGAAGAAAGCAAAGCACTTACTTAGGTTTAAAAGCAGCAGAGGGCTACCTCATGTGCCTTATATGAATACTGAAGAGCAGGATTTAACTTAAATGTCACTCTTCTCAGGGGCTTTGGTACTTAACTCATGGCTGCAGAGAAGCATTTCTGTCAGATTGGAATTCATGGATCGAAACACCATCACAGAGTTTGAAACTGAAGTTGTTCTCTTAAAAAATAAGAAGAGTACGGGATCAGTCCTTCCTCTGGAAACCTGCTGGTGCTATCACTTCTGCCTTCCTAGCACATTGGAAGGAGTAAGGCTAGTCTAGACAGCCCTAAACTGAGAGGACCCAAGTTTGGCCTCTGAAAGATTGCTGGCTGCCAGGGACTGTGTGCTTCTTCCAAGATAAAATGCAGCAGTGACGGGAGCAGCGAGTGAACAGGAGGCAACATGATTCTCAGGCCTATGATGAGAGCACTGACCTCAAAGAAGGAAACCCTGGTCTTTATTTCTTGCTTCCAGGACTAAGTATATGTCATGTCCTGTCCATTTCAGGCAGATTGTAGGAAGACGGTGTGAGTCAGAAGTAGTAGTAAATTAATTTGACCATCAGAAAGCGATGAAAAATGTTAGTGGAATAAAGGGATCATGAGATAGTAAATAGCAAGTGTTATAGGAGGATGTTTAAAAAAAAAAAAAAGTCAAAACATTTCAGACACTACTACTACCCATGCAAATGGACCCCTTAGCTGGTGGGAAAGGCATTCCCCTGAGCAAATCTGCACCATGCATTGCAGCATCTATGTGAACAGAACTGACTGAGACCAAGAGCTGGTTGCAGCACTAGAAATGACATATAGATTAAAGGTTTTCATGTGTAAACTGCCGGGATGCCCATAACATACAAGAACTCGGACAAGAGCTATCATCCTGCTCCTATGTTTACTCAGATGAGTCGTCTGCTTTGGGCACTACAGCTGCATGGCAGCTTTAGGCATACTGGAGGCTGGGAATGATGGCCCTCAGACAGTCTATCCTAATCTGTCCATGTAACTAAGTAGTCTCAAATATGTTAAATGTGGCTTCCAATAAGGATCTTTTTTTAGGTCTCATTGGTAAATATTTGAAGAAAGAGAAGGACTTTCAACTTCCATGACAGATCATAAAAAACAATGAAGTGATAATGAATAATGAAGTGATCCTGCTAAATGTTTATCTTCCATGTGAATGAAGTCTAAGAGACAGAGAAAGTAGAAAAGAGCATTTCCTACTAGGGTGTTTATCAGGGCACCACCTGAAAGAGGCTATCTCAAAGGTGTAAAACAGCTTTCTTTGAAGCATAAACAGTATTTCTGAACCTCTGTAAAGTAATTAAAGACCGAGGCGAACGAATTATAATTAAATCTTTTATTTATTTATTTATTTAATTAATTCTTAAATGAGGGGTGTATCTGCTTACACAAATAGTCTGGTGAGACCAAAACAATTTTATCAGGGCTATCGATCTCTGACACAGGACAAGCATCAGAAGGAGGTTGTGCTCTAGCCTGTGTGCCATTCACAGCAACAGATCTGTGTTGGAGAGAGGCTGGTGGTAATTTCAGGGGAGCAAATTTCCATTTCTCTAATTTTTTTTTTTTTTAACAGAATGTGGGAGCAAGCATTTCATAAATAAGGATCTATGAAGTAATTCACTTATTCACTTATCTGCCTGCTTCCCTTCTAAAATATTTATCATCTGAATGAGGTGGCAGGGAGAGCTGCATATCAAAGTTATGGGGCATTACACATCTCATAACACCTCCTGCCTTTGATGGCTCACTAGCTGCCTCTGCAGAGCAAGGTCTGAGCTGAAAAATAATAGGAACAAACACTGACTCACTCCACCTAAATTAATTATTAATGATGATGGTATAGTACCATGCCAAGAGCACATTCAAATGAGGTAGTCTGGGATAACGAAAATGCAGCCTTCTGTGATCCATGCAGGAAATGAGCTAGGTCAGAATTATTGCAGCAGAAATATGGCAGTTTGTGTTCCAGAAAACAGAAGGCAAAAGACAGCTTTGTTAGGCCTCCGATTTGCCAAAAAAATAAATCCCTAATCTAAGATTTGAAATTCCCATGATTTCAAAAGAATAGATGAAGTTGCTGGATTTGATTGCCACTTAATGGCTTATGGATTTAGACTGCAGGCATTGTAATGTGGGAAATATATCTGTCTCTGTGTTTATGCACTGCCAACAGAAAAGTGGCAGTCATCCTGCATAGATACATAGATATCACAGCAAAAATAATAATGATACAATTGATGTCACTTTATTTTTCATTATTATGAAGGGAAAAAAAAAAAAAAAAAGGAAAGCATAACATTATTGATACAAATGACTGGATTCCTGTTTGGTACATTTTCTGACTAAGAACAAACAGATTTAGGGTTTTGAGCAAACAGTGGAAAGTGGTTCAGACAGACCAAAGCCTTCACATTTAGGAAGTATTCCTCATCTGATTAATGTGAATGATCCAATTTTAGCTCAGCTGAGCAGATCACATAGTTGCATCTTCTTATAAAAATGAGTTTTCCAAGTTTGCTGTATCTTCAATGACTGGAGATAAAAAAATGGAAGCGGGGAAGGGAAGAGGTTTACTTGGAAATCCGACTTTCTAAACATCTTATAGAGATCTTACTTTTTGAATAGACACATTCCATTTTGTTTGTACTAGCACTGATGTACTGAAACAAAAAAAATGGTAATTTTACTATTATTGGAAACAGATATCAAGTACATTTCCTGTTCTTTCATTGCTCTCTCTTATTTAAAAGTTACCGTGAACTGTCTGTCACTTAAGGGAACTTTTATTTTAAAGCTGAAGGGACATTATTTCCTTCTGCTAATATTCTCCAAAGTGCTTTATATGTGAGATTATTAATAAACTGTTCATTCCCTCTGATTGCACTTAAGATATAATAAAGACTAACTCCAAGGCAATACACAGCTCAGTGATTATTCATATTGCCTTTCTTAATACCAAGTACTTTCCAAGGAAGTGTTGCTGACCTTTCTCATTTCATACACAGCATAACTCAAGAACTGTCAAGAAATGTCTACAAATTTCCTCATCCCCATGCCAATCTCACTTTTGGTAATGATCAGTAATAGCATAGGTTGATTGGGGAAAATGGAAATATTAAACCAAGAAGCTGCTAGGTGGGTTAGTGGTTTATTATCCAAGTGGTAATAGGAGTTGTTAGTGAGGCTGGGTAAGAAGGGTCAAGATATTAAAAAACAGAAGGGCATGAGTCCCATTACCTTGATCATGAGATTTCATTAGCACATTCTGAATAAGACTGGTTTTGGTTGAGTCAAATACAGTGTTTTTCAGCTGCTTACAGTACAGAAATTAGACTGGTGAGTGATGGTTGTTCTTGTTTGCTTGTTTTTTAAGCTACAGTTCTACAGAGACAAGCATGCAGTAACCAACTACTGCATTTCAAAATCACACATTTTTACAGGATTTAATCTCACAAATTGCAAACCTGGTTTGGATATGCAGTTTCAAAGGCACAAAGTCACGCCGAAGGCCTACACGATCAGGCCGGACTGCAGCTGCGCTGTGTGGGCCCTGGAAGTGTATAGGCGCTCAGCAGATGTCCTATTCACTTAGGATCAGCAGCACATTTGCACAAAGTCCAAGTCAGTGCTGGGCAAAAATAAATATTGACCTGCTTGCACGCATCCAAGTAAGCATCAGAGTGTGTCTATACAAGTCAGTGCAGTAGCGTCTACTCAATTACAGCCATGGCACATTCTGCTCAGACCAACTTACTAGCGTGAATCAAGCCCATTGGCACTGCAATCCCCAGAGACAAGGGCCCGCTGAGAAACAGGCTGTATTTGCAAGGTAGAGGTTGTAGGAGTGTGGTGTGCTGCACTAAAGCAGCTAGACTGCTTTTGTCTAGTTCTTGAATCCTGTTTTAGGTGCTGTGTGTGCCAAGTAAGTAGTGCTTCACTTTGGCTAATGGCTTTACGTGTGCATATAATGAATCAAATTTGGTAACCTAACACATTTCTTGCATTCTTTTGCTCACAAATCACTCCTGATTGAAATCTTAAGCTGAATTTTCTCTCAAGAGCTTATGCTGCTACTTAAGTCCTCTTTGATTTAGCTGGCAAAAAAAGGGTTCTATACAGAACCTGTATAATATACGTATAATCTGATCTTTATACACAGTATCATGTATACACATCATCATATACAGTAAGATAGATCATTTGCTATGACCTTATGTTTCAGAGGATTTTGTTTAATTGAATACATTCATGTATAAAGTGCTTGTTCATGTCATTTAATTTGGATCCTTGCATTTTTTACACTTTATTATGCTGTCTGATGGCTAGGATAATGACATCTACCCTGTCTTCTGAAAGTAAAACAATATAAATGCTAATGAAAAAGTTACTTTTTCCCTCAAAAATATTGGCAGTCAAGTCATATAAAAACATCAGAACCTTGAAACCATAATAAAGACCAAAAAAAGAGAACAACTTTAACAACCTTAACTATCCAGAACATCAGAGTTGTACTTATTTTCATTTCCATGAGAAATTCTTTTTTTTCTGAATATTTGCTTATTGAAAACACTTCTAACCTCTCTCAAATCTAGCAAATAAAACAACTACATTAAACCAAAATTTTCCATGCAAAAATCTTCAAGAAATATATTTTGTGTAAGACAAAAAATAGTTGTAACTTTATGATATCTAAGTACAAAACATAAATCTCCCTGGAAGGGGTAGTGAAACCTGCTGTGTCTCTCCATGGCATCTCTGCAGTTGATTCCAGAGCTTCGTTTTTTCCTTCGTCACTACTATTAATCGAAAACCAACAAAAATAAAACTCAAGCGGTTATCGGGACGGCTTTTGGCTGGTACATATATGGCTATATAGATATATGGTATATATGGTATGTACATATATATAGCCATATACATACATATATTGTGCATATAGCCATATATGTACCAGCCAAAAGATCATAATAACAAATATGCTGCCATTTAAAAGCAATATAAAACTGGAGATACGTTTGTGTTCTGAGTAGAGGACACAGATAGAGAATTATGTATAAATGACAACATTGCAAAGTACTGATGGAAACAGAAGTAAAGCACTATGTGCTCAATGAAAATAACCAATCAAACAAGCACCATATTTTTTCTTTTACTTGTGGAATTATTACACTAATTTTAAACAAGTATCATTCCAAGTCAGTTAGATCAACTTTAAGTTACCTAGCAGGCATAATGGTATTGGGGGTCTTCAGTTCTAATTTCTGTGTGCATGTGTTAAATCTCAGTAAAATGCATGTTATCAAATAGTTTGTCACCATCTTGAGAATTATTTTTACACTTGCATAGTCTTATATCTCTCTCTTTGATGTCACTTTCCCTAGGCTGAACAACATGAACAAAAACATGCCATGATTTCAAGTCATAATAGTTAATAGGAATAAATTTTATTCGTGTTTGAAAAAGCTCATATTCTTTAACGATATGCAGTCACTAGATTTATGATAACACCTTTCTATTAGCAGCTAGCTTAACTCCAGTAATTCTAATAATTCATAACTACAGAAATGAAATAAAATGAAATAGCTGGCTGAGGTTCCTGAAGTATCTTTCTATCTTTCTTTTTTCCTTTCATACTTTCTGGTATGAAGATACATACCAGAATTAATGATTGTTCATATGGTATAGATCACAACAGCAAATGTTCTTCCAGTTGGGGTAGTGAAATTGTTGCATTTTGAGCTGATCTTCTGATAGGGCCCATTGCTAAGTTTAATTAACAGTTTCCTCTGCACTGAGTTCCTTTATACTAGAGAATATCAGGGGGCTAGCAAAAGATTAAGATCTGAAAACTGCAGAGCTCTTAGATTTTTGCTAATTAGTCAGCTGTAACTCTTTTTAATCATCCAGCAAAAGCAATGTACAGCTACTGATGAAGAAATCTATTCTTTTTTTAGAAATAAAATCAGATCTCATTAAACCAGTGCTGGCTAAAGTTATTGTCTCTTAACATTTATAGTCTTTTGGGGGCAAATGGTTTGGTCATGTGTTTTGCTTTACACATCCTCACTTTGAAGATGTTTACACTGCTGAGCAAAGCTCAGTTCCTAAGGGTATGATCTCTTCTTTGGGAATCTGCTTCTAAGTGTTACATTCAATGGTCACTAAAGTATGTCACTAAAATTTGTAGCACTGTTCATATCCATTGTCTTGTGTGCATTAGTTTTTATAAACTAAGATTTGAAAAGGCTTTTAAATTTTGTAATGCCTGTATGTAATCTCAAGTAATTTCCTTGTTCGTTTCCTTTCTTCTTTTCTGCACCAGTCTGGGGAAAAAACGAAAGCATCTGTGAGAGATTAAGCTGTGCTGTGCTTAGTACACTCTAAAGCCAAACTTAAGCCATCTTACAATCATCTTATATTCATTTTTCTGTGAAAGTGGTAGTAAGATATTGTTATCACTGTGAAAGGCAGCAGAGATAACTGCATATTATATCATAAGAAGAGACAATTATAAAGAGGGTATGAGATGAAGTACCTGCTTAGAAAGCTGTAATTTTAACTGATAATTAAACTCAAGTGTTTCATTTTCCCAGTCAGCTCATCAGTGACTCTAGAAAATAAATGATCTGAAAAGGAAATCCGTTGGGGGACACAATGATAATTAATTATATTTCTCAAGGGACAATATATTCCCAAAGCTTGCTTCTGGGTAATCTCCTGAGCAACAGGCATTACAAAGTCCAGGTGGCACAGTGGGGAGGATAGGAGGAAGAAAGATAAATGAATTTGAATATTCATTTTTTTTCCATCCTGACCTACAGTCTACTGTTGCTTTCCTAAAAATCACAAGATTAATATTAGATTCTGTCAGCATATAAAAGTTAGTATCTACCGCCTCTGCACATACAAAAATGAGGAGACAGTATTCCACAGGATTTACTGCAGTATTTTTCCCTGGCATTTTTCCAAATGTTAATTACATATACAGACAAATGAGTGATAAAAGAGACCTGGTAGGTCAGAAAGTAACATCTCTTTACAATAGAGGAGTTCTCCCAAGAGAACATCCTATTATGTGTTTTCTATACTGGATTTAAGACTTAAAGTGGTGGGATTTCCCCTTTTGTTCTGGGAAATTAATCGATTCTACTCTTTGTAATTTTTTTCTGACTAATTTTTCTTCTGATTAATTTTCTTCCATTGCCTCAAGTTATTGTGTTTACTCCCTGTATGACTATCAATCCCTTCTTAGTTTTTGTTTAGCTACTCGACACATATTAAAATTTTAATCTACTCTTGTACGTCAATCCCTTCAGACCTTTTACATGTTTTGGTATTTTTATCCATAATCCTTCTGTTCTGCAAACATATTCTACTTATCAATCATCCGCAGCCAGAGCTGAATTAAAAACCTCTATTACCAAATGCATATATTTTTTAATGTTTTTTAAGGAGCAAAATAAAGATATCTTCTAAGAGAGAACCAGCAGTTTTGAATTGTCATAGTAAAATACCAGGCTGTTCTTTTCTCCCATCTGTGGCAAATGGATGATAGCTGTATCTTTAGTGACTATTACACGCTTCTCAGGTCACTCTCTTATTATTGTACTAGCCTTAAAAGATGAACTCAGAATGAAGCTGTTCCTTACATGGCAGTTGAAAAGCAGACAACAGACATTTCACAGCTGATGTGAAAGAGGAGTAGGCGCATTGTCAGCACATTGTCCCAGGACAAGCAGCACGAGAGGCAATGCTAGGAATTACAGATTTTTAGCATGGCCAAAGCTTAAATTTGTCTCGAGGCCTGTATTCCCTAATCATAACAGTATATAGCTCTACCTGCCTAGAGCAGGTGGAGTACCACTGCTCCCCAGCTGCCCATGAAAAGCTGGGCAAATGTTCTTCTTCATAAGTCCTTCTCCAACCCTAGCGTAGCACTTCTGCCATTTTCAAATCAAGTATTCCCAGCATGCAGAATCCTTCAGAGCCACCGATATATGGCCAAATGTTAAACAAGGTTGATGATAAGACATACAATCTCTTCTTAGATTATCTGAACTCATGTCACATAGAAGCAATGACAGAAGGTGGAAACTCCTAGAAATTGTTCACTTAACATTAGCATTTTCTACCTTCTTAACTTTTTGACTCTTGCCATTAAAGATAGTATAACCGAGAATATATCAGAAGGCTGTATCTCCAGTAGCTAAATCTTGTTACATCTTCACCACGCAGTCTCTTCCTCAAAATTCAGACAATTTTCATCACTGGAGGATCTATCAACAGCTTTGTGTGGGATAGTAATAAATATTTATCAAAGACAAATTTTCACCACCTGTCTATATCTCCTTAAAAACATCTCTGCTTATTTCATATTTTAGTTTACCCAGCACTCCTACATGCAGAAAAGGCTGGTTTCAGACATCTACAGCCCTGAAACTAAAGTGATTTCAAGGCTGTTCATAAGCATCTGAGCTCTTTTACCTTAAATTACCTCTAATCACCTCTGGAAACTTGAATCAGAGAAAAAAAAAATCTATCTTTAAATTAAGCCATTTCTCTAGTCAGAAAAAAATAGTGCTAGAGCATCATTCATACTTAAAGTAAGCAAAGTAATTCTGAAATAACTAATAAAGAAAAGTCCCTACTGTTTCAGTGTCATAGAATGTCAAAGATGTAAAAAATACAGTGCATGTTTCAAACCTGTTTGAAATCTGTGACCTATGTACTGAAACCAGCTGTTCTGAGAGAGATTTTGAACACAGCAATCCTTGAGTTTTGGTGAAGACAGTGCACCGAAATGACACAGCTTATGTGGCAGTCAGTGACTGGGAATAATCACAGTGACATGTGGAGACTGAGGTAGCGTTCTCAGCCTGGTGAGCTGTCTGAACAACAAAGACAGGATGATATAAGCAACGAGAAAGAAGCAAAGAATAACAAATGCAATATATGAATAATTCAATATGTGAGAATATTTCTCTGAAACTCTAAAGCAAAACTCTAGCAATAGATTATTAATCCCAAATATCTACAGGAGTTCAAAAAAAGAAGGCACATCAAGCAAATATGAAATGGCTTGCAATATTGTCCTAGTTGTTTATTTATTTATGTATTTCTTTGTATTGTGTGCATGTCCTGAGGCAATTGTACTAGGCAACATGCAAGAATGCTACATAAATATTACCCTTTTACCAGAAAAGTTTACATTATAAAATAAGATGACAAATAGACATAGGCAACTTGGGCACTGAGCTGCCTCTTTGTAACTGCACATCTCAGAATGCTTCACAGATCTGCTATTAAAAAACAGAGAAAAAGGCAGGAAAGAGGCAAAGATGGTACAGGGATTTGTGGCTGGAAAAATCATAAAACTTCATAAAAGCAAAGCACTAAAACATATATCTTCCTAACCTTAAGCATGTGGGTGATTTCACTGGCATCAGTACTGACATAGCTTTGTGGAACTGGTACAAAAATGCAAAAAGAGCATAAGAATGTAGAATAAAACATGTAGAACATTACTAAAAATCCCCTAAAGCAGTTACTAACCTAGTAAGCTCATAAAAGTTCTAGCTTAATCAAGAATTGTCTAATTAATATCTATATTTAAATTAAATTATTATTGCTTACTTAAAATGCTGTAAGGATCTCAAATTCAGTGTGCAAATTCAGCATCTAATTCCTTTCTTTTTAAACTTATAAACTGTTTAAAAGCAAAGTATTTCTGTCAGGGCTTAGTTATCCTTTTATGTATGTTCATACTGTGTTACTAGGTCCATAGGAATTTCAGATGTCATTCAGCAAAGCACTTCAGTATAGGTTTAACGGCATGTACTGAAGCATTTACATGACCTACCACATTCTCCTTTCATGTCTCACACAATAAAAAATGATATATCTCTCGGGAGCAAGTGTCTTCCAATCGAAAAAAAAAGAAAGAAAAAAAAAAGCTAATTTGAAAACTTCTATGTAAAGAAATTAATTGCCTTAGGCATCTAATTACTTTAAACTTTATGTGATATTATCAGTAAAACAATAGAAAATGAAATAAGACTGATAACACTAAGGTCATCCTGGAAAACAGCTTAGAAACAAACAGTTTTGAGCACATAAACTCTCTGATTTAATCCAAGGCTGTTTTCATGTTCAGATCTGTTGAGTACACACTGTGGATGTGAGATAGACAACTTATTTAGTGCTAAATGAATTTGTTCTCAGAATGTTTCCTACACTTTTGTCCATTTCCATTGGTTTTGCCAGCTCTCATTGCAAAATATTCTCCTTAAGCCTGAGAACTTTTCTTCAGTTAATGTACGCCAGGTCTGTATACATGCACAACAAGTGATTCTGGGAGCACCCCTTTGGACTCAGACAGCTTCAGGTCATACACAGCAAAAGGTATAACGAATTATGAAGCAATAAACTAATAAGGGTGTCAAAGTTTGGTGTCTCTGTGCAAATCTGCGCAGGATTTGACCAAACTAATAGGTCTAAATGAAAGGCAGAATTTACCAGTCCTGGATTAATGTCTCTAAACAGCTTCCAGGTCAAAGGCTATTCAAGTTGCCATGCCCAGCATCTCTGCTTTGCTACTTGTCCACAGTTGTGTTAAAGACGTTCCTACTGATGTGAAAGTTGAAATCTGGGCTTTAAAGTGAGAGAAGCTGGATGATGGTTTTGTATCGATTCCTCAGCGGTGCTTTTTGGGACCCGGAGGTTTGTCTAGGTGCCCACAGCACCAATGATGTCCAGAGGCAAATTTCTCCTCTTTTGAGCCTTACGATGCAATCAGAGGACTCAGGTGAGTTGCAGAAAGTGTTTTCAGAAGCGGTATCTTTTCCAAATGCAGAAAACTGTAACTGCAATGACTTTAAGTGTGTAGGGGTAGAAGAAACAAAAAAGAAACATAAGGTGTAACCCTTATAAAGTTTGTGGCAAAACTTGCAGTCGCTTCATTTAGAATCTGTATCTCATTTTGTTTATAACTTTGTAAATGGGAAGTAACTTTATGAAGTCAAAGGAATTATTGTGGTTTAAAACAGGCAACTGACTGAAACCCAGACTCCTGAAAAACTGTGACAATAAGTAGATGTTATTTGACATGTTGTTTGTGAATTCTAGTTATTTTTGCTGGTCATTTTATTTTACTTTATTTTTTAATCTCGTATGATTTACAGCTATAGTTAATCTATAGTGAAGCAAACATAAATATCATCACATGATTTTGATGTGTGAATGTTTTTGATGAATAATTTATTTTCCAGTTTTAATCTCACCAAACTACTTAGCTAATTTAGTTAACAGTTGGTAATAACAGATTAAAAAAAATTCGAATGGGACCGGAGGACATTCTTTTGAAAAATTGCACAGTTAGGGGAATTCAAGTGTAGAAGAGAGAGAAAGAGATCTTTTTCTTTTTTGCTTAATAAAAAGAAAACTCTGAGGTTCTCTTCATGTGATTTCTTTCTAGAGTAAACACCTTGCTTGTAGGCAATGTAGACATTGGAACAGACTCAGTTAAAATGTGGCACAAAGTTAAAGCTTTATCTATGGAAATCTGAAGCAAAGGCTTCTATATCTGGATTTTTTTTTGTCACTGAAAAAAAAAAAAAAAAAAAGGAAAGTAAAATTCTTCCTCTTTCTATATTCCTTTGAAAAACTGTTCTTGTGTTTGTTGACACCTGAAATTAGCACCATGACTTCATGAAGAAGATAGTGAGAGAGAAGAGTGTGCTTGAGTCTCTGTCACCAAAAGACTGGTTACTGAGCAGGATGAGAATAAAATTCTGACAAACTGATATTTGCTATAGTTTTCCTCTGTCCTGTTTTTACAGACTTAAATGGCCACAGGCAGTGAAGAATCAAGGTCAGATCGCTTATATATGATCAATTTTGATAAAATATCTCTTTGCTCATGTATTTAACAGCTGTTGACAGAGAACAAAAATTTAATGTCTGAAACATGGTCAAAAAAGTAGATTGAAATTCTGACCAGAGCAAATGATGCAATACTTGCTGCAGCTCATTCTCACCTAGCCAGCCACTTCCAAAGTAAATAGCACCAAACTAAAGCAGTTCACTTTGAATAATCATTTAGCATGCAAAGTAACATGCAAAATTTGCAGGTTTTTGCTGTGTTTGCAGAATCCAGAGACTGGACTTGAAAAATGTAAATTGAGTATAATGAAAAATTAAAAAACACAAAAGCCAAAGGCGGTTGCGTTTCTTCAAGTCAAGGGACTGTTTTGAAAGGTAACTCTATATTGATTGTTTAAAATGTCTCTAAGACATTTTTGTTGCTCAGGTAGAACAGAGAGAATATTTTGTTGATTTCATCTTAAACGTCACTATGATCTTGATAAAGAATTTTTGTACCGTGAAATTCTCAATTAATTTTTGCTGTTAGGTCATCAGTATCTATCATGTTTTAAGTTTTTTTATTTTTTTCTAATGATTTTTTCATACATTTTTTCATCCATTTTGCCTGTTAGGCAAATATTTCAAAAATACTAGGACTTTTAATTTTTAAAGGATGTCTTCTTAAATGTTGTATACTAGCTTATTTTTTTGGAATGTTCTTGAAATTCACGTATTCCCAGCCAAAGGACTTATTAAAAGTCTGAGCAAATTTTGCCATTTAACAAAGTTACCGTTCTTTGAGGAGTGCTCACAACCTTCGACATGTCATGAAACATAAGAGAATAGATAGCTCTTGCCCTAACAATTTATAAATGAAGTCGATAGGCAAGGAGTTAACATACATGTGAGGCATAAAAATGCTGAGAAATCTTTGTTTCTAATGCTGTTAGCAAGATTCATAATCAGAGGACTATGCTAAAGTAAATGCTTTTTTATCATTCAGCTTAGTTCCTAAATTTCTGGGTAAGAATTTGTGACAATGGTGGTTGAGGAGAAATCTGAAAGGAAATGGAAAAGACTGAACACACGTTGCTTTAGACACTGTGTGAAAACAAAAGGTCTAAAAGAGAAAGTTGCATGGGCAATGTAAGAAGATGAAAACTGAGATGTACTTTGAAAAAGGCCAAGTGACAAAGGAAAAATACTAATATAATTTAGGAGGGATATAATGTACCTAACTGGATCATTTGGGTGGCACAGGGAACAGTGGTTTTCTCTCCCTCCTATGGTATGTTTTTTCAGAAGTTTCTGAATGATAACTATAGGTGGTATGATAAAGTCAGGCACTTTTGTGATGCAGAGACCACTACGTGATGGATATGGATGGGAGACTTGGTTTAGCATCTAAATAATGCAGCTAATGGTCGTATGTGAGGAGGAAAACAGACTGACCTTTGCAGCTGCCATGACGTTCTGGCTGAGGAAGGACAGGGAAGAAACTGTAATTTGGATTCAATTACTATTCCTCCTAGGCTGTTGACTTAGTCAAAAGGCTCAAACCAAGCTAATCATTAAGTTTAAATTCACAGAAAAAATATCAAAACAGTCATGACATAGCTTTTTTGTTTTGTTTTTGTCTCTAGTTTTCTTAGTTTTGAACATTACATCTACTGAAGATTCAAATAAACTTTTCACAGAGGTGGTGTTTGCAAATGGTATGCTAATATAATTGACTGTTTTTAATGACATCCTTGCCTACTGTACAACAAATATAGTTAAAGAAAACTCTTTGTGTTATTCTCCTCTTCATTTTGACCATGTTAGCACACAGAAATTAAAATACCTGATGGCATGATAATATTTATTGATTTATCCAGTACTCTTCACATACACAAATACACTTTTTTTTTTTTTAATTGTTGGAGTGAAACAGCACATAAAATCTAACATAAAGTGAATTTAATTGATAAATTACCAAAATAAAATAAAAATAAAATAAAATAAAATAAAATAAAATAAAATAAAATAAAATAAAATAAAATAAAATTGAGTTGACCTTGGGAGGGGCTGAGAAATCTGACAAGCATTAGAGTCTGTACTCCAAAGATGCTTTGCAGACTACTCTCAACATGCATATTGTTGAACATAGATATTCAGATAATCCAACCTACATACTGAATGCAGCCTGTGAAATCAATAGAATTTGTCCTCGGTTAGCAGCTGTAAGATTTGGCCTCTGGGTAGTGCAAAAGAATAAGAGAAGATGATTCAGAAAGAGTATATATTTTATGAGTAGAAACAGAAATGCTAATTGAGTTCTACAATGAGACTGCCATTGAAATTTGAAGAGCCTTTGAATAAATTTTATGGCCACATAATGTCTTCTTTTTGCATTCCATTGTGCTCATCTGGCTCATAATTTGGCTCTAAAAGCCAAATCCTCAGCTGCTATAAATTGATGTCATTCCACTGAAACGGAGCTGTGATGATTTATAGCAGCTGTGGACCAGAAATAATTACATGTTCTCCTTTCTTTTTCCCCAATATTTGAATGAAGGTGTGACCTGAGAAGCTACAATAATCCAAAGAACAGGTGAATAAACATAGTGTGAAGCAGGTCCAGAATTCCTGTAGCATTTCCATTACTTGGAGAACAGGATAACCTTCAAACTGCAATTGAAAGTTAGTTAAATGCAGCTTCCATGATCTCTCTCCCATCATATGCCATTAATCTCCTACCATGCAAAAAGTTGTACTCAGTTATACTCATCACTTAAATTTTATTTGAACTAGAGAAAAGCAATTAGAAATGAGAATTTCTTCTGATCAAAATTATATCTTTTTTTTTTTTTTTTGTAAGTCAACGAATCATAAGGTAAGGGGGTGCATTCTTGGTTTTGTTTCTGAAACTTAAAGATTTTTAGTAGAAAGAAATCTCACTAGTCATATTAAAATGTCATCATTTTAATCACACACTTTTATGAACATTTTCTAACACTGAATAACAGATTTTGGCTTCTCAAATCAGACAGTTCCCAGTTTTATCGGATTCATATTCTTTTTTCATTTTTCTTTTCATTTTTTCATTGCTTCTTACCTTACACTAATTTATCAAATAAAAGTAATTTGAACTAAGCAATAAAAATTTATGTTTTTTTTTTTTTTTTTCTGAACAAAATCTCAGTATTGTTTTTCCTTAGTCTTCTTGATGAAGAGTCCGGGATTTTCTTAGACACTGTGCGTCTGGAATGCTCAACATGACTCCTACACAATTGTAATTTTTCTGTTGCAGCTAGAATAAATAAGTATTTTTTGGTAGATTATCTGCATACTGAAATATATGTGCAAAGTTGTAGATATACGATGAAGAGATAGCGGCCCCCTGTTTTCATTTTTCTGCCTAACTAATCTGCAAAGAATATTGAGCATTGGAGCCTCTGTCTGGATATCACTTAGCATGGAAAGTGGCTACCAAATCCTGGCAGGAGCATGATGAGAATAATCCCACTAGTATTTTTCTCATACTAGAAATGATAATGCTAAAGATGTATACCAGCAGAAGAGCCAAAAAAATCTGAAGGGCTTTGATTAAAGACATCTTGGAACTTCTGAAGTGGCACTCAGTTATTTGAAGTGTGTCAAAGGCTATGCTCAAACTCTAAAGTAATGGTTCAGTGACAGACATTTTTTCAGTGCTTCACTGACTATTAGAGTGAGTTATATCACTAGGAGGGATCAAGGAGATCCAGCTTTCTGTGACAGTCCTGTACTGACCTAAATGTAGGCTATACTCCCAAAGAGTTAAAGGATATATTGTCAAGACCAAGCACTCCTCTCTTAAAAGTATGACAAAATAAACTTGAAAAAAATTGAATAATTTGACAAATATCTCTTTGTGGAGGAAGAATTCGTTGTTTCCAGATAATTAATAATTACTTATTGTAAGGAATTCTTAATACTGATCAATTAATGACTAATGTGATCAGTTAGTGATGTTTAATTACTAATGTCTTCTGTTGACTATTACTATTGATAATAATTCTAAATTCCACTCACAATGTGTCTCCTGTAGAACTATTTATCCGTTTCCTGTAAGTGTCTATCCCCATAGCATCTAAGAGACAGAACAATTAAATTACAGGGAGTAAGGCAGCTGGCTGACTTTGAGTCTGCATCTAATTGTTTATAGATAGAGCCTTTGGTTTGATGGCATTGTGATCTAAGTTGGTATGTCCCTTTTTTAAATGACAGCACTGAACAGAGAAGCCTATAGTCTGTAGTGAAAGGTGTCCAAATTCCTATTTAAAGATTTTTTTCTTTTTTTTTTTTTTTTGGTTGGTTGGTTGGTTTGTTTTAGTTGTTTGGAAAGACATTGCGGGAACACAAAGACTATGGTGAAAGAAATATATTAGCAAGTAAAATTATCCCTTCTTCCTGCTATGAGTCTGACTTTTGCATAGTTTTAGGAACAGCTGTATGAACCAAATGAACCAAGAAAGGTTCCACCACGTTCAGCATGCACAGAGAAACAGCATTCCCTGGAGTGGGTGGTCTGCTTGGCTAAGTGATGCGGGAGTTTTCTATATAGCAAATATACTGCCTCAGAGTGTTAAAGTCTGCAAAAGTCATTGGGTAAGAACTGTATTACGTTCTTGCATGTGCTAGAACAGCTGACTTACATAAGGTTCTCCCCCAAACACACATAATCCCACCAAAAGTAAACTAGTGACTTACAACTATTGAATTACTAGGATTTGACCTGAATTTCTTCACACCATAATCAAAAGCTGCTGTAATTCCTGCTGCTTTTTTTTTTTTTTTTT
>VZSV01000065.1:3088765-3108307 GCA_013398735.1 Nothocercus julius | reverse complement strand
CATGACTGAGTTGTTCAGGAAAGTGGTATACACAAGGAGGCAATACACCTGCAATAATCTAAAGCACTGCTTTAAAGTAAAAGTGTAGGAAGGTCCATTATGCTTACCATTCTAGGGAAAAAAAAAAAAAAAAAAAAGCAGTTCAACACAATATGAAAAGACAGGTCATAAAGAGTGTGATAGATGAACCCTTAAAAGGGGCTGTGTAGCAAAATTTTCTGGAAAAAAAAAACCCTGCAGACAGATTTGTTCATCTAAAAATTCAGAGCTTGGGTAATAAAGCACAACCTCAGAGCTGGGAACTCAACTGCTGTTATGCAAGGATAATATGCATTTTGAGGAGAGAAAAAAAAATAGGAATTTATATTATACTCTTTTGGAGTAAGCCTTTAATCTAGATGTTTTGTAGTTGATATGGCTGCATCCCAAGAGTATAGATGGTAAAAGAGCCTACAACAGCAACTGATGAAGCTAAATTAGATCAACTAGCACTACATAGAGATATCAAATTTGGCTCAAATAAAATACTAGTTCCACTGAAAGTTTTGAATTTTTGCCATTTATCACACCATCAAGCTTCAGCCATCCAGAGCCTTCGAACCTCTCAACTCCCATATAAGCCACACTTGAATAGTATCCATGAATGGAAAAAGACATGCAGGCCTGTTTTACAAAACTGATTTTTATCCCTCTCTATGTGCCACCATTGCTATCATAGGTATTATCTCTATGAGGATTAAAATGCTAACTATAGATATTTTGCTACCTCCATCTACAAGAAACATTAAAACTAGTGAAAGGACTTTGGGTGGTATTTGAGTACTGATAAGAGAATCTAAAGTTTAAATGAGGCAAAATCATGCCCTGTCAAGCAAAGTAGATCCAAATGTATTTGCTCAGTGTTTCATGGTTATTCTGGTCTCTGTCATGGTTGGGTGAAGTTTTATCTTATTTCTTATGTGGGACCACCAATGGAAAGAAATGTTTATATACAAGTAAACAACACGACACCAGAAGTCACCAAAGATGTAGGCAGAATTTTAAACTGTGGGGAAGGCTCTGTGCTGGGAAGTTGGACATTGTACGTCTCGATGATGATAGGCGAGAGCACATACCCAAGGCTCCTGACACCGAAACGTCTGTATTGATGTTTTCCCTATTTTCTATAAAGAAAAACATATCGAGCTCCACAGATAGTACTGTTCAGTGTGTATAGAGTGTGTTCACTCATTCCCATTCTGAAAATGTGCCAGTTCCTTGGTGTATGAAATGGAAAGCTACAGTAGGTTATAAAAATATGATGGATGATTTAGGTGGCTGCGTTCAGCTGTAAGCAATATATGCTGAGGTCGGCAGAAACTACTAACGGCAAAAATGCAAGTGATTTACTAGCAATCTAAAGCACATGAGATTTGTAATGCATGAGGCCCTCAGGCCCATCACTCCTCTTCAGTAATGGGAAACAATATTTTGGTGAAAAATGGCACATTTAATTTCAACTTTGTGCTGTAAAATATAAAGGCAGTCTAGTTTTCTTCTTTTCTTGGAATGAAGCTATGTGTATCTCACTCAAATTGCAAGTAGTTGTTTAAAAATGACAATATTAATATCTCCTGAGTGAGTATTATTATGGAGGAAAAAATAATTTCAGGATAACTAAAACAGTAAGGTTTTAAAAGTGCAGGGAACTGGGAGTTTAGATAAGAAATATGCTTATATTTTTAATGAAGAGAGAATGAAAGAGTTTTGAGTGACCGTGAGGACATGAAAGATTTTGATAGTCAAAACTACTTTGAGAAAAGCTGACCTTAGTAGCTATGGTTTTTATGGCAGTAGGTGAGAACATGTTATGTTAGGCTCTGGTAAGGATCTCTTAACCCCTGAGAAGTATCCTTGAGAGGCATCCCTGCTCAAGGGGAGATCCTAGCATGCAGCCTGCTGCGATGCAAGGAGAGCTCCATGGGCTCTCGGCTGTACCCCTATTTATGGCATAAGGTAACTTATAGTCATTCTTTCATTCCAGACGACTGGTGTATGTGCATTTAGCCTTATCTCCCTGTCAGGATTCAGCCATCAGTACTGTTATTGATGGTTAATGTCTGAGTGGGGGGAAGAAATCGCGGCGGCAACCACCAGGACCAGACAATGTCACTGGTGGCTAGCACCTGAATAGGGCTACTAGTGAACAGTCAGGCTGGGCTGGGGAAGGAGGACAGCCATCACAGTCTGGATCTGTGAAGGCGTTAGCTATTTCCATTTGATTTCTTTAATGTAATTTCCCTTTTCACTGTCGCCATCTTACACCATCAGCAGAGTCTTCTTTTTATAAGCCATGTGTTTACAATATTTTAATTCAAAAAGATCCAATCCTGGTGATCATGGGTCATCCTTTTTCAGTCTCAAAGGAAGGCTTGGCGTGACAAAGGATTTTCAGTTTATGTTCAAGAACTGGAGCAAAGCACCTGCTAAGAAAGAATGTTAGATGTCCTCATTCAACACATGCAGTGATGTCCAATGACTCTTGTAATGTAAATTGATTTCAAAGTACTATTGAGTGTCTCTGTAGTTGACCATGACTGCATGACATCATAGACATGACTGCATGACTGCATAGACATTTGTGTCAAATGGTTGTTATGCCCTTAAGTTCACAGTAGCATAATTGTCAATGAAACCCTGAAATTCAACAAACTCTTGAAATCTTGACCATGTAGAATTTACCTTGAATAAAATTCCTCTCCACACTACCAGATTTCCTTTTTTTTTTTTTTCCTTTACTTCTTTTCATGGTCTATAAAGTGTCTGACCACAGTAGTTACTATCATTTCATAAACTAGAGTCTGCTGAAAGACATGCAATCACATCTGTCTTGACTATTCTCTAGGCTCTTGCTTGCTTTCTTCCTTTCCTGAGAAAATGTTTTACAGTGACATCAGATAGGAGTAAAAAGGTTCAGTGCCTGTATAGCACAGATGGATCAGCTTGTGGTTACTTAAACTGTGCCTAGTGTGCCAAATGAAATTTTGGCATTTGGTAGTAACTGATCCATTTTGTAAGTATGCAGTCCAAGGAGGACTCTAACAGTCTCTACCATAGTAGGTCAATCTATTTTCTTCCTTTTTTAACAATAAGACCAACGTCATACCCAAGCCATGGCCATAACAAAATGAGAGTTTTTTACATAACGGAGTGCCAACAAAGCTAACAACTTCAGGGCAACCGCAGGTCTATTGTAGATCTATTTATCTGAAATCCCTTTTCTTCTAGGATACATATTACTTTCTGAATTTTATTAAAGACAGTGGCCTTCAAGTCTAATGCTGTCTGTGTTTAGTAACTGTGGCATGTGTGAATAGTATTTGAATAGACTCATACTTTGCAGAATTCCATAGAAAGACAGAGGCATTTTAAATGTTTTCCTATAACATTTTTTGTCAGTCATGAAGTGATTCACGCTTTAATAAAAGCCACATTAAATACAGACATATTAATACCTTGAAAATTTTGCCTTTAGTCACTGAAAGCCAGGGATATAAAAATTTAAAAAATCACAGTAACTTGCATGTTAATAGTTTTTCACTGTTTCCTCTTGTCTATAATTTTGATTCCAAAACAAGAGAATGAATATGGGGATACCTGAATCCAATATTTTTAAGCTCCTGTCTTCAGGATCCTTAAAATTGCAGTCTTGCATTCTCTGTATTTTCTTGGCATACAGTATTATAACATCCTTAATGAAAGAGCAGTGCAGTCTACCCTAGATTACTTATTTAATTCTTTATATTTTGATTATCTGAAAGTCCTTTAATTAATTTGAGCTTCACATAACTTTTGCCAAGTATTTAACATGCATCATTTTTGAAAGACAGTTCTAATTTACTAGATTCAGATATATATTATATTTCTGACAGGGTAAATTAAGCTTAATATTTGTTTTCCATGGCTAAGTTCCCACTGTTTGAATACAAACTACACAGAAAAATATTGACACGCCTGTGAACAAAAATTTTCAGTATGATTTTAAAGTAGTATTTATTTTCTTGTGGTGCTGGAAATACTCCATAATTATTTTTGCCTAGTATAATTTTCTATTGGACTAACTTTGCTTGTCTTGAATTTATAAAGTTCACCTATTCACTTTTCTTAGTTAGACAAAGACTTGTCTTTGTCATGTGCATGCATAAGAATGAAACCACTTTTCAAAAGAATAAAAGGTAAGAAGTTTCAAAACGCTGTTGGGAAGGCTGTTATAGTTTTAATTATAGAGAATTTATACTTGGCAAATATAATACTGTAAGGTACTTATCCAACAAATCACACTTAGCTAAACCTAAAGAATCTGAGTAATTTAGTTAGGATAGCCAGGTATTTAAATTTAAGTAAACATAGTGTAACAGGGGCACATTTTATTTTTAATCTATTTGTATAATTTGCCTGTAACCTTTGGGTGAAGTAAGTTAAGAGGTGTAATCAGTACTGTTAGCAAAGATAGAAGCTTGAAATATATTTTTAATTCTCTGATATTGGTAAAAAAAAAATTATTGCACCACTCCTGAGACATGTGGATGGAGATTATTTTTCCCCTTACATAAAGATAGTTTGACACCAATTCAGTTTAGCATTTATGCACTGACTTTTAAATTGTGAGTTTTGCCTAACTGATTTCATTTGTGTAAGTGCAGCAGCAATGGGAGGGAGATGTCTAAAGCATAGCATGCTCTTTACCATACTGCTGAATCCAGAACCTTGATTAGGCCAAAACTAAGAGAGGGTCTCTAAAGCCCTTGGACTAGATTGATGTAAAAGATTGTATCCTACTTCTGTGATTAATATTAGACTCTGCACCAGTTTCAGTGGATCACTAGGTTTTCCTCATAGCATGTCAGAAATGGGAAAATTCTTGTTTTTCTGAATTATTGGTTTGTTTGTTTCTGTCACCGTGTGAGCATTTTGATATGTCTCTGGTTAGCGCTGCACTTAACATTGATAAATCCTTTGTAGCCTTGTTTTGCATTGGGGACTTTTCTGATGAATTATGAGGCAGAAATCTAAGCAGTCCCCTCTAAGAGCAAGCAGCAATTCTTCATGACATCTTCCCTACTATGAGTTGAAAGTAGCTTACATGTTAAAAAAAAATAAATCCCAAAGTGTCAACGAAAACCAGGAATAAACCTCTTAACACCAATGTAGTACTAAGAAGCAGGCATTCACTTTATTGCAGCACTGGATGCACAGGGGATAGCTCCACCTATCGTGCATGCCCTTGGGTGCGTTTGCTAAAACTTTTATTTCTCTGTTATCTACATATGCTTTAAATCCTTGGAATGATTATACATATTCATTCTATTTCCTGGAACTAATTACAATATACCCCACCCTCACGCACGTGCGCTGTCTGTCTCTTTGGTGGTCTCTGGTGGTCTTTTGAGACCCCTGGTGGTCTTCTTTCTGGGCCCATTCAATGACCTCTAGTAACTCACTTCCATATATGGCCTCATTTTGGCTCAGAAGGCCCTGTTTTGGTCTTACCGTCCAGTTTCAGATGTTTGCTTGAAGATACCGTGGTCCTTATCTTCGTCTTCAACCGGTGTTTGCTTCTCATCCGTTTTCTCTCATGATGTCCTAGTAACACCTGCTGTTTTGTCCATACTCTCTCATACCAGCAAAAGCAGTGAAAAAAAGCAGTCCTTGGGTGCATTCTCTTCTGAGGTTTCTCATAACAGAAGCAAAACCTCGTTACAACGAGCTGTTCTATCTAGTGCATACAATGCGGATATGTAGTGTAGCAGTAGTGACACAGGTGACAATTATCATCCATGCTGGTTAATGCCCTGTTTGGGAATGATTAAACGAGAATGACAGAGGTTAAAATAAAATAGTAGAGAAAAAAAAAAAAAAAAAGTATTTGAAATACAAGCCAAACTCCAAACACAAGTTGTCACACTGGTTCAGGAAACATTAACATCATTTCACTGTTCTTGTGAGAATTACAAGTCATTTTTTTCTTTTTATGTTAGAGTAGAAGTGATAATAAGAAGGCCAAACTGTCCTCAACCTGAGGTGCTGAAAGCACTATATATAAAACATTATGTGAGACAAGCTTTGTTCCTGCTCTAGGATTCATAGTTCTTTGCAATTTTGGTACACCAAAAAAAAAAAAAAAAAATCTTTTCTCTCGTTTTTTAGTTTGGTTTGGTTTGGTTTGGTTTTGGTGTTACATGAAGTGTTAGCCCTTAAATACCTTTACATAGCAACTAACCTTCTTGTGACCTAGATAAACTTCCCATGGTTAAAATAATTACTGCAAAAATTACTGCTGCTCTGGAGACATGTTGCCCAGATGAAATCAGGAGCTCCTGAAAATCTCTTTCCATCTTGTCTTCCCAATCCCAGGTCCTTTGTTTCAGTCTGCTGTTTTTAGACTATAGAATTGTTAAATAGAGTATGTTTTTTTTTTTTTATGGTGGATGTAAATTGATATCCACATGCTGCTATTCATCCTGGTAGGATGACAGTGAACATATAAACTTGTAATCTGTGTTCTGAGTCACTTGCATGGCATGCTTTAAGGAAAATTTGAATTCACAGGAGATATTGTTAAAGCAAGACAAGGCTTGAGCTACAGATTTCTCTTTCTACTAAGTATATTCTGAAGGGGGTTAAGTAATACATAATTTCTGTTCTGTGAGACGTAGAAATATAAAGGCCATCATAAAAAATTCCTATGTAGTTTCTTTGTGAAGTTTTGCATATTTTCTGCAAGTATCTATACATGTCTAGGGTTTGGACTATATGGACAGAGTAGCCCAGAGGTTCATACCTCTCACCCCATGAAAGAACTCCTGTTTTCTCCCCTTTCCCTCTTTCTACCACATGCTATTGCTTTCCCAGATCTCCTGAAGTTGAAAGGTGAGGAGACAGTGAAAAGACAATTATATTTAATATGGGAAATTCATATCTTGAAGTAGTATTTTCCATGTATTTATACTATGCACACCTCAGTCATTAGGTTTGAATCTGCCAAGGGTGAATACTTGGTTAACTAAAGAGATCAGAATAAAATGTTTAGGGTTGAAATTAAATAATCATGAGATGCAACAATGAAGCCCTGCAGTATTCTATTTTGGAGCAGCCAAAACATTTCATTCAACACAAATCAATAAGTTGCTTTTTCTTTCCAGGTGTTCTAATATCCTTTGAAAAATCTCTCCTTTTTTCAGACTAGGTCAGTTTTCAAACTAAAATAAATTAGAATAGCAAACATTGACAAAGTTTATTTCAAAATGTCAAAAGAATTGTATTGATATTTTTATCTTTGCCAGTTAAAACCCATCTGAATTCACAAATACTTTGCTCCTTTTCTGACTTTGTTTTTGAACATTTTGTATTCACTGGAAAGCATTGCCCTGATTAAGGCAATGAAAAATATATAAAAGTACCATTTATGATAGAAGGAAGCCTAGTCGTGGTCTGTATTGTCTTTTACACGGAATTTTGTTCTCTTCAGTTTCCAGAATAACTGGAAGTGATGTAGATGAGCAGCCACAATGCTGAGTGAGAGCTAATACACCGTTCTTAACATCTGGACAGACCTTGCCTGTCTCTGTTTGCAGAAGACCCTGTAGTGTTACCTTACATGACTAGTAGGTATTTCCTCCTTCTACCAACTCTAGTCTTCTCCTTTGTAAAGAATTTTCTCTTTCTATGTACAGAATTACAAATTTCATCTTATTTTTGTCATCATCCTTGAGCAATTTCAGGCAATCTGTATACATGAAGCTTTTTACTCACTTTATATGCCTTTCTTGGGAGGACATGAATTAGTCAGCAAGTATTAGTAAATTAGTCAGAAAGTATTAGTAAATAGGTCATTTCCCATGGTGTTATAGCCTCTGGATAGTCCTACTTTTCATATATATATANTTTAAAATATTTAAGCATCTTTAACTCATAGAAACCTTATGTTCTCAGTGAATTCAGGAAAAAAATAAGAAAGAATTAGCATTTAAACTGAATTATTACCAATATCCCCCAAGAAGGTATGCCTCAAATCCAAGCATACTGTGGAGATTATTGCCAAAGTAGGCAAAGGAACCATTACCACAACTGTTTTTTCAGACAGCTGTGAATAGAGTGGAAATGAGTATTTACCTCATGAGGGCAAATTTTCTCTCAAATATTCTCCCAGAGGGAGTATATTTCAATCTGCGAATAAAGAGGATACTTTCCAGAGAAGTTTAAGGCATTATAGTGAATAAAAAGTAATTATAGAGTATTTAATCCAAAAGCATTTATCTTGGCTCCTGTCCAATTCTCTCATGTAATTATGCAACATTTTTTCCTAGTCTCTTGGCTAAGCTCCAGTAAAACATCCGTTTAATATATATGAAGTAGGCTAGAACTATGACAACTGTATCCTTTACTAAAAAGGACGTGGACTCAGTTATCTTAAAGGTCTCTGCTACAGCTACTGCGTTGCTATGGTTACCTTTCATATTAACAGTAAGAATTTGGTATTCATACTCTAATATCAGACATCGCAAAATCCATTCTTGCAAGGTATGGTTTGATTTTGTTTTTCTTCTCTCTAAAGTAGTCGCTTTCTTCAGCTGACTAAGATTTACCCTTTCATCTTGGCTCTCAAAGGAGCCACTCTCAGATTTCTCCACCTAGCTCACCACGCTTTTTTTTGTGGTCATTGCAAACTCTTCTGCGGGTGGAAGAGAGGCAGCATTCACTGGGGATCCCCTTGGTAATGTGAGCCAGAAGTACAAGAAGCACATCCATAATTGCTGTGAGCACTGAAAATTGCTCCGTGACCCACGGATGAAAGATTGATTGATCTACACAAACATCCAGATTCCAGTTGCCTACTCTTCTCTCATAATAAAAGACTCCAACGTAATACACCTTTGCATGATAAGGTAATATGGACTGTCTTCATGCATTTATCTCACAGCAGTAGGAGCTTTAAATGGTTTTATATTTCATTACACTCCTACAGCTGTTGAGCCAGGCAGCAGTAATGACAAAGGTTATTTCGCCAGCCATCAACAGATGGCATATTACTTTAAAAAATACTGTGCTGCTGTGAAGACAGTTGATGAAATCCCAGACTAAGCCGGGAATTTTGCTTTCAGCCTGGGCTGTTCTTCAGCAATTGGTTTCTCATTGTGCTAGCAATCACAAAAATGTATTGGTTATGTTTTACTTGGTAGAATAATAAAGTCAACCATTTGGATCAGAAAAGTCGTACTATTTAACTAGACTGTTGAATAAACTCAGATGTTTAGTAGGAAAATAGCAAAAAAATACAAAATATTATCCATTAAAACACAGGTGAAATAAATCATTTTTGAAAGAAAACAAGTCCAAGTTTATGTAACTCAGAGCTCCAAATGTTCACACAGGATTAAAGAAGTAGGAAAAAAGAGAATCAATACATGGGGCACACTGATAATATAGAGCGAAATGAGAATGATTTGAATTAGAAGTCAGGTATTTGTTCTAACTCTGTGATGAACATTTCAACTTCTTCTCACCTCCAAGTTCTGGCAATCATCTTCTCTAACTAGAAAAAAACACATAGGACTCTATTTTTAGGCTCGAAATTCATCCCCCCAAAAGCATCTAGAAAGCATTATGCTTGCAAAAGGTTAACTGTAAAAAGAAAAGAAAGCAAAATGATACTTAGAGTGTTATAACTACACAGACATTGCAAAAACATTTATTTCTAGCAGAAGGAGGAAGATTCTTGGAGCCGGAATGAATTTTTCAGGTGTGTGAAGAGCATGAGAGGAATTATTCACTTCCCTCAAGAAGCTTATGATCCAACGCCTCCAGCCTATAAACAGTTATGTAAATGCTTAATTTGAAATATACGAGTCATAGTTTACAGTGTTAAGCATTTTCATCATTGCAAAAGTGTAGCCTAGACCAGAATGGTAACAAGGGTGCTCTTTGCTAAGATTTCATTAGCAATTTGTTTAGAACCTTCTCCAGTGTTGAGCTATTTGACCTTTATTTATTATTTTCCTAATAAGTTACAAGTAATATTGCCCTACAGATTGTATTGGATTAGACTTGACACCTTTTATATAAAAGCATTAATAACACTTCTCCATTTTCACACTTCTTTATGTAGCCTGCCAAAATGAGTAACCTTTTTCAGGAACAGATGAAGAAATAGTGAATGTAAAAAATGAACAACCAGAAATGCAATTAGTAATACTTGTTATTACATCAGCATTTACTGGCTTCCACAAGAAGGGAAGTCCATTGCAATGTTCATGTGGTTTATACTGAAGAAACAGTCATGATATCACATTATAGGTGTGTTTCAGAATGAGTAAGCTCTTAGTGCTGAAGCAGTATAGTCAATCTAACATAGATTTTTTTACAGCTATATTGCTTCCAGGACTTGAGCTATTTGGCTGCACACTGTTTCACTGCTCAGTGTACCCAGGTCTAGTCTTTCATTCAGCCGGTGCTGGGGAGTCTCCAATATGGAATCTCATTGACCTGCTGCCCTTGAAATCTAATTAAAAAAAAAAAAAAAACAGATGATAGGAGGACAAAATTACCATGAACCATGATGGCTGGTAAATAGAATGGAAAGTGTCAATATCTTTCCCAAAGTAATATGGAGCATATCTAACAGAGCAGGAATTGTATCTGTATGCCGAGGTCAGAATTTTTTGCTAAAAGGTAGTTTCTTCCAGAACAAACAGACTTCAAAGCACTTGGGAAAATCAAGTATCTTAGATTTATTGCAAGCTGACGGAGAGTTCTAGGATGCTCTGTGCCCTGGTCGTGAATATGTACTGCCACATGAGGACTTGCATACTTGCCCCAGTAAAGCTGGAAGTCTGAGTGTCCTGTATGGGCTATGGTCTTCATTCCTGTATGGGTATGGGCTCTTAAAGGCAGCCTAACATGACTGGCATGCCAGTGATCTTGCTGCATCCCTGGTCTCAAGTCTGTCAGTGTAGGAGGCACCCAGTATCAAGAAGTTCAGGTTGGCCTTTAAGGTTGATGCACCCAGGCAACCAGCCATGGAAGAATTTCCAAGATCATGGATGTGAAATTGGATAGCAATTAGCCTTGGGATCCCAAGCTCCAGCCACATTCCTCTCTGAAAGAGAGTTTTAAAGCCCTGAGAAACACAGTTGCACTCAGGTACTTCAGAATTTCTGAGCATCCTCCTCCTGACCCTCCTGAACCTCCTTGAATTCAGAGCCTTCAAATACAGGGAGAAATACTAGGATCTTGACTTTACCAGCCCTGCTGTTGGTACTCTCCAGGACTAACAATTCTAAAGTATTAATCTATTCAAATTAAAGAAATTAATGAGAAAAATACTAGAGATAAGAAAAAAGTTTTTTTGTTTGTTTTTTTTTATTTGTTTGTTTTTTTTTTCTAAATCCTGTCTCTTGGGCATCCCTGCTTTCCCATTCCACATCTTAATTACAGAAAATTAACTTGTCCCCATTGGAATCCAGGGTGTCTAGTCTATGAGTCATTCATTTATGGTCAGTTCATAAACAAAACTGTAAAAACTGTGTGGAAGATACATAGAGACAATATTTTTATTCCTCTCCAACCAATAATAAGCAGCAATTTGCCTTGGTGATGTTAAATAATCTGCTGGAGCTTTTCAGATTCTCAGCCAGTCAAAGGGCAAGTTAGGAGCTCAGCATTTTTTGTCTTTATCTGAGAAAATCAGGAGGATTTCAGCTCTTTACATAAACAACAGCTCATCTGCAGTATCTCCCATGTCACTAAGATATGTTTTTATTCATAAAAGTGACATTTGAGTAACTAATAGCTTTTTAATAGAAATATCTCTAGAATGAACATAAAAAGATTTTTTTTTTTTTTTTTTTTGCCTTCAGAGTCTTCATTTATGCGGAAAATGTCATGTTAACCTTTTTATTCTGCCTTTTCGACAAATGCTCTTTTCAAACTTACATTTTATTTTCATTTTAATATGTAACATGTGCTAATCATATTAGGAATGATTCATTTTATTCAGGATGGTTAACTGATTCTCTTAACTAGTGCTTATTTATAATGCCACTCCTAAACCTACGACACAGAAATCTTTCATACAAATGAAGGAAAGTAGCTATCATCAGTCAGGTCTCACACATTTTTTTTCAGTGTTTTGATTTGTGTTTTTATTCTTCCCTCTGGATCACTTGTTGGACAATGTCATTGCATAATATCTGATGGTATCTCTGTTAGAGACCTGGCAGATTCCAGTCTTCCTTACTTTATGAAGACAGAGATATAAGAAGTATTTCCTCATTAGCATAGATTAGGCTGCCTCTAGCTGGAGGCTTGTCCTCCTTAGGCAGGGATCTTGTAAATACCTCAAGGGGAGTTTTCAGACATGGGATGAGAAAGGACGATTGTGGGAATATGAGGCAACAAGGGACATTGCTGTGGGTTTTTGTTTTGAGGACAACAGAAAAGTTACAGGTCTCTAGGATCCTTATTACCGCCGTCCAGCTTCCCATACACACCTCAATAAAAAAAGAGATGTCCTTATTCCAGCCATACCACTTCCCACCTCCACAAGGTGTTACCTAAGCATTGATAATGGAAATGCCTTTTGCAAGAACTCTTCATTGTAAGGGTTGTAGGGGTTACAATTCAGCAAAACATTTAAAAATAACTACAGTTCCCATTGATTTAGCTCTTTGCTCACATTCCTTAGGACAGATAATAGTATTAGAGACTGACACTAAGAAAGCAGAAAAACTGTAAAGTTACAGCACTAGCCATCTTAAAGCTTGCCTCAGAGTCCAAGGAAACATTGTCCGTCATCACAATCTAAAATATCTTCACTTCAGATTTCAGCCAGAGTATAAACATCTTTGCCACTCTGTATTTGCCTTGCTTCTTAGTGTCTTTTTTTTATGCCTCTTAATTTTTCTCATTATTTAACACCTGAGCATCATCTCACACAATAAAGTCAAAGGAGATGAATTTATGTAAAATAAAATCTAATATGCTTGTTATGCAAAATCTAATGCATTAAAAAAAAACTAACCTAACCAAAAACCAAACCAAATGTTCATACCTAGTTCTGATTACACTGAAATCTGGACAAAGTAATAGATATTAAGCTGGACAAGATGTTCAATGGGATAAACTTATCTAGCTACTCTCTATCGTAACTATATTTTCTCATTGTTTAAGGTCTCAGTTAAATGCACCTGCTATTGTTAAAAAAACACATTATTGAACTTCTATTATAAGTTTTTTTCTTGTTTTCTACTGCTAACAAACCTGATTATTTGCACTATTTTATATATACAACCTGCCAGAACAGACAGAGTAATTGGCTACTTAAGACAGATATATGATCTTGCTTTTTTATTATTAACATAGTTGAAGTTAAGAATCTGTATGCATTTTCATGATAAAAATACTGTTTTCAGTGACTGTTATTCAGCTATCTTAAAGATAACTTTTTGTAGGTGCATTGCTTAACAAAGAATTCACTTCCCATATGAAAAAAAAAAATGATTATGGGAATCATGAAAGTTTTAAAATATGTTTGGTTTTCACCTTGCTTTTGTGGGCATCTTAGATTTGAATCAACTTTGTGGATTTTTTGTGTTTTTCTTTTTGTATGCCTTCCTGTAATAATATGCAAGTTCCCTGGGTTTTCCCTTCAGCCCTGAGGACAAGATCATGGTGAGCGTTCAGTCAAAGTCTGGAAGTCATTTAGACTTCATAAAAGCAAGTTTATGTGGAGTTCACACTGAAACCCATACCCATATGCTAACTGACCTACGACATGTGGAAAAATATAACTCTTCCAGCCTTTTGTGTTCAAATGAAATTTATCATGTGCACTTAGGTGGATGGTGGAAACACTCATAAGAATTTTTGAAGGAACCCCTTTATTTTCTGTATACATCCCAACAACACAGTAGTGCTATTACTCACTCCCTCACCTGGACCACAATCTAGACCACAGAGCATCTCCTCTGGGATCTTCTTACACTCCAGCCTTGGCAGGGTTGAGTCTACACGAGGGACTGGCTTAAAAATGGAAAAAGTGCAGGTGAGAGGGACTGGTAAGGAAAGGCTGGGATTCGGCAACCACGCAGGAAAAGAGCTGAGACATGGTAAAATATGTTTTGACTGTGGGATATCTAACAGACTCAGTGAGGGCTTGCACTAAAGAAGGGATCATCTCACAGACAGTCAGTTTTTTATATTCTTTTCGTAAATATCTGCTGTTGAACTGAATATCCTGTCAGATACAGGATATCAGCAGAAATGGATCTTTGCTTTGGCACATTATGGGTGGTTGTTGTATTCTTTCCTGGGTTTAGTAGGCAAAGATTAAGGATCCCAAATTAACATTTGTAATAGTATTTGTTTGCAGAAGAAGAAGGGGTATTTAAGTGTTTTTTTTTTTTTTTTTTTTTCCCACTAATCTCACTTCAGATACTCCATAGGACTTCATTAAAGACAAAGTATGGCTTTAAACTCCATTGCGAGTGTCCATTATGCATTTAGGAAGCTGGCTGAATATGTAATTATGCAATAGCTAGTGCCTAAGGCCATTCATTTTGGACTGTTGTATAAATAATACTCATTTTCAAATGTCTGTAATTATAGCACATTTTAAAGGGACGCCATTTAGTTGCCAAAGGACTGAAAAGTAAACACTGTACTAAGCACTTTTTAAAATTCCATCATTGCTTTCTTACCCAGCAGTTTGTAATAGCACTTACAAGTTATTGCATCAATGAAAGGCAGAGCCAATAGCTGCAAGGTTATAGTTTGAGACCTGTTGATGGGTTAAGTAGCATAGGAGCTAACATAGCCCCTTCTTACTCCACAGACACAGATTAAACTTCTAGCTCCAGGTCACAAGTAAAAATGAGCTTGGCAGTCCTGGTCCTTTGTGGGCAGTTGTCCACATTAGAAAGCTACTACGCAGCTTGGAATGACCAGTAGAGAGGCCAAGGATGGGGTGAACTGGGGCTCTGCTCAAGGGGCAGCCCAGATTTCTGCAGAGATTGCACTGGGTCTCGATTTCACCGTCGGAGACACTAGTCTGATACCTCCCTCCCTGCTCAATTTGTACAAATATCTACCTCTGTTCCAGTAATCAGCAGCTGGTGTATTTTATACATCTTATGTCACTCACATTCTGACATTCTGATGTTAGTCATCACTACATGGTGGGTAAAAACAGTCAAAAGTCTAAACCAATATGCTACATAATGTTCAGTGTTCCTGGGGCTTACATGGAGCAGGAGAGAATTTTCCTTCTATCTTCTGCTTTCAAGAAATGCCGTAATTCCCAGGCCTCTCACTGCACTGAGGAAGTTGAAACAAACATTTACTGTGTTGATAACAATGTACTGGGAGGAGGGAAGGCTATTTAGACTGATGAGGAAAATCAGAATTACACCAGTAACAAAGCTTGATATCCTGCTACCTGACCTCAGATTTTTGGCTTCAAATACAGCAGTCCTAAGCCCCTCTGCAGTTTTCTGGCAGGACCATGAGTGGTGCAGTCATGGAAACAAAGTAAAGGAGGATGAAGGTGGAATAGAGACATGAGGCTGACATGGCTGCTGCAAGAAGACAAATCATATGTCATTTAGCCTTGCTGTTGTCCAGATTTTCCAGGACTCAGGGGTATGTTTTCTGACAAAAATGTGCCAGCAGTTATGGTAATTTGGTGAAAATTGCTTTGGGAGAGCTGTGTTTTATCATGTCCAGTAGCACACGTACTTCAAGCACAGAGGGCCATGTCAGGCTGTGCTACTTCTTGCTGGACCTCCTGCCCTGCCCTGCTGCTTTCCTCCTCCAGAGCCACAGCCAGCTTGGAGTCAGCTCTCGAGCAGGTGTTATTTAGTTAGGAGTAGCTAGGGGTATTTAGTTAGGAGTGAAACGCCAAAATCCAGCCTTCAGCCAGCTCCATTTTTTTCCTGAAGGGTTGCTGGTTGCAGCACAGGTTCTCTACTAATAGTAGAGAAGATTCTCTTAAAAAATTCAGAAAGCAGACAGGAGCAAGAAAAATTAAAGCTTATCTCCATTTCTGTACTTCTTCCTTTAAAGTTAAGTAACACCTATGCAGGGCCAGGTGGATTCTTTTTGTTCTGTTTGTGGCATTTGTGCAGCTGCCGAGGACCAAGTGTTTTCTATCAATACACAATTGCACATAGGTGTTCAGCTTATACTGAAAAAAAAAAAAAAAAAAAGACTGTCTGCCTTTCACCTGGAAAGGAAGAGGATCATTGGAAAAAGATTCCATTTTGATCTTGGTCCCAATTAAGAGTACAGTACGGGTACATTTGTTGAGGATAGAGATCAAAAAAAGTTTCTCCATTTGCATTTTTGTGAATGAGAAGTTTTGTCTTCATAGATTTTGTTTTAGTAGTTTCTTTGGAAAGCAGGTGGCCTTTTAACTGATATGGGCAAGAGAACTAGAAAAACAAAATAGTATAATCACTGTTGTAGAAAAGAACAGGACTCTTGGAAGCATTTTATACTCAGATTTTTATGCAGTACAATTATTTGATTTATTATGACTTTTAAATCATATAAAACATTAATACAGATTTCTTATTCTTAAAAAAAACAAATATTTGTCATCCAATCCACTTAATTAGATGGCAGACATCATTGATTTCTGAAGATATACTAAGAATTAGTGTACAACAAACAGAGCAAATATCTCAGAGACCTGAGGCGCAGAGATCAGAATTTCAAGGAGAAGCTCATCTAGCTCATCTAAACCATACATGAATCTCTTTTAAATACATTCCATCTTTTGCATAAGCAGAAGAAAAAAAAAAAAAAAAGATATGAAATACTTTCATACTCTCAGAGGCTTTGTTGCAGTAAAAGGGAAAATTGGTGTTGATTTTAGTTATCTGCTTTGTGAGTTATCAATAGGGTCAATTCATCAGGGCTCACATTTCCAGCATATGACATGGTACATAATGGCTTTTCAAGGGAAAATTTAAACAAAAATGTGTTTCACATTATTCTGAACTGAATTGAAATGGATTCACTGAACAGACATGTTTTATTTCAGCTGTATTTAGCGTGTTATGCCACATTTCTTCATGGGAATTGTAGTTTCCCCAATCTATAGTCTTGACGGACTGCTCTGGCTCTTTGCCAAATGACATTTTTCATCATATGGTCTGATCTGACAGAACTGGTTAGTTCATGAAAATCTTATGACTGCTGATGTTTCCAGTACATGCTGAATAGTTCAGATCACCAGAGGAAGTACAATGTTAGTTATTTGTCATTTGCTATTTTGCATTCTAGACCCTTCCTTTAATACCACCCAGGCAGCTGTAGGTAACACTGTGCCTGCTAGTTTCCAAGAGCCCCACATAAAACAAACAAACAACAACAACAACAAAAACAGTAATAGTCCATATGCAGCCCATTTCTACAGTATTTTTCAGAATATCTTTCTTGCCTGACTAATCCCCTGTAATTTATCCAATCCATGCTAGGCTTCTTGCAAAAAAAGAGCAGAATGGAAGAGTCAAACTGACTGAGAGAAAACAAAACCATATCATACTATATGTATGACTGAAAAGCTGAGCAGTTGCTATACTACTGATTTTGCCTCCAACCATGTAATGACATAAACACTACAGATCCCTCTTTCTAAAGCTGTTAAGGAGTAGGTATTATGAATCAGTACAGTTTCTAATGTGTTCATACATTAGAATGTGTTCTAATGTGTTCATGTGTGTTGGGTCTGAAAAAATCATCTATATGAGTAACTGAGATAGCTGCAAGAAATTGAAAATGTGATAATTTATATGTAAGCTGAAATGTCACATCTTTTCATAAAGATATTGATATTCTTCTTTAAATATAATAGTAAATTGTTTGCTACAGCACCTCAGAATTAACATCTTTTGGGGGAAATAAAAAAGTGTTATTTATTATCTAGAATCCAGGGCACAGTTACATTGACCCTTGTCCAGAAAATGTTGCAAAATGCATCTGCAAAGGAGGCTGCAAGAATGTACTGTCACTGCAGCTGGTTGCCAGGATTTATGTTCAGCATTTGTTGATTTGGACTAGTATCCACGAGAGACCAAAGCAAGGCCACTACATTTGGTTCAGTAGGAATAAGAAAATAGGATTTATAGCAAAACCTCCATGGTAAGAGATTTTAATGTTTTCATATGTTGAGCCAGTACTCTTCAGGTTAAAAGTTATTTCTGCAGAGGTTTATTCACTGCGTGCAAGCAGCTCCTTAGCACAGCTTGCTTCACAATGCCTGTATTCCTGCTCATAGGAGCCAGCTAAGTCCCACCTTCAGGCTGCTGCTGCTTTGCCTTTGGTCAAATGAAGCAAATGCTGTGAAAGCTAGAATGACTTGAAATTGTCTTCCTGAACTGGTAACGAAATCATAACAGCTTTGTAGTTCCTTTGGGCCCAAAATCATCTACACGACTGTGAGAACTTACAGCTTTAAATATATTTCTTATTAATAAATATTCTTTGCCATAAAGGTACACAGTGAATATTTCACTGATTTTGTTTTGTTTTGTTTTGTTTTTTGTTTTTTTGTTTGTTGGTTTTTGACAAGTGGAACCTCCCTAAAATGTACAAAGATAAAGAGAACGATTCTCACACACAGTTCTTCTCAAAAATTGACCTGGAGCAGGGTTTATCAAAGCTAAAGCTTCAGGAGGGGGAGGTGACCCTCAGAGATTGCTAAGAGCAATGCCATCACTTGGTGCATGAGCTACACATCTAACTTTGGAGATGTGGAGACCGGCATATATCTGCTGCACAGGGATGCTTATGGGACTTTTCTATGTCAAGTTAGACTTACTTCCTACCACTTAAACTTCTTTTCTTACTGTATAGAACCATTAAAGTGCAAAAGTCATAGCAATGTGATCAAGGGCAGTGTGGTCTAAAAAGAATCAAGAAAAAGAGAAACAGAAAAGTGTTAAGCTATACATGGTGTTGAGGGATTTAAAGCTCCTGAGTCTGCATGGGCTTAAAAAACATGTGATGTTTGACATTTAGAATCACATCTGTTTTTTACTGGAGATATTTGGTTACTCAGGGTATTTTCTTATGACTTACAACTCTAAAACAGGTAACCTTTTAAAAAAGAAATTATCTTTTGCTCTGACAGAGACGATATGAAAAAAGTATTTCAGAAACACATTTGTCTATAAAAAATATGAGAAAGTACTAGCTTCTGGAGCAAAAGTTAAGTCAAGCTTGTAAAACAACTGTAGTGACTTTCCACTTAACAGCTTTTGTTTAGGCCTATGATAGTTGTCTCCAATTCCAGTCTTTACTTCTGAAGAGGGAGAAATAAAAACTATTGTGTGTAGAAATAATTCATCGATCTGATGTTATCTATGAAGATGAAAGATCTGCTGTTAGCAGAAGTGAGATTATTGGTTCAGGGATTTTGTTGCCTCTAGTGAAGTAAAGGTTCGTAGGTAGGTTACCCAAGAGATGTTTTGGGCATTTGCAGCCAAAAATCTCATAGATCAC
>VZSV01000065.1:3071627-3088700 GCA_013398735.1 Nothocercus julius | reverse complement strand
GCCTTTTTCATTGACTTCTTCCTCTTTTTTTTTTTTTTTCCTTCTCCACGAGAAAATTTAAATAATCTTATGTTAATCTAAGGTCTTGCCAGGTACATTTGAGTATATTTTTTAAATATAAAAAGTTTTCACTCCAGCCTGATTTCCTTATAGCAAGCTACTTCTAGGATGCACTCTATTGCAAGATTTAAAGCAAAGAGGAAAACAGAGCTTTTTTAGGGGGAGGAATATTGGTATATATTTGGCTGCTATATTCTATTTGGTAAATACCATTTGAGCACAATGGGCACAGAGAACAAATTGAAACATATATAATATTTGGTAGAAAAAACATTATGTTGCCTATTGATTTTAATTACAGGGCCATGGGGTAAATTTTTTAAATTCAATATCCGAGTTGAGAAAACTTTAACATAGTTTTTTTGTTTCTTTTGTTTTATTTTGTGAAACAACCCACCATCTAAATCAGCTTAGATATTATTTACAAACAAAAATACACAAAGACTTTAATGATGGACCTAGTGAAACATGTTCTTTGTTTTATGTCTCAATGGAAGAGAAGGATTCATGATAGGTACAGAATCACAGAAAGGCACTTCTGTCTGGACTATCTGGTCCATCCCTCCTCCTCAGCTCAAGCCGGGTCATCTAGAGCAGGTTGCTCAGGCCAATGTCTAACTGGGAGTTGATTATCTTCATGGATGAAAACTCCACAACCTCTCTGGGCACTTGTTGCATTTTCTTATCACCCACACAGTAAAAAGAAGTTCACTGTTTTGATGAAGTGGTATAACCCGTGGTTCAGTTTGTACCCATTGCCTCCCATCCTGTTACTAGGCACCACTGAGAAGAGTCTGGCTGCATCTTTCCTGCACTCTATTTGATAAGACACATTGATAAGATTTCCCTGAGCCTTCATTTATCCAGACTGAGCAGCCTCAGCTCTCAGCCTCTCCTCATATGAGAGATGTTGCAGTGCCTTCATCATCTTCATGGCCCTTCACTGGGCATGCTCCAATATGTCCATGCTTCTTCTGAACTGGGAACACCCAGCACTTCAGATGTGTTTCACCAATACTGAATTGAGGAGAAGAATTCACTACCTTGATGCTCCTGTGACAGCCCAGGGTACAGCTGGCCTTTATAAGAGGTTAAAAAGAGTTTTCATTACACTACTAAATGCATTGTATCTATATTTCTTATCATAAATTAATCTCTCTCAAAGCAGCATAAGCACAACCGAAAGTCATTACTTGTCAGCATGTAGCTCACAACATTAATGCACTATGTTTTTCCTATATAACATACTCAGGCTAACTCACACAGTGAGAGGCTGTGGCAAATGCTGTCTTTTTAATGAGATCCAGTGAGTGTGGTGAAAAATAGAACACTGCTGTGAATAAATTGGCTTGTTGCTGATTCCAAAAAAGTATTTTTTGAGAATTGCCTAATAAGGAGAAAGACTAACAATAATTAGATGATGCAATATAACATAATAGATGCCAACAGATTAAACCATACATGCATGTTACCAGTGCTACTCCCTTTTGAGTACATCCCAATTTATGTTCTAGAAATAAATAAATAATGTTTATGAACCAAGATTATGTCATATTTTATATATTAGGAATCTCACCTTGTACTATCTTAAAGAGCGAATTCATATTCTGGCTTTTTTCCCAGGACTCTTTCAAGCTTTTCTAGTTCTAGGATCACTCTTCCTCATCTGCCAATATAGTCAACGCCACCAATGCCAAGAATTTCTTCCTTTTTTTCCACAGACTGTCAGAAGATGATTTGCTATAAAGAGATATTTAATATTATGTCCTGCCTGAAAGCCTATCAGGCATTTCCAGCACTAGACACCCGTGTTTTTGGAACTTTGACAGAATGGTAAAAAAATACAGAATTTATTTTTCTCCCATATTAATGAATCAGATCATCAATGAACATACCACTGATTTATCCTCTAGTGCAAGAGGTGTGTGAGTTTGTGAGAATTCAACCCACAAACAGTCACTTTATTTCTAGAAATTGTCTATATTCTATTAGATGATAAATATGTAAATTTTCACCACACTTAGTAGTAAATGCAGACTTAGTAGTCTGCATTTAGTCTTAGTAGTAAATGCAGACTTTTCTTTCTACTCTTATTTAACAAAAGATTGTTTAAGCTATCTTTACTCAATCCTGCATATATCATATATTTAGTTATCTGATCTAAGCAGAATATCCAAAGCTCAATAGTATTGAACTTTCTTTGTTGTAAAATATGCATCTTTATACATTAGGAAAAATCTTCCAAATATGAAACAATTGGCCAAATAGTGAGCTGGTGATCTTAATGCTTTTGAGTCACTATGCTCAGAGTAGTGAGTAAATTTTCTGTGTGTTAGAAAAATCACAGTAAGCTATTTAATTTACAGTACAGATAACAATATGTTAAAAGGTAACTATTTCTTGCTTACCAATTATTTCAGAAGATGAAATAAGGGGAAAAAAAATGAGCCTGAAGTTCACCATGTTGATTGTATCTAGAAATAGACAGGCAAATAAAGATCAAGCTTTTAATTCGTATCTTCCAGAGTTTGTACCTTAACTGTTAAATATCTGAGGCCCCAGGACAAACTTTCATTGCCTCTAGAAGTTGACTATCACAGAATTGAAAGTAATCACTTTAGAGAACAATACTTTCTCAAGGGGAACAGAAGAGACAAAAATGGATCCACAACTACATGAAAGACAGGTCTTTATAGCTGTCCTACCATCTGCATGGAAATAGCATTTCTTTGCTGTAAACTTTTCTGGAGGGGGAAAAAAACAGCACTGAGAACAAATTTGAATGCACAAAAAAACACTTCAACACCTTTTAGGAGAGGAGGAAATACCACCCAACAGGCAAGGGTAGTCAATCATATCAGAAATTGCAGTATGGGGAGGAGCTGACATTTATCTCAGGGCTGAGACCAGGTAACCTGTAAACAGCCAGCGACAGATACCCACCCTAAGTGTCTTACTGTTGAATTAAACTTTAGGGTTTGATTCAGCAGCTGGAAGCTGCTGTAATAAAGAGTTTTTCATGTGGTAGTCTATGGCTATATGTGGGTAAATGAGTGTAGTGCTTTGCTGAATGGACACTATTTTTTACCTTAAAGAAAACACATAGTAGACAAAAGGAGGACTTTTTCTTAATTAAAAGAAATATCAGAAATTCAAGGAAATAAATTCTAAATGTGCCAGTAAATAGAAATATCTACAAATTCAGGGAAAATTCAAAAGCCACGGCCCAAGGAACTTAATGTGAATTTCAGAGACCTTTGCAACCAATATTCCACACCAAACTATGGCAGGTTTATTAATTAAGAGATATACCTATCCCTAATCACATTCAGCCACTTTATGTCATGATTGAATGGTACTATTTGCTGAATACCCAGGCCTTTCCAACCTACATCCTCAGATACCTGAGTGCAGGGAATTTGCAGTTTATCTTTGCAACTGTATGGATATAAGACATGATTTGCCAAAGACTTTACACCATGTCACTCAGTGACAGGGCTGGAAATTAGCAGTTCCCAGCTTATGGTTTTATTTTGGACAATAGCCATAGTTTTGACTTGGCCTTACCTGTTATATGAAACATTCAGTGAGGCAGTTAGGAATTGGTGAGAGAGTAAGAGATATCAAGGTATGAAAATGTGTCTGTGAGCAGGCGGGCAGCAGAGCAGGGGGTGCTGCTTTGTGAGGACAAGGAGGGCACCATAAGTAATCTCTGCAGGTCATCCTGTTCTGAGGGAAGGCAGGCAGATGAATCTTTTCACAGATGAAAATATTTGTTGGCTTTTTTGGATTTGCTTTTTTTTAAAGTCATGTTTACAATATGGCTTTCAAGCTATCTATCTTGTGATGAAAAAGGTTCCTCTGAGAACATGAGCAGCTTCTACTTTCCTGCTGGTCTTTTAGAAGACATTGGTAAAACAGTGTGAGTCCCAGCTGTGTCATTGATTTTGATAGGAATTGCTACCTATCCTTCACACCTAGGAAGTTAATATTTTTTACGTCTTTCCACTTGGAAGACTGATTTTTTTTTTTCAGTATTCTTTCCTTAACATGAATGAAAAGGATGTTATTTAATGTGTATATGAGATGATTATCTGCCTTGCTCTTTTACAATTTCAAGTGTTAACATTACATAACATTACAAATGCTGTCATGCCTATAGGTGTGTAGGCATTATCTGAAGATAATCATTAAAACTGTTTTACACTGTACAATAAAAGAAGTCCTATATTTCAGTATTCTTAACATTTCTGCTCTCTTGGCCCTTTGCATTATCAGATGCTGGGCTTGGCTTTCAAATACTTCACTGCTGTAATACATCTTTGTGGGTTCTTTTAAAAGAGGTTGTAGAAGGTGTTTGCTAATTATTATCAGTGCCTCCCACAGAAATGGGTGTCCTTCAGTGAAGAGTCTATCAAACCAAAGGAGGGAATAGTGCCATTGCAGTGTATGCTAGCATATATGACTAATGGCGCAAGGGTAATTTAAGCTGCCCGTACAAGATGTCATTTCATTCACTACAAAATATTCACTATTTTCTAATTATAACTAGCAGGTTCTTAGCATGCCGATGTTTTTAATTAGAGCTTATGCACTAGGAATTTCTTTTGATTAAAAAATAGCTATAGAATTATAGTTCAGAAGACAGACAGTGCCCTCTTCTGGACAGAGGCTCCCATAGCAATGGTCTGAAAAATGTCCCAAATATTGCCAATTGGGGAAACAAAACGATGCGTTGCTGAAGGGATTTGCTGGTTTCAAGGAAATGTATTGCAGGCTACTGGAAACCATCCTATGAACTTCCCGCCCCACACCCATTTTTCCCAGTCAAAGAGATTTTGATTAATTTAGCTTGAACTCGGTTGGCTACAGTTGACAGTGCATCTTTACCATAGGAAGCAGCAGTGACATTTAGTGCTGTTTACTGCTTTTTTTTTTTTTTTCAAAAATTAGCTCAGTAACACAAACTTATGTTCAGAAGTAAAGATGAAGCAGACAAATGCTTCTGAAGTTTGTTTTTTTTTTAGATATTTTCTGTACGCCTTTACTATGTTATTTCAAGCTAAAAAAAAATAGAATTAGAGGCTCAAAATTTTCATTTTTCTCTTTATTTAAAAAAAAAAAAAAAACTTTTTCTCCTTAGTAATTATAATCTTGTCCTCCTGGACATATTTAGGGTCCGTAAAAAAGCATCTTACCAAGGACATAAATTGAGACAGAAAATGCTCAATTTATAGCCTCTTACTGCAAAGTGGAGAGATAAAGAAAGAGAGAGGAGCATGGATTCCCCTAGTAGTTAAATTAAAACATGCATTTAAATTATTTCAAAAATAGACTGTAAAACCATAATAATCCAGCATTTACAGGAAAATTTAAATTGTTGGCTGAGAAAGGATAAGACATCAATTCATGAGACTTGTACAGTTTTCAGTTCATTTCTGCAGACACAGAGAGAAACAGAGAAAACACACAGAGAGAAGTAGTTGTTTAAGGTTAACTGTGAATGATTTCTATTTATCAGTTGGCAGTCTACTTTGTACACTAGCTAAAATAAAAACAAAGTATCTCTTGTATTTATTTACTTCATTTTTGCATGATGTTTAATAATTTGCAGACTTCTTAAAAAAACAGGTTGCCTATGCAGACCATGAGGTTCTTACAGCTTCCCCTCTGCAAAATATTCATTCACTGACCGCTTGCTTCGAAGTTACTCTTCTTTAACCGCTCACTTTGAAGTTGTGCCTTTAGAGAAAAATGCAGCCACGACTACAGCATGCACATGAAGGCACAAGGACAGACCTGAAAGAGGGGTCAAGATGTGTTCCCAGAGTATTGTGACCGCTCATACTATTGCCCTTGATTCACTCTTTGCCTACGTAATAACATAGGCAGCTGTGAGCCTCTCTGGTCCAGAAGGATGGGGAGGACTCACCTACAACCCAGAGCAGCTCCATAAGTGAGCCCCACTGTCCCTTCAAAGTAGCTGTTAGTGCAGAAGCGCCAGACCTGGTCATTAATGGTCACAGTGGGTCATCAGCTGGTCACTGAATCTTTCTTGATGACCTGTTAATGAACTTCCCACTGGCTTATTGTGGTCAGGGTAGAAAGTATAGGTAATTTATAGCTCAACACCTAATGTGCTAATAGCCTTTGCTCAGCAACTCTAATGGCACACTATTACTAAGAGACAGTACATCCTTCCTAATTTATTTCCCAGGTGTAAATATTTCATGTGGAATGGAAACTTTGAATTCTGTATTTAAAAATATGCCTAAATACTTCATTTGTGGGGGACAATTCTTCAAATATTTAATGAGGAAAAGGCCTAAGTCTTACAATTTACTTTTCTCACACTTTTCCTCCTTAACAAAATATGTTTATACAAAAAAAAAAAAAAAAAAAAAAAAAAAAAAAAAAAAAAAAAAAAAAAGCATGTTAATATCCACCTGTAAAAGGCTGGGAGGCCTGCACAGTACAGAAATCAGCTCTCAGAAGGGTTCTGTTAGCTGCAGGAGCTCGGGGAGCTTTGATGGTTCAGTGCCTGTGGTGTCTAATCTCTGTGATTCATGGCTAAGTTGGCCAGAAGGCACAAGCCCTCCTGCTGCCGTCTTACCAGCTCTTAAAAGCCAAAAAGTTTCAGATGGGCCTTCACTTGGTGAAAAGCTCAAGAAGAAGCCTGAGAAGTTGCAGTGATGCATTAGGTAGCAGTCTTTCCTCTCAGACTGCTCAGCAATACCATATGGGTTCTCCCTTCACCAAAGGAGCCTGCTTTTGCTTTAGATGTATAGGTATTTTCTCCCATTTGGAGAGTAGCCAATATCTACATTTTTTTCATGGTATTTCATAGCCCAGAACAAGTTCTGGATTCGGTTATTGTATCCCTATATACCATACTACTTTTAAGTTTGGTATTTTTATTTTCACATGTTCAGTTATCATAATTATGATGCAGAAGCAGCAACAACAAAAAAATGTTTGTGTATATCGCAATATGGAAATGGGTTTGCATCTATTAAAACATCCAGGAAACAAACAGAAAGTTTCTCACATTCCGTTGTAGAGCTTTGTGCATTTAACCCACATGGTCTCCTAGCGTCCGTCTCATTCCCTGCAAATGACTTTGACATTGCCAAAAGCTTCCTCTCCAGTGCTTCCAAATGGTGTTTCTTGAGCTCGCCATGCATAGAGTGAGGAGATGGGTTACAAGGGAGCCTTGCTGACCACTGCTCCTGGCGGGGCTGAGACGGGAGCTCTGGCTGGTGCTAAAGAACAAGTTTTTACCATCCCATTCAAGATCTTCAGCTTACATTTGGTAATGTGGGGCTGAATGACAGTTAAGATTATCCAAATGTCTCATGAGTCAGAGATTCAATTTCATGCCTTTTGATGATGAATGTGACCTTCCTCTGCCTCCTAGTTTTGAGAACTGGGATACTCCATAGCAGGCCTTCCTGGCACATGGCAATGTGGCACTAACTGAAGGCAAGTTGTCATGAAATGCTTATGAGCGAGTTGCCAAACAGCTGGCAGAAGCGAAGTCGCTTGGGCTTGCCTTTGAGTCAAGTATAGAGGCCAGATTCTTTTTACAAAAATATTCAAAGTCATTTCAGATAGCTTATTTTCTCATCTTTCCATTGTATAGAATCCTGCATTTGTTTCCATGCTAAAAAGTAAAAAAAAAAAAAAAAAAAAAAAGAAGAAAGTGTTTAAATATTAAAGATTTTTGATCACTAAGGACCAGATCTTGACTCAAAGCACTATATTTAAAGGAAATTCATTGTTCCACAGGAACTTTAGGAAAAATTTCTTGACCGTGAGGGTGACAGAGCACTGGAAGAGGCTGCCCAGACAGGCTGTGGAGTCTCCTTCTCTGGAGATCTTCCAAACCCGCTTGGACACAGTCCTGAGCCACGTGCTGTAGGTGACCCTGCGTGTGCAGGGGGGTTGGACTAGATGATCTCTAGAGGTCCCTTCCAACCTTAAGCATTCTATGATTCTATGATCCTAGATGGACTTCTTGGGTCAGCTATGTACAGAGAAGAATGACAGAACCTGGACTTAAAGGAATGTTGACAATGAGCAGTGGTCAGTCAGCTTTCAAATCCTAAGCTCAAAAATGGAAGTTGTAAATAAAAAATGAGTTTATTCTCAGCAGTAATGTCAACTCTATAAAAACATTCTCCTCACTGGGCAAGAACCACTCCTTAAATCACACTTCATTAATTCACTATGTAATTTCTCACTATAGAAAATGTATGTGGCACTTTAGAAGGGCTGGTACATATTAAGACAAAGATCTTTACAGCAGTGAGTGGGAGATCTTTACTTCTGTAGCTGTGGGCAGTACAGCTGATTTTCACTAGCCTTACCAAGCAAGGCTCTACAGGAGCCTACCAGTCTCTTTACACAAACCACTGCAAAGCTGAACTGATACAGATGTGACTGCATGTCTGTTTTATATATTTACCTTTACCTATTTTCAGAGAAAACATAAAAGCTTTTAGCTAAATAATGTAGCCAAACAATGTCCTCTTATTTCCTTACTTAGAAATCTTACTGAAAGAATATATATATGGAAATTTTCAACTTATTTTTAGTGTATTTATTTTCAGAAAATATATCGAACACTGGTTGGAAAACAAGCAGATATTTTTGGATACTTCCAACAACAATTGGAAACTGAGTGTCTCTACTGATATCATTTTTGTGAATCAAGAAAAGCAGATAATCCTTTTTTTTTGAAGTAACACATAACAGTGTAACAATACATATATATATGTATTTTCTTACATTCTTTCTAACAGGTGGTTCTGCTAATCTAACCTGCCGAGCTTTCTTTGGATACAGTGGAGATGTCAGCCCTTTAATTTACTGGATGAAAGGAGAGAAGTTTATTGAAGATTTGGATGACAGCAGAGTCTGGGAAAGTGACATCAGGTAAAAAAAAAAAAAAAATGCCTTTAGTTCTCTCAGTCAGTATCTGTTTTGATGGTTAATCAGGCTTGTTAGCACTACAGCTATGATTTTCTTTTTTGCCAAATCCACTTTTTACCTTTATAAATTTACGAGTAGAGAAAGAAAAACGTATGTACCAGCAAGATCTGATATTAGAGAAACGTAAAAGCAGAACTAGCACCATAGTGCAACCAGATGGAATTTGCATAATGACTTTTTCAAACTGTAGCAAACTGCAATAATAGCCACTAATGCAGTTACTAAGAAGAAATAAAGAAAAATAAATATCTCAAGAAAAACATCTCAAAAGAAGTCTTTTAAAACATTGAGCTTTAAATAAATGTTGACATTTGACCTCTGTTTCCAAATACTTTGATTTCTCTATTTCAAGAAAGAAGTGAATTTCCTTCCATGTTATTCAACCTGTGAGATCCAGATTTCCTTTTATGTGGGCTGTTTATATCTGCTGAAATATTTGTTTGAGAGGATTTGGCATGTCACATCATGTACTCTTCTTGCTTCTAAAAGTGCTGACTCATTTGGAAATTTGAGGGGAAGAAAAAGTGTTTATGAATTCAGAATAGCATGCTTGACATACCTGTTGAAATCCTACCAATATGGAGTAGCTACTTGGATCTGAAGAGATACTTTTTCCATTTATGTGGAAATAAACAGAATATTCCATATTCTGTATGTGTGTATATGTCTGTCTCTGAATATCCTGGAGAAAATCTAAAAACAAAGGCAAATATAAATGTGCATTACAGAAGCCATTAATTACAGGTGCATTATCTACCGTGACTGTCTATAATAGAATAAAGTCTTAGCTTCTTATACAGAAGTTTATTATCTCATTCAAAAATGAGAGGTCAATCTCACGTTCAACTTCTTCAGCTAGCCAAAGTAACGGAGAAAAATCCTTCATCAAAATCAGGAAGGTCATGTCAGCTTTCACAGTCATCTTTGTCACGGCCTCAGATATTGGTAAAATGGAGGCACAAATATGTCACCTCTTTGAACTTTACATTTATTCTAGGAAACTCAAGACCAATATGCCACATTACACAAACTGTCTTTTTCATTTAAAGCCCTTCCAAAGTCTTTTGGGGATTTAGCATTTTGAACACTCAATAAAAACCTCTTTACAGCTTGCTCGCTTTGAGGAGAAGGGAGTAGGAAGACCATTTTTCACCCCTTTTGCCAGGTGTGGGAGCAGTTTGCCATTTGCTCTGCTTAGTGTCTAAAACCACAATGGGATTTGCAAAGAGGGAGAGAAAGCGATGGGAAGGCAGGTGGAGTCTTAAGCAGGAGATCTCTGCTTTTATCCTCTGGATGAATGAGTGACACCAGGTATCCCAGTTTTTTCTGCTGATTTACAAGTCACAGTGAAATATAATGCATTCAAGAAAAAAAATTTCAGGCCATAACTAACATATTTTTTTGGAGTGACATTTTGAAGAATCTCAGAGAGTGGACAAATACTGTGTTAGGCCCAGACTCACAGTGTCACCCTAAACCTAAAAATAACCATTACCATTTTTCTCTATTCTAATCATTCTGAGATTTCACATACTGCTGATCTGGTTCTCCATCAGTGTGTGCAATATATTACTATCAGTGTGTGCATCATCCTGCTTACAGAAGACAATTAACTGAAGCTCTCATTAACATTTACAAAGCCAAACCTCCTCATTAAAAGTGAGGAAGAAAAGGGCATGATATAGTTTAATTAAGATTTCATCAAACCATAGTCAAATTTGAAGCCAGAGATTTGTGAATTGAAAGTAGCATTATTATGTCATGATTATCTAATACTCTGCTGTGACACAGGCAGAAGAGCTTTTACAGCTTTTTTTCATTTTAGGGTTCTCAAGGAGCATCTCGGGGAACAGGAGGTTTCCATTTCATTAATTCTGGACTCTGTGGAGGAAGGTGATCTGGGCAATTACTCATGCTATGTTGAAAATGGGAATGGACGCCGACATGCTAGTATACTTCTACATAAAAGGGGTAAATATGCAACTTTTCAGCATGCAGTGCTATATTGCAGGGATGGTCAGTTTGCAAAGCTTCCTTCTGATGAAAGCCTGTCTTCCTGAGATGTTAATAAGCAGTGATTGTTTTTCCCCAAGCATTTGTACAACTTTCAAAACAAAGCAGAAAGGTTGTTGTTAACTATAACTGTCACTAGGAAAAACACAGAAACACATTTTCATTATGTTTGTATAGAAGATGCATTTAATAATTCATGAGTGATAAAGCTAATAAAGGCTCAATAGAGAAAGAAGAGGAGGAGGCTACCAGTAATAAGATGGTAATCATTTTTCTCTAAGAAAAAAAAAAAAACAGTTATACAAATATATTCCACTTCTATCAGAGGTGCCACATAAACCTCTCGTCGGGGCAGTTCCTGCATAGCCTCACCATGAAGAGCTTCTTTCCAGCATATTTCTGTAGTGCCTACATTTTTTAAGTGAAGTATTACAACACAAACTTCTAACAACCTTCCTGTTTCCAATTACATTCTGTGATTTTAGCCTGTCTAATGGCCGCAGTAATCTCCCAAGGAGGTAATTGCGGAGAGGCAGAGAGCCTTTTGCCAAGAGAGGTTCCCAGATCCACTTTGTCCACTTTGCCACCCGGCGGGTGTCTCACATTTACTGCTGTGTGCTGCTCCCTACAGTCATGCAGCAGCCCACCAGCTTCAGAGAAGAACAAATAGTCAGGACAAGGCTGCATGCTTTGCTGCCATTACTGTGGGGTTTTTTTTAAGCTATTTGTAAAGGTGAACAAGCCAGATTCATACTGGGTTTAAATTACTTGTAAAGTCCCAATTTATATCAGAGTAGCAATGTCTTTTCTAGTTTTAGCCTTGTATTCAAAGCCTAAGTTGAAAAGGGAGCCATAAATCAAGCTTACGCGTATCATTTATTTAAATGTGTTTTTCATGTACCTCCAATTAATTGAAGAGAATTGCTTCTTAACCATTTTTCTTCTTAAGAGATACAGGTATAAATAACCAGACATTCTCCTTAGTCCAGCATTTGTCATATATTCTTCAATGTACTGAGACAGGAAATTAACTCATTAAGTGATTGAACTGTAACAATTTACTGGCTGGTAGCTATGTACCCCTAATTCAAAGACATTTGAACCTAGAGCAAGAATTTAGTCCAACACTCATATCCAATAGATTGTCTTTAATAATGAAATTAGTACATGGAACACTTAAGATAAAAATTTTTAAGTCTTAAATTACTGTAAAACCAATAATTAATTCACTTTGATTCATTCATATGCTGATGACTGGTCCATATTTTCCCTTCTATGCCAGGAATGGCAGGGACTGACACAACACATAACTCTCTTCTGTGACCATCAGCTTTTAAATCTAGTTAGGTGCATGCATAAATTTTGTAAGGATCTACCTTCCTCGCTCCCTTTTGCGGAGAAATCAGTATGTCAAACAGGCCACAGTATGTGGCCTCACAATGACATGCTTAAGAGGAAATGATCTCAGTATTTTATTTTTTATAAATAGTCAAAAGCAAAAAATAGCAAACAGTTCCCCAAATATTTCTTTTCCCCTCATTAGTAAGACTAAATATGAAACTGTGGTTTGGAAACAAAATATGCTGTGGCCTCAAAAAGCAAAAGGTACCTGTTAGAAGCCTTCTACATACTTTGCATGTTGACAACTGTTTCAGTGAAATGATAAATTAACCATGACAGATAAAAATTCTAGCTAGTCTCTCAGGTCTCCTAGGAAGAAAAGCTGTGCACTGTTTGCTTAGTCTCCTGTATATCACCATGACAACATTTCATTGTAGGTTTCCTTGTTTAGATCCACGTTTAGTCTCCGTTAGAAATGAGTTAGCTGTTTATTAATTTCTGATTATTTTCTCACTTAGAACAATCTAATCCTAACAATGGGGTCTACCTGTTTCCTGCACAACGAGGCATGTGCAGAGATACTAGTTTTGCCTGGTTTTCTAGTTACTGCCTTTTTTTTTTTTTCCTCAGCTGTATAAATGAACAGAAATGCTGAATCTAGAATGTTCACTGAGTATCTAAAAATGAATTTAAAATCCTTCTTAAACTCTACCTGTAGCACATTATCACTATGATCAAAGAAGACAAAAAAAGCTCCATTACTGAACTGAGTATTCCTGGAAAACAAAGGTATTGAGGTCTAATTGCTACAGTTGGGGTTCAGGTACAAAATGTAAGCCCCCCTCCAAACACCCTTCCAACTGGTGCTTCGCCCTGGTCGGGATACTGTCCATAAACTTAGATGTTTAACTACGACCCTTTGAATAGGCCCACTGAGCACTTGCCCTCCCTGACCGGGACATGATGTTCTGAGTCTGATGTACTTGCAAAGACCTGTGTGCCTCCCCTGCCTTTGCTTCACAGAAAATAAGAAAGAGACATGACTGTGGTCCCCTCCATAGTATCACAGAATCATAGAATAATTATGATTGGAAAAGACCTTTAAGGTTATCAAGCCCAACTGTAAACCCATCACCACCATGCCTACTAAACCATGTCCTTAAACCAGTGCTCACGTCAGGCAGAAGTAGCTTCTCCTTTTTCCCTGACTTGGCGCTCAGATAGAATTCTGGAACCTCTGACGTTCTAACAGAAAGTTTGAGGTAACAGCAGGACGCAGCTTCCTCTCCCTCTAGGAGCAAGTAAAGGCTGACTTGGTTTTAGCATCTGGCACTGGAAGGAGGTCCAGGCCTGCAGCACCTCCCTTAGCCCAGATACACTCTGTATCACAGGGAGTTTGAACCTCTCTTTTTGCCACAGCTTCTTATACTTTCTGATTGCCAGTGGGGAGGAAAAGAAATATATATATATATTTCTGCGCAGCCTGATAAACATTTTTAGATGCCTAATTTTTCTCATATGCTGTGCATAGGGGCTAAAGGCAATAGAACATTTTAGGCATGATAATGCCAATGCTTTTTCTTCTCTGCTCTATTCCTACAAAATTTGACCCCAAATACTCCCAGAATGAAAGAATCAGAACCCAGGGTTGAATTTTCCTTCCCTTCTTCCAAAAGTTGCCTAACTCTCTTTCTCTTACCTTTGCTATGATTTACTTTCTCTTTTGTGTGAGGAGGAAAAAAAAAAATGGTTGCTATAGTCAAAAGCTGTTTTTCTTGCATAGGGATGATAGTTATCTGCAGCAGCTGCGTAGCTATTCGTTAGCAGTTAGTTAGAGATCATCTGCAGCAGTGACAGGTTGATCTTCGACTAGAGAGAGGAACCCTCTAGAAAGTAATTTTGAGAGTGGTACTGACAGCAGCTAAGTACAAATTAATTAATGATAGGCAACATGTTGCATATATAAGTGGATCATGCACTACAATTGTTTTTTTCATGGGCTTTTAATTCAAGAAGACAAGCCCATAGTTTATCAATATAATGTGTTACCAAAAGATAACGTATAAAGAGAAAGAATGATTCTCTACAGTGTTTTCTGTTGAAAAGCAGACTTTTTGTGCTGCCTCAAATCTGTTGTGGTCTCATTTAGTCATATATTAATTTAGAATTACAGATTACAGTTTAATTATGTTGTTATTTTTGTGGAAATTCTTGTCAGCACATTTTAACAGCTAAGCAAAGAAAAAAGAAATCTGTCATTAATTTTTCTGTCTGATTTGTATTATTTTAAAAGTTAAATAGGGTATATATATTTTTCATAGGTCATCCACCAGAACTGAGAGCAAGAAATACTCTTTTTGCAGTTTTTTCAGGATCTGTCACTTTCTTATCCCATTTTTATTCTGCTTTTTTTTTTTCTGTTTCTTTTATATTTTACTCTCTTCTACAATATGCATTCTCAATGGGTGACTATCTGTTTTTTTGAATCTGATCTGTGTACTAAGGGCTGATTGAATAACTTTTCTGTTGGAAAAAAAAAGAAATTTCACTGAAATAAATTGCACAGAAATAAATTGTCTAGAAAAAAATATTATTGTTCAATTTTCTGATGAGATATATGTTTGAAAAGGAAAGAATTAAGTCATCCTATAGGAAACCAGTCTTGAGGAAATGTACAAATTGGTAGGCATTCTGTAAACTCATCACCTGTGAATATATAAACATTGTGTTAATATTTACTTTATTTTGACAGCAAATTCTGAATAGCAAAAAAAAAAATCTCAATTTTCTTCAATTTTCATGTTTATTAAGGATAACAGAATTATTGACAAGCACTTTAAATTACACTGTACCTGGCATGATGGTATAAAGCTGTTTTATAACTTAAGGATTTGAGTAAGCTAAGCTTTTGATCTCATGGATGTTTTCAATCAGTAGAGCGTGGCTTCACACAGTGGTAGTGTGGAGTGACAATTAGGACTTGAAACAGAAACAGATTCAGTCATGCAAGAGGTTTGTGACACAGTACCAAAAGTGTGAAATCTCTTCTTTCCCCAAGCCTAATAAAAAAAAAAAAATGATTGTCCTTTTTACACTCAATCTCATCTAAACTCAGCAAATTAGTAGGTTGATAGGGATTAGTGCCTGGCAGAAGCTCGTCATAAGGCTGTTTTCTTCCTCACTAAGGCTTTTCTCATCCTCAGAAAACTAGAATAAGATATCTCTAGTGAAAAGATTTATCAGATTACTTAGCATATACCTAAATCTAGATTTCCTCTGAGGATGTGCCAAACAAATTGTTTAACAGACTCCCTTCTAAAACAGCTTTTGGACCACTTTTTATGATAGTTCTTCTCTTTGCATAATGTCTATGTAAGTTCGGTTCTAACCTTGATTGACAAGGAAGAAAATATTTTAATATAAAATGTCACAAATTGTTCTTATCACCTATGCAGAGTTAAGTTATTCTTTAATGCTATCCTTAGGGGAGGAAAAAAAGTATATAGTGAAATAGTGTGTTTTATGATCTTATATCCTTGGAACTTAGTATTCTATTTTTTCCCCACATTTTAGCACCTCCCAGTGCTTCTTACATTCATTTCTTTCAGAGGATCTAAAAGAAGTAATTGTGTGGGCAGATTTCTGTAGTGCACTGCGCAACTAGAAGCTCTCCTAATCAGTAAGGAGTAAGTTATATGAAATTAATTTTGGTGGAGAAGCTAAAAGAGATTGATGTTATTTTGTATCATGATGACTTTTTCCACCTTCAAATTGAAATATAAACTGCCTTTAAAATGCGGTGTACTGTATTTAAATGTACTAAATTTCAGCAGTGCTTAGCATCTACATTTTTTTTCCACTTTGTACTCTCTCACATTAATATACTGCTGGAGGTAGTCAGGGTAATTATTCTCCTGCTGGAAACAGGTATCCCACGCTCCTCAGAAAAAATAAAATTGTCATCGCTGAGGATATACATTCTATTATGATTATTTACTGCCTTTATTCTAATAATGCAGAGAAATCCAACAGAACTCATGCTCCAGCATGCTGTCTTCTCAACAGATGAATAGGTTAACAAGATCTTTGTCTTGTATTTACACTTGTATACACAGATACCTTCATACATATATTTTCCTGAATCAGATTAATTCTTTCTCACAGATAAATAAGGAATATATATTATGTATAGATTTAATGAATAAAGTGAGGTAACGGGCTCTGAATAGTTCTAATAAATAAAAAGAAATTCCTGCATTGAAAAAAGCAATTAAAAACTGTAACTAAATTGAGCCACCTTAAGTCAAATTTGCAGACACCTACAGCCATGTGTGGCCTCTACTGGGAAAAAAAAAAGCATATTCTTTGTGCCAAGAGATGATATCATAATCAAGCTAATGAACACCTCAAATCTGCAACTTCTGGTGTCAGAAGCATTATTATCCTATAAGATCCACCAGTGTCTTTTTTTGCAACAGTATCAATAACACCATCCATGGGGGAAAAATATCACAACAACTTGATAATGGACACACACACACACATGTACATATCTATCTATAGACATAGATATGCATATGCTGTGTGAAGCTGTAGTTCTGTATGCCATACTATGGAAATATAAATCATTTTACAGCCATATCATAATGAATACTGTATTCAGAA
>VZSV01000065.1:3059930-3071468 GCA_013398735.1 Nothocercus julius | reverse complement strand
TCAGAATATCATCTAAGAAAAAACAACTGGAACTTTTAGTCAGAATTGTCTTTAACTGCTCCCCTTCCAAATCCCTTTCATTACCTTTATGTTTCGCTTTATAATTGAAGTCTGTGAAGGTATATCTGGACAAAATGTTAGAGCTACATATAGCTGAACTTCGTAGCCTGTCATCCGGATGCCCAAGACACACAGAGAATGGAAATGAGTTTAGGCAACAAAGTTGCAAAGATTTATGTATGTGCTAACTGGAAGCTCTGTGAATAGTCCTGTTGACTTCAGAGAGAGATTACTTATAGGCTGTGAAGTTCAGCAATCTGCGTAAGTGATTGCAAAATTGAAACCTTAGATAGACTATAATTGGATTTTGAAAAAGGCTCAGAAATTGAATACACAGCTATAAATCACATATCCACCAAGAGTTATAAATCACAAAAAAAGAATGAAATATAATTATTTTTCCTAGCAGCTCAGCTGTGTATGGGCTAATGAATAGAAGAAGATTAATTTTAAATCATCATAGATCATCAAATGTAAAGTATATGAACCATGTCATATAAATCAAAAGATATGAATCATTGAAGGCACCCTTTTATTTACTTTCTTGTTACAGCTCCAGCTAAGATAAGTGAATTACTTGTGTGACACAGCAAAAGGAATTTTATCAAAAATCAAAGCAAGGTGAAGATCAAAGATATGTCCCACAATATACCTAATAATTAGGTTAGAATCAGTATAAAATGAGTGCATTCATTCCCACCCATCTCACTCAGGTTATTTAGAAGGGCCACGTACTTATTTTTAATTAGCTGTTTCTTTCATTCAGATCACTTGGCTAAAGCTTCCCAATAAGGGAAAAAAAAAAAAAAAATTGTAGCCATTGGTCAAAACGCTTGTAACAAATCTGGTTTTAAATTGAAGCAATTTATTCAGAAACCAATCTGCTCCCGCGGCAGTAATCAATGTGTTTTCGCTTGGAGTAGAACTGCTCCTGCACTACCACAGCACTGGTGCTAATTGCCTGTAACTAAATGATTGCTGCAGTTCCCAACGTAACTCCTTGGCACTCACTCATTTGTGGGGTTTAACTTAACGCCTGTCTCCCCCACAGGAGTTAGCCCAGTGATTTTCCTCTACCATTTTCTATGCTGAGCATCTTAAGGAGGGCAAGGACTGCACTTTGAATGGCGTAACGTGGAAGCTAAGTAGATTTTGCAAGGGCTGCGCTTTTTGTCTCTCCCCTCTGATGTGGGATTGTGCCGAAACGGAATCTTTTCAGCGCAATGCCGCTGCAGGAAACTTGATTTTTTGCAGGAAAAACAGATCACACTTCAAAGAGAGTGTAATGCCCACTGTAGTAACCATGCTGGAACTGCAGTGCAAAAAAGGGTATAAAGCAGCAGGGCAAAGCCAGGCTCACCCTCTAACCATGCTCGTGTGCTCTGGATTAGTGTTGACAGTCATATTGTCACTGCCATGGGCATCACCAGGGCCCTCAGTGCTCTCAAAGCACCTTCCAAAGCACTTGCCTCTCTTCCAAAGACCTCTCAGTGACCAAAAAGTCGAGGCTGAGCTCCTGCTATCAATGCGTGCTGATAAATGGGATCCAGCACCAAGGAAAAGACCCTGCGACAATAGATGGAGCTTTCTATGCACTCAAAGCAGTCTGAGAAGAAACCATCTTTCCCTTGAGCTCCCAAGAGATCACCATGGGCTTTGCAGGGGCACATAAAATGGCTGCTTTTAGTACTATTCAGAGTGACTTGGAGAACGTTGTTGTTTTCTTTGCTTGCCATAAGTTTTGGGCAGCACCATGTGTATTCAGGGGCATCTTGTTTAAGCAAACATCCATGCTCACCTAGCCCTGAATTATCCTAATGGGGAAGATGGTAGCTCTGAGAGACTCTTTGCTGGCAAAGTGCTTCCGTTTATGCAGTGCAACACTCAGTGACTGAGAGCAGATGACTACCTGCACTTATTTTTCCCATTTAATCTTAAAATCATTAATTTTGGAAAAATTTTTCATTTCCATTTGCAGTTTTTTTTTCTTGCCTTTAATGCATTGTAAGAGCAGACAGAGTTGTGTTTTTGTTTTTTGTTTTGTTTTGCTTTGCTTTGTTTTTTTCTTTTGCCTAGGAACTCAACCTATTAAAATCCTTTCTCTACTTACTGTTGAACAGCTGCATCACCTGTAGTATGAAATGATAAACAGACTATAGTAAGCCACTGCCGAGTAATTTCCATTTCCATTTATATTCAAAAATATTGTGTTACTTGCCTATGCAAACTATTTTTGTTGGGTGTTTTTTAATAACATTCCCCTCTCTGGACCAGAAAAGTCTGAAATAAGGATGCTGATCTTAAAAATGTCTAACACAAAGGAGTTTCCAGCACCGTTTCAGAGAGAATGACATAGAATATAAATGCCTTTTTATTTTATTTTATTACGCTTTTAGTGTCTTCTAGAGAGCAATGAAATTTTTTTTACAGTTGCCTCAAAATAATAAAAAAGTGTGTGGTTCTCAATAGACATAGTCAAAATAAATGGAATTGTCACTTTTTCCTCTAACCTTTTATTTCTCTAATTGAATTGTATTGTGCTGAAGTGTCATATCTGCACAAGCTCAGGAAAAAAAAAAAAAAAAAAAAGGTGCTTCAGGGCAACATCACTTCCCTGAAGCAGAAGCTACCCACTAGAGGAGGACAGTGTGAAAATAGCATGGAGCTCAGCTTTCTCCAGCACAGAACTTTATGAAGCAGAATATGTATCTTGGATTTCCAAATTCTGCTCTCTTAGCATTCTTGGAAACTAAGCAATATTAGAAATGTATGAGTAGCCTTAAGGGGTGGTATTTATTACTTATTTGATATTGCAACATTGCTAGTAATACCTTGCTTGCTCTCCCCACCCCTTCTTTTAACATTGCCAATTCTGGGCTCGTGAGTAAATGAAGAGTGACAACCAAATGGATGTCACCTACCCATGCGAGTTTTCTTAAGCATGCGATGCTAGAACTGGAGGGATGAGAGTCAATAATGACTTCTTAACTGATAAGCGAACCCTCTGGGGATGCTACTTTTGTCAGACAGACGTGGCTGCGCTTGACTGGTGTCCCTGTCCTTGGGAAGGGAGCTACAGGACAATGACCTCCATCCATCACACAACTCTCCAGCTATGGAGTGCAGCAAAAGCAGGGGGTTCGTGCCCAGAGAGTGAATGTTAGGACCGGGGTGATATGCAGTGTCTAGACACAAGGCAACCCTGCTTAGGGAAAGAGGAGACGACAAAGATGAATTACAGATCAGTGGAAAACTGTGTCAAAGATAATGACACATAACTGAGGGGTGAGGCTTTGTGGCTCCTAGGATAATTTGTCTTCACATCCCTCAAATTTGTTTGTTTGTTTTTTCATATTGAAAGAAGAAAAATGGAAATCTTTAGCTTAATTTTACATAGTAGATTAAGTAGATATCTGGTCAAATAAAAACAGAGTTGTTTCTTCTCTGTATGTGGAATAGGGGAAGGGCTGTGCTTGCCCTACAGCCACCAAAAGAGAAATGCTCATCTCTGTTTTCATTGTAAGTGGAATGATACAACAGTTGTCAACAATTATCTGTGCAAAACAAACTATCACCTATCTACTGAGAGAGAGAGCAAGAAGATAGTTATCAAGTATCTCTTACACATATGTACATAGTAATGCACATGTACATATTTTCACACATGCTCAATATTTTTTTAAAGCAATTTGAATAGTGCACAAGAGAAAAAAAGAGAAAAGACTTATCTTAATTAGGTATTTCTGCAGTGGTCCTATAAAAACATAAATAGCCCAGCATTCAGTATTTTGTCTTAAGTTTTGATGTAAAAGTGCTAGGTCTACAGCTAATCTTTCTCTGGTTTGAATGTGGTTTTATTGCATTTTGTAATTCTTTTCAGAGCTGATGTATACAGTTGAGCTTGCTGGTGGGCTTGGTGCTATTCTGCTGCTGCTTGTTTGTTTAGTGACTATCTACAAGTGTTACAAGATAGAGATTATGCTCTTCTACAGGAATCATTTTGGAGCTGAAGAACTAGATGGAGGTAAGGCAGCTTCTCAGTATTTTTTTCTACTTTCTAAGTATGCCTGTCTTTTGTTTCTGTCTACCAAGGCCCAAATTTCATTCCAGTTCAAGATGTGTTAACAACTACAATTTTTATTTCCCACTTGCATTAGGCATAGCCTTTAATAGGCATTCCTCACACAGCACATTAGTAGCAGAGCTTGCTTAGCTGGTGTATGTGCTCCTCTAGATCTCCAGGAGATACGCATGTTTCTTAGGTTTTTGCTCCCAAAACTGACTGTAAAATAACAACACTGATGCATTAAAGATATTCACTACTTCTGGGTGCTGAAAGCCATCTTCCCCTCCTCATAAGTGTGGGTCTTTTTTAATTGCGCTATCCAGAGAGGGGGAAGCTGGAGTGAATCTCAACTTCGTGCTTATTTAACCTGATCGGCTTCGATAAGCTGAATTGAGCAAGGGGGAATGGACCCAGCATTCTCTTTTCTCAAATTCATTTACTTAACCACTGCGAGAGCAGCAAAGAGCCGTTAGAGTTGCTCAGTGGTTGAAGAACATCTTGGTGAAGCAGAAGCAATCTGCAACATGCGCATGAGGTTGTGTCGAACTTTTACAAGATTCTTCTCTTTCTAATCGCTGAAGACAGAGGTCTTCCCTATCTCTAATCCTTGTAATCAAAACTGCTGTTGAGCAGCAAAGCAGCTTGAGCTGTGGGCGTTGATTAATTAGGCTTGGTTTCTAGGGTCAGAGCTCCTGATGTTTCATGCTGCCACTATGTCTTTTGTGACAGGATCTTCTTTTTTCATCAAATACTGTTGAAAGTTATATTACAGTTCAAGGTAATAACCTGGGGACAGAAGCCACTGTGTGCAATGTTATAATAAATATTTGCTGATAAACAAGTGCCAGCCAAACTGTCACTGATAAGGCAAAATAGTGGCAGCAAAATTAGAGGTCCTTATAGAAGTGAAAGTTTTCCATACAAAGATGACTACAGAATGACCCACTTCTGCCTGTAATCTAAAAATGCCCAGGACTTCAAAATAGATAATGTCCAGGATAACAACAAATGCAAGAACATTAGTACATTTTGTACCCTTCTGCTGGATTTTCAAAATTGCTGTATATTAGTATAGTACCTAAGTGGGGAAAAAAAATCAGGTTATTCTATTTCTTTCACAGAAGAGGAAACTGAAGCCCAGAGGGACTGTGACTCATGAAGGATTTTGACAGATGTCATTTTTTTCAGGAGCTGCAATCCTTTCTCCTCCACTAAGCAGCCCTCAATTTAAATGTGCTTGCATACTTGCATGCATGAAGTTAATAACATTCATATGCCAAAATAGATGATTTAATAATTGTTTAAATAGATGCAATTTAATGTTTTCCCTCTGATTTTCAGTAATTCTTGTTTTCACAGATGTAATTTATTGTTACATAAAATAATTCCAATTCATTTGCAGACTTACTCTAGAAAATGTTATATATTTGCATCTCTCTCCTTCCATCCCAAATATCAGTGACCTTGGAAAAAATTATTTTAATCTCACATTTGAAAACAATATCAAAAAGAGAAGGGTAATCTGCAAGCAGATTGTGCTGTGATTTTGAAGCAGGAAAAATTGTATCCATTCAGTGTATTCTTCTCAGTAAATTTCATCATTGCACATGCCAAATCATGAATTCTCCTTAGATGATCAATACAAACACTCACATAGTTTGAGCGTCTACTTAAGTTGCCTAGAAAAATACTACTTGCAGATTACTAATGGAATACTGTAGCTTCTACTGTATTTAATATGCTAACAGCAAAGAGAAAAATTGTTTTGCCGATTAAGTTACTGCAACTGATTTTTTTTCCTCTGAGTGTCTCTTGTACAGTGTCTCTGTGCAAGAAGGCAGAGAGAAAATGCTGCACAGAAGACTAAGCCATAATCTGTGTGGAAATAAATTGCAGAGACACATTCCAGTCCTTTCTTTGGCTCAGTTTTTTTCTGACAAGCACAAAATCCTGAACTTAATTCTTCTAACCTAGCCTCCTGCAGTGCAATAGAGGAGCACCCACATCCTGTTCATAATTTATATCATATTCGACCATACACCAGGATAGTATGTGGATAAGCAAACATCAAAATACAGGCTTTTTTTCTGCACATTATTATATTGTATCCAGAGAGGATTCCAAGCACTTGAAAAGTGATATCCAATTAAATTTTTTAGTTGCAAATCTCCTTTAAAAAGCAACGCTTCATTTCTTCCCTGATCAGAGAAAAAGCCCTTCAGGTTGTCAAATCTCATCACAACTCCTCTCTCATTTCCAAGCTTTAGATGCATTAGTTTTTCTCAGGCTAATATACGCATTTCTGTGGGCGGCATGGGTAAATTGTGAAAAATATTTGAAAACAAAATGTATAACATTTGCAGTTAATGCAAGTTAATTTTTTACTTGTGTTAGGGTACTTCAGATTAGCAAGCAGCTTCCTCATTCACCTGCCTTGCAGCCTGGATTTCCATCTTCTCTCTCACCCCTGTGACTAGATTCTCCTTCTGTTCTCTCTCCACAAGCACTGCAGCTTGGTCATACCTTTATTGTTTGCTGGGACTGCTTTGAAAGCTATGTTTTTTTCTTTATGGTTAATTCCCTGCCTTTACTCGAAAATTTGAATATCATCCAATGGAGCTCTCATTTTACTGCTTTTCTTCCCTCTCCATGTCTGTACATGCTTTCCAGTTGCTCAGGAAATGATCTCATAACCAAGGAATTGCATGACAGGCATCATGGTCTTCTTTTTCACTGAACAGCCCATGATTCAGGTGTTTAGCTTGTACTGTTAAGGACTGTGAACATCTCATGCATCTCCTTGAGATCTGGAGCAAAGAAGCAATTGAAATACTCTGAACCATGACACTTTTCCCTCCTCAGCAGCTGATATTTGTCATGACCTTGTGTCTCAGAGAAATAACTTGCCCATCACCTGGCACAAACTGGCAAATTTGTCTGAATGGAGAACTTTAAGATCTGTCCACGTGCAAGATGTAGATCGTACCTTGGAGTGATGTGCAAACAGTGTGCAATAATACTTTGAAGACTTTTTAGAAATGGAGGCTTCACTGAGAACTTCCAAGGGCTGATCACTGTTAAATGTCAAGCTACTTTTTTAGGTTTGCAGCTCTAAATTTAAAAGCTTATTTTAAAAAGCATTGTCCATAAAGTATACATTAAGTCATAACACATTATTAGTGAAAGCCACTTTTAGAAGCTATGATTTCCTCTGTTATTTACATTAAGATGAGAGATTTTATAGTACATTCATCATCTATAAAGTATCTTACCACTTACTTTTTATGCAAGGACTTCAGCATTTTTATTTTCCAAGGATATTCCCTGCTGCCTTCCCCAAATTTTAAATTATTTAATGAGCAAACTAAATAACATACTTTAACTAACACAAAAGAATAAAAATGCAAGAAAGCATTTCCAAGAACCTGGGATCAACACGTCATGGCTTTTTTCTACATTGCACTCTTTGATTTTAAAAGACTATTTATATCAGAGAGATTGACACCATATAGAAATCCACTCTTTGCCCATGTAAGAAGTGACACTGTGTCTGTGGAAACTTTGCAAATTTTTACCCAGGACAACTTTCTTTTCTATGAAATTGTTTCTGGTCATCAAATAGTGTAATCGTCAGTTCTCAAGCATGATTGTTGTACCAGGCATGCAGCAAGGGTGGAAGGACGAGTCAGTTCACTTATTCAGGCAGCAAACGTGTGATGTTGCTTTAGAATAACCAGGAGGTTTCAATTCACCGAGGCAGTTACTTTTAAATTTTTATTTTACATTTGAAGACCCAATCACTTCCAGGGAATGTGCCGATGTCTGTAACCAAATTTAAGGATTTGAGAATTAAGGATAAATCCAGAATTCTACAGACCACAGGCTGAAAGCCACAGGGCCTGCTCAGACACTCATGTACTCACATGTTTTCTTATATTTCAGATTCCAGTTTCAGAGGTAACAGTGTATTTTACGGCTATCAGCAGAAAGAGATTGCAGACACAAACCCTTGAGTGCATTAGTAATCATTTAAATTAGTGGAAGGAGTGCTTTTGTCTAAAGGAATTAATAAATAAGGGCTGAACACTACCATAAAAAAAGAGAAAGTTTACACTAAGAGGTGTAAAAGAAATTACAAAGCAAAAAGAATAAGAAATAAGAAATTATAGAATTAAAGAATTATAGAATAAGAAATAAGAAATTATAGAAGAAGCCTGAGCAAACATGCTGCGAGTAAGGTTTCTAGTAAAACTTTCATACATGCCCTTTCTCCCACTTAGAATGACAGGAAGTAAATTTTAGGCTCAAGAACAAAAAATGGAGCTTGTAACTCCAAAGAGAGAGCTTTGCTTGGGATCTGATAAGATGACCCTCAGAATGAGCCTAAGCTCTTTCCACAAGGTCAGATAGGCTGGTGTCTCTCGCAATCTTGAGTTTTATTCTCAGTTTTGTCTTGCAAAGGAAATCTGTGTATATTGGGGAAAGAGAAGTCTCAGCTTTTCTGTAGGCAGGATGCAGCAGCATAGGCATCTGGGAGCCAGGTCATGGATCAACTCTGGGCTTCACTGCAAAAGTCTTATAGGTTGCTTTTCTTGTGCGTCGCTGGAACATGACAAAGTGCTAAAATGTGCTAGCACTATAGTCTCTGAACTCAGGAAGTCTTTAGTTTTGACTTATGATGGCTGTGGTGATGATAGCTTATAACAGCTCTAGGCTGCTCTGGTTGATGCTTAGAGGTGCATTTCTATTTCTTAGTGAAGGGAACCAAATCAATGGTCAGATTAATCAACAAATGAGTTTGTGCCTTGAAGACTGTTGCAACTGGGACTCCTTAGGTGGTCATGACTTTTCTTCTTACCATTATCTATCTGCAGAAGACCAGCAGGTTCACAAACAAACCTATGGGATTACCCAGGAAAGAACTTATTAACAGCACAACACAAAAGTGAGATAACTTCTCAGTGGTTTCCAAGGTTTCAGCATCATAACCTTTTAACCTGAAAGGAGAGGCAACACCTTGAGTTTTTAATGTTTCTGTGTGATGTACCTGCTAACTTTCAAATATAATTTTTAACAATGGCTTAGACACCTGCCAAAGCCCTTGAGTTAATGATTATGCTATGCAGGTATAGCTAGACTGAAATTGCTGCTGAAGTTAGTGACTTTGCAATTACAGAATCTCCCCTCGGGACCCATGCAATAAGTTTGAAATAGCAGCCTCAAAACGGCGTATATATGTTAATTGGCTATTGGCAAGTTGTGACAATAAGAAATGCTACTCTGTGAATATCAATTTCAAATTCTATTAAAATCATCTTTGGAAAAATAAAGCTTTTATCTTCCTCAGTGTTACTAGTTACAAAACAGGGAATTTTCTCTTATTCAATTGAAATTATATTATTGCAGTCCTTCTTATCTATTAACTTTTTGTTTATACAATTTATGAATCTGAAATCTTCAATCAATAAAATCTCAATTTATGTCTCCTTTGAATATGGATTTTTCTACACTGTGTTCTCAAAATGTACTGTTTCAAAGAAAAGTTCATACTCTATCTGTCTCTCCCTAATTCACATTTTGTGGCATCTAAAGTATATGAATAAATAAAAATTAAAAATGGGCAAAATTATAAAGAACTTCTTTAGAATTGAAAGATTGCTATGGATTAGAAAGTCCAGAAGCACAGGAGAAACAAAACAAACTCCATCATATATAATGAATACTGCTGTTCATGAAGACTGAGATGCCATATCCAGCAGCTCTGTCAAGTGGCTCTAAGCTTTGAAGTTTTTTTTTTTTTTTATCTTACTTTTTTTTAGCAAAAACCAAACCGCATTGCAGATTTCCAGGGTAGGTGAGCTGAATGCACCTTATTGACATCTGATTGCAAGAATGTTAGGTGGAAAGCCTGTTTCTAAGCCATTCATTTCCCCAGTTTCATTTATATCTACAATTATTTCCTTGACCTTTTGCTAGTTTTGTCTAGATAAAAACTACCTCTACTCCAGTTTTCAAAATAATTTACCCAGATTAATTATAAGTGCTGTCATTGAGATCAGCAGAATTTAGGCATAAATATGAAGCTAAGCTTGTATTTTATACATGTAGTTAGATGCTTAGTTTCAATAAATTCAATAAATAATAGGAGCAGTTGCTACATGGCACTTGATTAACTTCAGAAGTTTCCCTGGTATCAGCAGACTGATTCCTTCATTTTCAGAGTTTACAAGATATCTTTTATCAATACAAATATCAATTATTGCCTCTTTCTACTACCTTCTTTTTTAAATAATAACTACTTTCTTCCAGTCTTTCATAGCTAACTGCTCTGCTCTGCTATGAGTGCTTGCTAGATGGTGACCATTCAGTCTTTCAATATTTACTAGCAATGCTTTTTTTCTGTTTTGTATTGGATCTTCAGGCAATTCACAGAAACTGGGAGAATACTTTCTATCAGCATCTTCTAATTTTCCTATTTTTTAACATTCTAAAACTCCTATAAGAACTTTTGACTTTTCAAAACCAACTTCAGAGATTAATGCTGCACCAATTTTTTTTGTTTTAAAAGTAGAATATCTTCAGCAGTAGTATTTTAATTTACACTTCCTTGTTAATGAGAGCAAGTGAGAGACATTGTAGATGCACTTACTATAGTCAGGAATACAAAATTAGACTATGTATAACCAGAAATATTACCATTAATAAAAGATTATTCAGTTTAATTAATTAAGAATCTATCTTGTGTATATATCAATGACAAATTTCAGTTCTAATCATAGAAATTCAGGAAGAAATATAGCTGAGAGATGAATTTTCTTGTACACTTAAAATCATTATTTTATTACTTAGCTGAATTTATATCTGCCTGGAATCAATCCTACTTTTCAAGTAATGTTAGATGCCACATTAGTACTTCATAACTAATTTCCTAAATTAGTTTTCATAAATGTTCCTACTAATATTCCTGTAAAGAAATATAAAGCCTTTATTTTTATAGTTTTTCAAGTTTTTTAGGCTTTCAAAATTCTGCATTGATAGCAATAGAGAAAAAGAATGCATTCCCATTGCTTTAATATTGTTATAAATATGCCTTATGGCCTCAGGAAAACCTTCGCTGGCTTAAGGTGTGCTGAGAAAACTCCAAAAGCCTATTTAGAATTGATTATGCCTCTGTAACCTCTTCCCCAATGTTCAATTTACAATACCTCCCTCCAGTTCAGCACTGCCCACTCTGCACAAGGATCTAGATGATCATTAGGAATGCTACATTAAACAAGTAGTTTACCATGGAAAACCTAATGTTGGTAGTTCTTTATTTTTATTAAAGGAGGGTGTTTACAAAAGAAATTACCAAAGAAAAAACGAAGGAAGGAAGGAAGGAAGGAAGGAAGGAAGGAAGGAAGGAAGGAAGG
>VZSV01000065.1:2993728-3051150 GCA_013398735.1 Nothocercus julius | reverse complement strand
AAAAAAAAAAAAAAAAAAAAAAAAAAAAAAACAGATCTTGCAATCTGTTTCAGTAATTAATTGGCTTTAGGTGTTTTTTTTGTTTTGTTTTGTTTTGTTTTCTGGGAGCTGACTGATATCGCCCAATATAACGGATGTGCAGGATTTGTTCGTCCTAATTGTCACAATGGGAAGAGTGCAGCTGATAATATTTTGGTCTTATTAATGAGAAGCGATGGGTAGAGAGCAGGCAAACTGCAGCTTGGGGGATGTTTGTGGGAGTAATCCAAAACTGACAGTGTGGGAGGAAATGACTATGATCCTGTTGCGAAAGTGAAGAAATCTCAGTATCTGCATAACAAGCTAATGGAGCTTTGGGATGTGCACTGATTTTTATTTGCTTAAAAACGTTTATTTCTCTGACAACTTGCTCGAGTCCTTTCCTACAACCTGTTCTTTATTACAGTGTCTCCCTCTGGACGTGTGCCAAGTGTCCACAAAATGGAAATGAAGCTGCCAAGCCAGATAAAATTTTAAGACAGCTTTGCACATTTGGTTATTTTCATGCTGTAAGAAAGTTATTATTTATTTCCTATTACAGACACCTGTCACGCACTGATGGCATTTTCCTTCATTCAACTGGATGCCAGATACCCCGGTACCCTCAAAAAGCAATGCATTATTCTTTCTCTTTTCCCTTTCCCTTACATGCCCTGGGGTAAAGACTGGGATGTGGAATAAATGTAGAATGTAATGATCTTACCACAGTCACACTTAAACCATTGGTAGGTGTTTCTTTAGAGAAGAAGAAGTACACGAGAAGTACTTTTCTGTTGCTCTCTTTTTAGTGTAGATTTAAGCACTTTCAATAGCATGATTCAGGGATTGATGGGTACTATTTGATATTCACATTACTTAAAAAAAAAAGTTTTTTTTCTTATAATGTTTTATCACAATATTAAACAAAATAAAAACAAACAAACAAAAAAAACACACTAAAAAGCATAACCTGAAATAAAAGGAGAAGCTGTCTATGGCTTTAGAAACTTTCCTCCTTAGTATTTCTCCTCTATGAACAGCTCCGTGTGGGAAAGAGTGAAGGAAACTGTTGTGTGTTCACGTGCTCTATGTTTAACAAAAGTTCTGTTGGAACACAAAATAAAATGAAAAAAAAAAAAAAAAAAAAAGAAACAGAAAACTATAATTGCCCTAGTGCTTAGGCTCCATACTTTTCTGGTGAAGGTGTTCTAGTGTTTGGCAACGCAGCCTGAAGTGTGCATGCAATAGCCACATATAAAGGTTTAGTCATAAACCAATAGCACTTTATTTTTAAGACTGTACAGTGTAATGATTTGGAAAAAAAAAAAAAAAAACTTACTTCACCTGGTCAATAACTTCGGGTCTCTACATGGATTCTATGCACATGAATTATCCAAGCGTGGTGCTCTGTCTTTCTGAGGCTCTCTCTTATCAGGGCAATCCTTCATGTAAACCCAGAGGACTCTGTTGCACAACCCATGGCAATTCAGGGTGCAGGTCCTCCTGGCAGCACATCCGGCCGGACACAAACGGGGGACGCTGCAGGACGCAGCCAACTAGCGCGGAGGCAGATTGTGTTCCTGGGTCTGATTCTGGTCTCAGTTGCAACAGTGTCAACTGAGGATAAATCTAATAAAGATGAACAAGCATAAGATTGATTTGTGCAAGAGAAGAAAGTTGAAAAAGCCAAGAGAAAAGCAACTCGCAGGTGCAGCCTGTGACGAGCTGAAAGAAAGAAGTAGGAAAACGACTCCTGAATCTTAGTGGGGGCTTGATCCTCACCTGGTAGCCAGTGCCAAACAATTCAGCATCATTTCTTTCAATGGGATCTGTTTGCAAGTTAAGTATGTTTAGCCTTATTTATATTTCTCTATTTCTGCACAGGTTGTTTGTATGTTACATAATGGGCAAAACCAGCTTCAGCATAATTGGAAAGCCTGTTATACCCGTCTGATTAAAATTCACAAAGCTTTACTTGAATATTGTGCATTAATGACACTTTTAAATTATAGATAGAGCAATGAGATTTGGGGAAAACTGTCCTGGTAATCAGACTTTCTTTATTCTTTATGAAAAAAAAAAAAAAAAAAAGGAAAGAAAGGAAAAAAAAAAGTATCAGGCTAGTAAGCCTAAAGAGAGTTTTATTAAAGTGGAAAGAAGGAAGAAAATCACAGAAGTAAACAGAAGTGGGATAAAGGCCAATGGAGAAGAAATGTCAAAATATCCACCCATGTCTTTACTGTATTGTGGGTTTTTTTTTGTTTGTTTTTTTTTTTTTCTGCTGTGCAATGCTCTGCACTCTGTCTAACCTACATAAAGCGACTGGCTTTTCTAGGGACCCTCCAGATAAACCAGCAACACAAATGCAGCCTTACATGTTTAATCTCTTCCAAGCAGTTTTGTGCTTGTTGGTAGTCTAGCATAGACTTAGTTTTTGGTGCATCCTCTATTGTTGTGGTACTAAGGGTAGCATAAATCTGTCAGCACTCAAGAATCTCCTTAACAGGCTTAGTTCATTATCCAGGGTAGCTATTTTTCCTTTACATCCACACCCAATCTTGTTTGCTGCTGTTAGTAGCCTTTTTTTCCTTTTTTTTTTTTTCTTTTTTTTTGTTTTACTTTTCCATTTCTCAGCAGAGCAGATTAATTTGGCTGGAATCAGAAAAATATCAGCAAATTCAAAGCGATAAGTCTCCTTGTATAATGACTACAACAAGTTCTCCAGCACTTTTTTCTAGTGGTCACAACTCTTCATCTCCTTAAAAAGCTGACTGAGGGGTAGTTGGGGAATGGATATTTTGTGTATGATGCATTGAGAGGTTTGTACACTGGATTTAAGTATCTATACCAAGCTGTCACTTATGATGTTATTTTGCTGGGCCATTTCCCATTGACTGTGGCTGTAACCTCAAGGAGGATGTGTCGGCAGCTTCACACTTTTCCAGGTGACCTTTGCTTGATGTTCCAAAAATATATAGCCTTGTGGGGTAAAACTAATAGAAATATTTCTGCTATTAAGTTTTTTCCTACACATTTTTTTTTAAATCCTGTTGCAGAAAAATTTAATCTTTGCTCCGTACTAATAAGCTCTGTGAATGGGAGGTCAAGTGTCCATAGGGTTGCAAAATAGTTCAGGCACAAAATACAAAGACACGTCTGAAACTTATTTAAAAAATGTAAAAATTCACTGGTTGCTCATTTTAGTAAAAATGTACATGGAGATTGGGGACTGTCCAGAGAAATATTCTGTTTGCTATTGCCACCAGCCACCTTCCAAAAGCTTAGCAGCATGCTTGCATTAAATAGCCAACAGCTTACTTAACCTAATTCCCAAAACATCCCATAGCTAATTAAGATATTTTTATTTTGGTGGATTAAGGGTAGCATGATATTCTAGCATCTAAATGTTATATGAGCTGGATAATCTACATCTAGTCCTGAGCTTATAAAAAGTGCACACATCCCTCTGCTGGGTGACTGGGGTTAGAAAATAAAAAGGTGGAGTAAAATTTGAGAGCTAAGATACTGATGGAGATTTTTTTGTTTGTTTGTTAAGAAATGTCTCTCATCGGTCAAGCCATGATGGAAAGAACACACAAATGAAATTGATGTGCTTTTAAGCTTTCTTATTCCCGGGCTTCGGCAGAGAGCCCTCGTGCCCCCGTGCAGACAGAGGCACCGCCGTTCCAGTCAGCCCCACGCCAGGGGCATTGCAGAGAAGCTCTGGGGTCAGCACATCTCCCCGCTGCTCCCCGCTATAGGCAACGAGCCAAGAACATGGGAAGGTTTAACATGAGTGACCGCAGCCCGATGAGCTGTCGGTGGGGCTGAGCGCAGGTCCCTTATCATCAAGCGTCGGGCATAATGCACTGGAAAGCACATACAGAGCTTGCATCTGGGGTTAAGTTGCAGGGTGATCACACACTTGAAAGCAAAGCAAAGTAACATTGCAATTGCTAAATCCTATTTCAACCTGTTTTGTAAGGGTCCATGTTTTCAAAGCAGGCTCTTTTCCCCTGCAGTTTTGTGTGAAGTTAGCTGAGAGATTGTTTTAAATTTTCTTTTCGCTGTTTGCATGACAGGTAAATCACAGGGAGAGATTGTATTTGTTTTTTTAGAAAGTCCCATTCTTCACTGCAAGTTTAAAAGAGAAGCGGCCATGAATTTACAGACTTGGAAGAAATTTTTTGCCAGAATTAATATTCTCTGGTGAACAGCTCACTGCAGCTCTAATTATGTACTTAGGGACATTTCAGTAGACAGTTTAAACAACTATTATTATACATGGAATTCAACCTCACATTAGAGTGGTGTACATTTGTCTTGTTAAAATCCAGGAAACTTCAAATGGGACAATTAGGCAAATACAAAGCAGAAAGAAAAACAGCCGCAGCCACACATCGTCTTATCGTTTGTCTTAGCAAAATAAGAAAGGTCAGCAGTGTCAGACTCCTTCTCTGAGATCATTAACCTCTGTCTACCTCAGCAAAACACACGAATCTTTGAAAAACACGTGATCATCTAGGGAAAAATGTTTGCAATAATTACTCTTTAATCTAAGTTAACACCCCCAAAAGCACTTTTGTGTTATTTTGTGTCTACACACAGATATATTAACATGCAATCCTTTAATCATAGGACAGCAAAACTAAACAAAATAGGTAAAACTCTCATTAAAAAAAAAAAAAAAAAAAAAGTCCCTGGATTTGTTTACAGGACCATGTGTTGCAGATGGAGACAAACCTGTAACTAGGTTATTGTTGGTGATCCTGTGACACAGCAATGTAGGCAGGGGTAACATGTCAGGAGAAGTCCAGTGAGGACTTCCTTGGTCATGTAATGACCAGGTGGGTTGTAGACCCATCTGCTCTTTATGTAGCCATGGGGAATCACAGACATTCTGTGCCTGTAGAACATTAGGTAGCCAGAGTTTCCCAGGTACTTCCTTTGTATCCTGGGCACTATCTCAAGCCGCTTTTATGGTCTTGTTAGAAACAGGGCATATTAGTACAAGGTGACAGGAACTAGCTGAATGACAGATACATCTGCCAGAATTGCTGTCACTGTGGATAACGATTAGTGTCAGTAGGGTTCAACTCCTGTCTTCTCCTTTCTCTTCTCGCTTTTTTACTTCTCTCATCTCCTAATCAAAAGGGATTATGAATAATTCTTATTGCAAAAAAAATGATTCCTAAGTCTTTTTCCTTTTTACTTTTTTAACTGTTAGATATTTGAACAGAGAAAATTTGCAGCAGAGACTGTATTTGGAGGGAATCGCACCTCTTCTTTACGAAACAACAATGAAAAATTTCCTGTAATCTTTGGCCTCTAACCTGTTACATTTCTTTCAAGATGCTGATAAGCTGCAATCTGGGCTTAAAGGCTGAGGACAGACTGAACTGTATATTCGCATCATTTTCAGGGTACTTTCATTCCTTGTCGTTCCTTGTATTTCTTTTTTGTTTTTTCTTTATAATGGAAAAAGATGGCAGGAATGAGACACCATTGCGCTACATTGTTTGTGCTCACAAATACAAACAAAATAATCACATTAGAGAGAATTAAAGTGAGCTCTGAAAAACTGGAATACGGTAGACATTAACTGGGCAAAAAGTCTCTGACTGCAGCATTTTAAAGAAGTGCCAGATTTCCTCAGCTCCCACATCAACCAAGAGGTGTCAGAACGAAAATGATGCTTTCAGGTGTCAAAGTACCTGGAGTCACAGAAACACTGTGTAAGCCTGATGCCGCACATCCACTGAAAGAGCAGGTTCCTGTGAGACGTCTCATTTCAGCCTTCTTATTGCTACTTATTGGCTGGCCGATAAGTAATAAGTCTTTGTTCTTCAAAGACTTGAAAAATAAGTAAAATCAGTTATTTCAAAGCCAAGGTGAGTCAGTAGAAAAGTATAATGCCTCTGATTGATAGTCTCAAATAGCCCACCTGGGCACACAACTTTGCCCCTTTTTCCTCTCGTCCTCCTGTCCTTCTCGCTAAATGATTACTACTTGTAACTTATTCTGAGTGTCTGGTAAAGACTTCATCTAGTTTTATGATATTATTCAGCAAACACAGAAATAGATTTCATATAACATCTTGGTTTCATACTGAAGGTTTGTAGACTCATTCATCCTTTTCTTATCTTATCCCTGTCTGGTAACTCATAATTTTAGAACAGGGAGCTGCCAAGCACTGACGCACAGTGCTGGGCAGTGTTGCAACAGTCAACACAGTTAGTCAGGAAGAGCTGCTAAAAGACAAAATACGAAAATATGCACCTCAGCTCTTACAAGAAGATCGAATTAACATTTTCTCCAGCTTGACCTCTAAAATCCACTGATCCACTGATACCACTCAAAACAATTTTGAGTCAGATATGAATTTTGCACATAAAGCACATTATTGTCTGTGCAGTTATTTAATGTTATGTGTCTATTCATAAGACATAAAGTAAGTTAAGCATATGTGCCACTTTTTAGGCAAATAGTTTTATTAGAATATAGTACATGATCAGGCCTTCTTCAGAAGAAACAAAATGACCAAAAAGGCCTTTACAAAAAGGAACACATGCCTACATTGCAATTGTAGAAGAAATACTCGTTTACTTTAACCAAACACCTATAATTGTAGTGCAAATAAGGAAAGAAAAGTCTGTGGGAAAATGTTTTAGTCTAATTTCTGCTGCAGCATCTTTTTTTTTTACCAGTGGCAATTTGTCCATTGGATTTAGTTTCTCTAATTTTATTCTGTTATTTTATTGACCTCAAGGGGAGCTGGCTGCACCTATGCAAAAAGACAGCTCAAGCAGAAACAGTCACTTCTTGGGAGGGCACTATCCACAGTTAACAGCTAGTTAAGGATCTTGCTAGGGCACTTTAGTATTGAAGCTTTCAGTTGCCTTCTGCAGTCCCGTGAGCAGGCTACAGACACAGGCTCTGTAGCTCATGCTGAATCCATGCTCAGACACTGCAGATATAAATGAGTATTTACTAAATTTCGCATGGAGGGAGTGAAAAAAGAAAATGGTGCATTGGGCTTTGGGCTCAGTCTTAATTGTTTGCTCAATGGTATATAAAAGTCAAAAATAATTCCATTCAAGTCATCATGTATAACTGACGTAAAGAAGAGCAGAATCAGGCCCAGAGTTTGTAAACACAGATTTCCAGTTACTCAATTAACTAACTGCGGATGCAGAACCATTGTGTTTTCCAAATATACATTACTATTGTCATATAAAACATAGATTAACACATTCTCACAAAGGCTTTCTTAAAGGTCAGAGATATGTCTAAAGGCTGGAAGATATGCCTCCTTCTTTGTACACATTGTGCAAAACCACTGAAAGGAAATAGAAACATTAGAGGTACATCAACCTATATTTAAGTGTACTGTATATTAAAATATTTTACCTAAAGAGATTAACTTATATTTATTTTTTAAAAAAGATAGATGTGTCATAGTTGAACACTACTGCATTTTTTGTAGTAATACTATACATATTGCTGAAGTACAAAAGGAAAGTGATGAAAATGTCATTTAGTTTCAATATATGTTACTTTTAAGAGATGTTTTATGTTATCCTACACATCTGAAAACTTCACCAAGCCTAATACATAAAACTGAACAGCTTTTTGTAACAAGCATAACATTAAGCATTTTGTATTTTCATCAGTTTTTATTCTTAAAGGACAAAAGATATCACTCACTAAATATGAATGCTGCACATGTTAGCAATAGAAATATTGATTTTTGTAACTTTGATTGCACTTGCCTTAACCTTTTTCCATATATATACATGAACACAAACAAAAATGCAGAGGAAAGAAAAAAAAAAAAAGAAAGAAAGAAAGAAAAGAGGACTAAAGGAAATAAAATCCACAAACTTAGGCAAGTTCTGTACCAGATATACTTTTTGCATTATTTAATGAATAATGACACATGAGCATATTCACTAGAATCCTTGTAAAGAGTATATAAGCACATGATGCCATAGGTTTATTAAAGCACAAGATGTACTTTGTCTAGATTAAAGAAAACAAAAACAGAAACAAAAAAACTTTTGGTGTGATTTTGCTTTAGGTTTAAAAAAAAAGTTGGATGTTTAAAAAAAAATCTTTATTACTTGCATATGAATATTTTTGTATGATATCTGAAGAAGGTTTTAAAACAAAAAAAAACCTACTTGCTTTATGGTGTGCAACTTTTAGAGAAAAATAAACAGGGTATATGTCCAGTTTGTAAGAAAAAAAAAAATGTTTTCCTTTCAAGATTACTCTTTCACTGGCTAAATGCAAGGTTATGACAACTTGAAATACTTTTTTTTGTGAACTGACAAAGAAAAAAAAAATAAAACAATGTGAAGAAGTTGCGTATGCAAACTTTCTTTAAAACAAATTGTTGCCAATAGCATTCGAGTTTAGCAACATGGTAGGGAAGACTTGGAGAATGACACCTCAGCGATTTGACTTACAGGACATAGTGGGCCAGAGCATACGCACGGCATAAACTGGCACAGCCCCACTGCAGGCAAGTTTACACCAGCTGAGAATCTGACCTTTTACGTAAAAATATACTTAATGGTAAATACCCTCCTCCTTTAATACTTTCTTTCCTGCTCATCCTCTTCTTCTGCTGGTTTATTCCCTACTTAGGATGTAGCATTCAATGCATATTCTCTTTTTCCTAAAAACATGAAGGGTTATAGATTCACTCATAAAGGAAGCAGTTAGTGCGGTCTCTGAGGGAGAGTTTATACATGTGTGCATGTGTGGCTCTGTGTGCGCCGCATGTGTTTGAGCTATTACTGTATTACTCCAATTTTATGCTAGCATAGCTCCCTTGGACCCGGAAGGTAGCAGGGGAATACTGTAATGTGATAGGCAATAAAGTTTTTTGGTTTTGAATGTGTGGTGTGTGTGAGAGCAGAACGAAAGTGACTGACTGCAGCTGAGTAGAAGTAGTCAGATCACCACAGTGTTGCCACTGGGAAAGCTAATAAGAAACTAATCAAGAAAGCATTATTGATAAACCTGACTAAACGTATTTATTTATTTAATGCTCATTGAATATGATATTTTGTCTTGGTCAGGAAAAGTTCCACCATTTATTTTCTGAACTGAATATAAGCTACATGTTTCTTTTCATATCCACAGTGGCATAAACAAAGAGCATCATTAACCACCGCAAGGGATTTAGGACAATATTACACTAGTCCATGTGAGTCCGAAGCATCTTTGAGGCTTTTCTATCTACCTAGTCCTTCATCTTCTCAACTCTTTGAGAAACTTTTAACTTGTTTCTACTCTTTCATTATTTTTTTTATCTTGAGTAACTCAGGAGATTTGAAGGTAATCACTCCAATTTGAATCGCTACGACACAAAAATTTGGATGCTGTCCATAGAGACATTCACCAGGACACAACAGCCCTCACAAAGGCTGAGCTTGCTCCACAGCTGGAGCTGATGTTGACAAAAGAGCCAGTGTCACCTTGTTCCAGAAGACCAGGACATAGACCATCCCTGTGTCTTTTTAGTTCACATTATTCACGAGCCTTTTAAGACCTGAATCAGCTTACCTGCAGCAGTTCTTGTTTAAATCCACTTTTTTTTTTATATTACCACTGTGTGTTACAGCTGGAGCCTAAAGCCTGGAGGTAAGGTGACCTATGTTACAAAATATTGTTTTCTGCAGAGAGTCACCTTTTTGAACTTTGAAGCTGTTGCACCTATTGCTCATGAGATTTTAATATTTGCCATAAAAATGGCTGTTAGGACCATCTGATTAAGTGATCATGATTTCACTAATGCTAATGCAATTCATTGCCCTGGTATAGTGTCAGGGAATGTATTTAACATTGTATTAGGCATTTTCCAATTATAGAAATTATATTGCTCAGATGTCAGGATGTCTGCACAGAATTGTGGGATCCACAGTAAATTTTAAAAAACATACTTATGCATATTTAGTTTTGTTGTTGTTGTTGTTTTAAATATTGCTATTAGACATTAATTTTAAAAGTTCAGTAACACAGAGAGAGGGCTCTGGTCTCTACTGCTATTACACTGCAGTCCTTGGAGTTCTTAGGCTCACAGCTGAGGTGAGTAAAACGCAGAAATTGCGATAATGGCTGCTATTCCTTCGCAGAATCAGACACATATGGACAAACTGGGAAGCCATATAGACCTGCATCCTTGAAGAGAGGCAATCACAGCAAGAAGTAAGTAAAGAGGAAGACTGATTGGAAAAGCTCTCTAAACTCATAGTCAGGAAGAAAAAAAGAAAAAAGGACAGAAAGAGAACAAGGCAGTGATAACCCTGATCAAAACACTGAGAGCGCACATGGAAAGTTTGCTTAGGGATTCCTCACTCAGCAGAGGCACCTGGCAATCTGAAACTTGACATTTCACAGTGACTGTTACCACTAGCTTGAGTCAGTATCTTCTACTTCTTGTGCTCATAGACTTTGAACATTTTCAGGCAGCTCCTGACAAAATCACAGAATCATTCCTGTTTCCTTTTTTTCCTCCATAAGCTCTGACACAGTCCTCCTTTGCAGAACACTATCACTTAAACACTGAAAACAAAGTTCCTGGAAATAAGGAACTATCCCTGCTTTCCATGATAATTTTTATTATCAATTTAATTCCTTTACTTCTCCAATATATTATGTTTAACGATAACATCAATAAGGTGATAGATTTGTTTTCTCCTTTATGAGTTTTTATTTCCTCTTTGGATTTTTTTTTTTTCCCCAATTTGTATTTTATTTGTTCTTTTCTTTTTTCTTTTCAGCTCAGTTTGTACGAATAATTGAATTTGATAATTAATGATACATTTTTTTTTGTTCTAGCTTTGCCTTTCTAGTAATTCAGTGAGGTATCTGCATTTGAAAAAATAGGTTCTTCAGTGCAGTTGTGAAAGGCAACTATTTACAAGTTTTGAGCCCACAAAGAGCCCCCAACTACTAAGATTTGGAAGTCATTTCAGGTATCACAAACTTAGTCAAAAAGAAAATCTGCAAGTATTTATGGTATACAAATTGACTATATTGCTACTCCTGGAGCAAAAAAAAAAAAAAAAAAAAAAATACAATTTGATGTTACTGAAGTAGAAATAAAGCTGTTATTTCTAAGTTAAGAGCTATTTTATTTTATCCAGTAGAAGTGTGGATGAGTGCTTCTGTTAAACAACCTGCTACCAGTCTTATAAGGCACACTGATAGTCATATGCTACAAAAGCTGATGCTAAGAATAAGAAGTTACAAACCAAGCTATATCTCTGATTTATGCTAGGTTTTGAAAATCTGGCCAAAGGTCTAGATAATGCATTCTCCCTTGAAATAGGCTCATGGATTAGAAGTGTGCACAAGTGAGTTTCAAACCTCAGTCAACATCAACTGCCAAAAATGATACTCAAAGCAAGCATATTTCTCAGGAGAGCATGAACTACAGTACTGAAAATAATGTTAACATCCCAAACAGAGGCAATAAAACTGTAACATAGAGGTGAGGTCTGAATGCATTGTCTAGAAACTGAAAAATACTCTCCAGAAAGTAGTTTCATTCCTTTAAATCAATCAGCCTTCCACAAAATCAAAGAGCTATTAAAAGACCTTAACCATTTCGGTGTCCTCCATACTTGCATTACAGAGGAATATGCACAGAGCAAGGTAAATCTAGGACAGAGCCTCTGACCTTCTGTGGTTTCTTTATATGGATGGCATTCTCACTCCTGTCTTGAGAAATTATGTGCTGGCCATCATTAAATTTAGTTTTGGCTTTAGTGGAGACAGCTGTCAGCAGCAACATAGCCCCAGTATTTGATTTGGGGATATACTGTGGCTTCTCCCTCAGCACCGCTGCATACGCTGCCTGCAAAGGCCACCAGCTTCTCCTTCTCCTGCAAGCCTCCTCCCTCACCCCAGAGCAGCATCACATGGGCTGTAACAAGTGGAAGGACTACAAAAGAGCAGGGGGAGGAATTCAGGTTTACATCTCAAGCCAAGTAACAGACTCTTCTGTCTCCCAACAGTGCTGGGCCTGGTGGGTGAGGTGGGCAGCGCTGAGCACTCTTGGGACTCCTCAATGCGGCTCACACAGCAAGAGATAAGTTCTCTCAATCTTTCTTCCAAAGCTAATCTAGATGCATCTACTAATGATACTTTCTACAAGGTCATAGCATTTCAAGCACCATTAATACATGACATTATTTTGCTGGGAAAATAGCTTTTGCTTTTGATACCCTACATGTATTATTATATCTAAGAAGATGTTCTCATTATGGAATATTGGTTTTGAAATAAGGACTGCATGCTTACTTGGGCATGCAAACTTGAGGATGCAATGATATGAAAATGGAGGCTAGTTTGAAATTGTAAGCAACTGTGAAAGGATGCCGTTTTTCCTGATTGAAATCACGGAACACACTTCTGAGCAACTAGCTATTTAGTAATTAATGCAATCAATAGATGCTTGAAAAAAATCTGCTTAGTTTACAGATAAATGAAATACAATTAAAAAGGACAGATCAAGTATGTATTTGCTGAAAAGAGTTGAACATCTTATAGGGGAATTGTTTTAATCTATTAAGTACAAAAATCTCAAAATATATGTATTCATCCACAGTAACTTTGTAGAAGTTGTCTTGGTCTCAGTGATAAATAATTAGCATTTTTTAAACTGATTAAATAAATATTTATATAATAGATTAGAAGGGGTTTAAGGTTTCAAGGCCTTATTACAGACTCTCGTTGTTGCAAATAGGATGAAATAGCTCTGATCTAATCTCCTGGGTAAATAAAGTGTTGCATAACTTCTAATTAAAAATGGGAGAAATGGAAATTATTTTAAACCAATATTTAAATACTATTAAGGATTCGATTCAAAAGCAACAAAGGACAACAGTTTAAAAAAAATGAAAGATACTCCATCCTTGAATTCTGCTTTCTTGCTGGAGTAGAAAGACAATTAAAGGAGGTTCACTCCTGAATTTGTCCTGCGGGGCTGTGAAATGAAGTCCGGCCTTCAAATTTATGTGGACCACTTCTCAAAGTTTATTCTAGCCTGAAGTTGCATTAACTTTTAAGTTGCTATTTGCAAAATTTGTCTTCTAATACACTTTAATCACCAGCAGAATCTTTAGCACTTTTAGCTATGTTCCTGGAGAGCTTCTGCTCACAGATCATGAACTGAACTGTTTTTTCTCGTATTAGAATTGATAATAAAATATCCACTCAGAAGTAGAAGAAAAGAACTTTTTAATCCTCTGGCTTATGCTTGTAGGTGACTTAATTTCAGGAGGAAGAAGCTTCACCCTCTTCCCAGAACTATGCTGAATCTATAGTTTGTGTGAAGTAATTTTATTATCCTTCCTTCAACTGGAAAATGACTTCCTGGAGAAATATTTTTGCTCTTAGATCTTAGTTGTCTTTAAATAATCATCAGGAACTGCCCAGTGTAGAAAACAGATTTTGAAACCACAGAGTAGGCGCATAAATCTCTATTATTTAAGAAAAGTATCCTCTAGGAGAGAAGTCCAGACAAACCCAAATGGGAAATGGGGCTTAGGACCTGACTCAAATAGCTTTGAGAAGGTGATGTTGCGTAAAAATAAGGGGGTACTCCTACAAATATAGTGATAAGACAAACTTGACTGGTTATCAGCTCTCATCCTTGATATCAGAGGTATCGATACCTATGTGGTACTTTTCTTAAGTTAATTAAGCTTAAATCCAAATAACTTTTACCTTATTTCTTTCTTAGACACATTGTTCCAGGCCATCACTTTCCTACCAGTGTGAATTCATTGATCTTTTAGCCTAAATATACTGAGTTTGTGACAATGTTGTTCCTACGCTTACTTAATTCTCTCATCCTTTTTGTTTACCTCCCAAATGTATTTGTAGATACCAACCACGCTTTTCTCAGCCTTTATCTTACTAATCCTAACAAGACAAGCTGATCTAGTCTTCCTCCTCCCTAGAGTAATTAAGCTTTCTCCATGTAGGCTGTATTTTGAAACCATCTTTCTGGAATACGGCTGATGAGAACAGCCTATCAGGTCCTGTCAGTTGCTGTGGGAAATCTCCCATCAAGGCTGTTAAATCAATCAATGATACGTCTATCTTTATTTTGGACATACTTTCCCTGATTACGATTGTCATTTTTATTGTTCTCTAGTACAATGACTCATGATAAACCGTGAGCTATTATAACTGTGGAATTAAACTATTCATCAGTAGTGTTTCAGGTTGTCTTTTTTTTTTTTTTTTTTCCTTTCAGTACGGTGTTGTCACAATCCCTCATCAATTTCCAGCCTTCAATTCGTAAGGTCATTCAACATCTTAGTTTTATTTATAGCACATCCCAGTGTTGGGGGTCAGTATATTTCCTTAGCATAAACCACCTAACAGCCAGGGCACTGATGATAAGACTGGCCATAAAAGCTGTCTAAGAAAAACTCTATTGCTAAACTCTCTCCTGCCTGGAAGATTTTCTTTTCAACATAATCCAACTTAATCTCCTTTATCTAATCTTTTATCCACTTAGAAAATATTGTATTTATCTTTATTGACTAATAATTTCCCATGTGGCACTGTATTAAATGTTTTGCAGAAGTCTGGATTGATCTGGTCTATTTTATTTCCATTTTCTAGAAAAGTAGAGCTCTTATCCAGATAGTGTTGCACAATACATAATGATAGACTCATACTATTTTAATCTCCTTTTCATTTGCCCCCATGACTTTCAGCAGTCTCTTCTGAAATACTATTACAAAATCCTACATACTTCTGTAGTCAGAGAAAGGGTTCTGTAATTGTCACTTTCTTCTCCTTTTCTGAAGTATATATTATATACTTCTAATTCTTCAGCTAAGAGGTACAGCTATCATCTTAAAAAATGTATTAATAATTCTTAATATGTGACCTAGATTTTATGTACAGGTCTTTTCAGACTTCTGCAATGGAGATTCATCCTTCTTTTCAAACTGAGTTTTACTTCAGTCTTGGATGCAGCAGTTTCATTTGCCTGCCTTCACTCACATTATCTTTTGGGAGAGTCAGCTAGCCACCTTCATCACTCATATCAGAAAAAAAAAAAAAAACTAAGGCTTTCATTTACATTTGGGTTCATCCCAAGGCTGTCTCTAATAGTTGTGCCATCCTTACTGCATAGGGAGTGAGAGAAGGTGGTTGTCTTTTCTGTTCTCTTTTATTTCTGTTCTCTGTGGCTATTTTTATAGAATAAGTTTATTTGCAAGTTCTAATTCAGCTTGACTTTTGACAATTTTTATTTTATTTCACCAAAGAGATCTCTTAAGTTTATTTTGCCAGAATGTCTTTCTTTTCTCTCTCTCTTTGCTTATTCTTCTTAAGGAATAAGTTTACCCTGTAAGTCTACAGCTCCTCCTTAACTATTTGCATATCCTTTGTCACAAGGCTCCCTCACATTGGTCACCCTCAAAGTGGCAAATTAGCACTTTGGCCCTGGTGCCAACTGACACATCAATACTATTAAACTCTTTTGGCCTCCAAAGAAGGTGTCTTATCCAAATCGGCTATTAGGAAAGGTCATGTGGACTCCTGGAGCATGCTCAGGAACTGACTAGGAGAACCCCAAGCAGATTCCTGCCAAAGACCTTTCTGGCTGACAGCAGAGTACCCCAGGCATGCTTTAATTAACTAGTCTAGATAAGCCACTAAGTTCCTGCACTCCTCCACCTCTCTCCCTTCAAATGAGGCTAGAAAGTTGCTTCCTCGCATCTCTCTCACGAATTTCACACCCTTTGGCATATTTCCAAAAAGCTTAGAAAGAAAGATTTCAGGATAATTTCACCTTCATTTTTAGAGAGAAAAAAAAAAAAAAAAATCAGTCCTCATTATCTCAAGGAAGATTAGGAAAATGCTATCTAATAACACACTGAAGTTTTAGAAACCTGAAATACTTTCTTATTTAATACTGAAAGTCATACAAATTTGACAAGGGTTTCATTTACAGTTTTGTACAGTTGAGACCACAGATCACTTCAGACAACAGTTCTCATTCACTTCAATACTGCTAAGCAGCATCCAGCATGCAACCATGAGGATTTCAAAGGGGTTCCTTGGCAGATGTACCATCTGTGTATCTAGGGTCATGCACAAAGGCAGTAATTACTTTTGTCCCCAAAATGATATGAAGGAATTTGGAACGGCCTAGGAAACCCTTAGCACTCTCCTTGTTCATAAGAACTGAAATCATACCATATCAGTATTTTAACTTGTTTTGATCCAGTATAGGCATTATATTATATTCAAAAGTATTTAAAAAGTAGTTGCCTATAAGCAGCACTTCATCACAACAGCATAATTAAATTGATAGGGCTTTTTTTTTTTTCAATCAATCACTCACTCCTTACACACAAGATTTTCCGTAGATGGTATTCTGAACTCTGATTGTTATTTTCTTATTATTTCCATATCAGCAGACTTCACCAAGATATAAGTTTTCAGTAGATTCCTCTGTGTTTTCACTCAAGCCACTGACCTAATTTAACTGTAGTCTTAAGCTTTTTCTAGAGAAAGTTGGTCTAGGACATGAATCAGCACACATGGCTCTCAAAGTCTGCATCATCTTCTGATATGAAATACTAGACAGAGATGGGTTATGGATTAACTGAAGCCACAAAAGAACCTAAATGATATTTGGAAATATACTTTATATAGATTTGAAATAACTGCAAGCAAAAAAAGTGCAGAAAGCAAATTGTGAGACCTAGTGTGAGTCTTCTAAAAACAAGATTCACCTAGGTCACAGAATGAAGCAGATATTCATTATTAGTGAAGATAAGAAAAGGGGATTCTCCATTATCCAGTCAATTAGTCTGATACCTGTTACTATATCTTGTACTTCGCTTTTGGTGGGGTTTTATGTTTTTTTTGGTTTATTTATTTATTTGTGCAATAACCTTTTCAGAGACATAATTTAGTTTCCCTAGCTTCCTACTATATAAAAACACCACATTTCTATGGTCACACATTTCAACACATCTGTAAAAATGAAGTTTGAATGCCTTAAAAAAGTTACTGGTCTGGATAAACACACAATTTCTTTTTTTTTTTAAAGAAAATTTCTCTTTTTTTTTTTTTTTTTTTTTTAATCTCTGAGGTATCCTCCGTAGTGAAGCCCGTGATATGCCATTTCATGAAACTTTTGTCAATACTAATAGCTCTTAAAATAAGCTTTAAAGACAGACCACTGAAGTTATATATTTCTAGTTATAACTGGATTTGATGATTTGCTGAATAATTGTTTTACTTCACATATCTTCATCCACACTGCAATGGAAAATTTTATTTCCATGGAGATATCCCTCTAGAATCTTGCACTTTTGTTATATTTTCATTAGTGTGATCCACAGGAAAAAAAAGGCATCTCATTTTTTTTTTTAATGTTTTTCTGTTCCTTTTGTGAGTTGTCATAGTGTGTATCAACCAATGAAAAAATGGCAATCTGTAGCGGTTTTGGGAATATATAGTCAGCATTGCATTAAAAGACGATTGCTGTTCTCCAGGAAGCACAAAATGTGCTGTCTTATTTAGGTCTTATATTGTCCAAACAATCACAGACAAAAAAAATAGCAGTTAAGGTGTTTTTAACTGAACTTCAACTGCTTAGCACTTACTTCATTAGCAGAATTTGTGCAAGAGTCATTCATCTTTATCTTGGTTTGCTTCATCTCTGTGGCACCTTTAAATTGTCTAATTTCCTGATTAGCCTAATCCCATGCCCATGGTTTATAAATCATTTTTATTTGTTCTTTATGGCTATGTTTATTGTCTTCATTGCCCGCAAATGAGGCAGTATGCTTTTAGTTTTGAAGTGTCCCAATGATATGCACATGACTGCAGTGCTCTAATTCAATGAGGAAATCTTCAGTGAAGGCAAGAGACATCCTTTCACCTGCTACAGTATAAAACTAAATAAAAAGGAGGCAGGAAGACAGCACGAAGGTGAGGATTATGAAGAAAGTGTCAGGAATTATTTCGGATCATTCTATCTTCTGTCAATTCAAATCATGTTCTTTAAAGGTGTCGGGTTGGGGAACATGGAGACAGCTATGGAAAGTGCCTAAATTAAAAATGCTTGTTTTCTAATTAAGTAGACTGATTCCTGACAATATTAAGAATGAAACCTTTTCAAAATCTAGTAATGTAATAATTTATTGCTAGAATGTAAGAACTGTAAGAATTTCTTGCTTTTCCCATTATTCAGCAGAGCCAGCAGCAGTTGAGTACAAGTAGAGGCTTCTCCACAGAAATATCCAAGGTAAGGTTGACTGCAATGTAATCTGAGGCAATGTGAAGCAATGATCCAATTTACTGATGTCCTCAAGTGGCCCATGTGCCACAGCTGACATAAAATTAAGGTAATGTGACTACACAGCTGTCACCAAGGGAATGGGGAAGCTGGAGGAGGTTGAAAAATGTGCACAGGGGTATAATTTGGCCTGGAGAACATCCACTACTAAAAATGAAGACAAAGATAGAAAAAGATTGATTCTGATGCATCCTGTTTGGTGGAGAAGGAAAAACAAAAGCATAATTGTGCTGGTATGCTCTGCCCATCATAGGATCTTTCACTGCCACATTCACTGCCACTTCGCAAAATGCAGATGTGCTTACCATATTATATAATGTGCTCACCATATTATGTGACCATAATTATATATAATTTGAGATTTGCTGACCAAAAGAAGTGGGTGTGACCTTCGATTCTCTTCATTTTAGCTAATAAACTTTCACAAATATTGGCAGAATTTGGTGACAGTGGAATATGGATTTTGAGGAGATATATTTTAGCTTAAGGAGTTTTAAGGGACAGTTAGGAAGTAATAGTCCACCATACTTTATTAACATATTCTATGGAGTTTTACCAATCAGATCTGCAAAACTGTCCTGAACTCTCTATAGTTCTCTATAGATCTCTATACATCCCTACAGCACAATATTTGTGCTGGAAGTACCATGCTGTTCCTCCAATTTTGTGTCCTGTCCAGTCATGCAACTTTATCAGTGTTTCTGACATTTTTTTCAATGAATTTTAAGTTTGTTCTCTTTTGTTTTGGGGAAGGACAGGCCAAGCGTTCCTTGTTTGGGTCATTTGCTGTTTATAAGAAAACAGATACTTTTCTAAAATGTTTAAGTGATTAACAGTACTACTAATAAATCATGCTGTTTTTAGAAAGGATAATAAAGACTGCTCCTTCGTTCATAAAAGCTTGAATACAAGTCCAGTGCTGACTTGACACCATGATATTGCTGAGTTTCAAAAAGTCCCTCTTGCCTTGATTGAGGGATCTGATCAGTACGTACAAGTACCTGAGGGGAAAATGTAAAGAAGATGGGGCCAAACTCTTTTTGGTGGTGGCCAGTGCCAGGACAAAGGGCAATGGGTACAAGTTGAAACACAGGAAGTTCCACCTGCACGTGAGGAAGAACTTCTTTCCTGTGAGGGTGACAGAGCACTGGAACAGGCTCTGAACCAGAACCAGAGAGGTTGTGGAGTCTCCTTCTCTGGAGATCTTCCAAACCTGCCTGGATGCCGCCCTGCGCCCCGTGCTCTAGGTGTCCCTGCTGGAGCAGGGAGGGTTGGACTAGGTGGTTTCTAGAGGTCCCTTCCAACCTCCACCATTCTGCAATTCTGTGATTCTGTGAAGTTGCAAGATTAATACCTGAGAAGAGATACATGCAAAGATTCAGTGGGAGGTGAGACTCCTGAAAACCCAAAGAAGCATCAAGAAGCACTTCTGAGAGCCTGGCTCAAATGGCAGTCATCACACACAGCCTTCATTAAAAGTTAGCATCTCCCCAGAGAGCTTGTACTTTGCTCATAGTACTTTGTTGGGCTTTCCTACGTTTAATTTACCCACTGTTTTGAAGAGAGTCTTCATAAAAAGCTATTGGATGTAGCTACTAGCTTACTTACTGACCGCACATTTGAGGAAAATGCTGTAGTTGTTCAGACATTAAAATTAAACCTATTTAAGTAGGCTATCTACTTTTAACAATGTTTCACATCCATTAATAAAGTCTTCTTCTTGCTTCCTCTTTGCCTAATATAACTGCTCTCAACCTTTAAAGTCTCAGAATCACTTGCCAGCTCTTCCCCTTGGAAATATGAAAGGTGGTTGTTTTTATTTTTTTTATTTTTTTTTCTTCCTGATTTTCTTGAAAATAATAGAGGGGAAAAAACATCTAACAGTAACAAAGAACTTATAACTCTATGACAAGAATAATAATTCAGACAACTGCAGGACTTGATATATTGAAGTCAGTGAAGAAGACTGCATAATACTTTGAAAGTTATTGTAAGTCAGATACATATTTTAATGGCTTTTCATTGTTGATAGGTTCAGATACTCTGAAAAAAACACTGCAAACATAACTTATTAAAGCTTGTCACAACACAGATGGCACAGGCACTAAAAAAGACAACAGCATGGGGACAGAATAGGACAAAGTTCCTTGCTTATGACATTAGGAAAAAAAACATATTGTCTTACTTTTTCGACTTCTTGTGTTCCTGGATAGTACTTTACTGGCACTGATGATGACTACTGTATTGCTTCCACAAACAGAAAATTAAAAATCAAGTAAAACTTGCATGCAGACTTAAGTTTCTCATGTTAGATCCATAATCTTTTGTATGCAGCGCTCTAGACACAGCCTGCCTAAGCTCTGTGCTGTCAAGCAAGCTCGGATGTGACAGCTGTGTGGCACAAATAAGGCACTGGGATTTCAGCAAGGCTTCGACCAAGTGCAGCACCCTTCAGCTGGAGTCTTCTGCTGTCTCTTGGGTGCAGAGCACGTCCCATAGCCTGCAGAGAAGTAGTTTGGTGTAACAGGCATCACAAGGATTCACAAAAATAAAGACAAATTCCAAGGGAATAAAATAACAGATCCTCATTCAAGCAAATGTGGTGTTGACTTACAGCACTGTAAGTAGGCAATAGCAGTCTGGCAAATGGTTGGATAATAAACAGAACTAAGTAGCTCTAAGTAACATTATGTATAAATAGACAGCTTCTTATTTGATCTAGTCAGAAGCAAAAGTGCACCTGGAAATACATGTGGGAATACATTTAATTTTTTTTCCCCTAGTCTTCCAGGTACACAAGCAGCCTCAGGGTCCACACTCTAGCTGCTGTCAGACCATTCTTGCTCAGCTACAACACATGCTAGCGCCTCCTGGGAGAACATGTGGCATAGGGGACCACCAGTTAGGACAGTCAGACTGAACCTTCACATATGAACTTGGAAGATAATTTGGAAGAGCCTATGAATTGTGTTTATTCCATTTTAAGATTTTTCAGATAATACTGATCTGTCATCATTCTTTATTTCACCTGCCTGCTGCTGAGAAAAAAGTCAATTTCAGTAGCAGCTAACCCAGCGCTCTTGTAAGCAGTATAGACATAGCCATGAGCCCTTTCTGTGACCATTCCTGTCTATGTTCACATGAGTGAATAGTACATAGCTTTCTAAATAATCCTTACTTCAACGTCTCAAGATAATCCTGCAGAAATTGCCAAATTATAACACGTGAGTTATGTGATTTTCACACCTCCCACTTAGCCTAAGAGTAAACTTTGGGTTTTTTTTAAGTTTATACAAAAGATTATCATTTAAAATGCCGTGATTTAGTTACCTTTACAATTTAAAATTTAAACATCTTTATAAGTCTAAATTTAAAGGTATGTAACTTTAAGGAGAATTGTAACTGGCATAGCTACTTAAAACCCAAAACTTCTGAAACCCCAAAATACTAACTCCAGCTTAATCTCTTTCTAACAAAGCAGATATGTTTTCAAAAATATCAAAAGAACCCAAATCTCAGCTGAATAGTGCAGAAAATGATAGTAAAGCCAGACTATATTCAAGTATTACTAACAAGAACATATCTCTAAAAATCACTACCCTAAATGGCCAAGGGTATGATGAAATCTGTTTTTATGCTTTCCTTTAAAAAAGAATAAAAAATGAAGTAAGCCACGCAAGCGGCATTTGGTTTCCTTCAATAGAGAGCTGCCACAGTGAGCATTCCTATAGGTTTTAGTTATAGCAAGACTCTGGACATGAGCCTTACCTGAAAATGTGATATATTTTCACTAGACCATAATGGCATGACTTTGATTAGAGCCTAAAGTCAGAACAGTATGATAGGCTATTGCTATAAAACACATCAAACTGCTTTTTATTTCATGAGTGGAAAAAAAAATAATAATTCACCATATAGTTTAAAACACTATGGTCTCAGTTCAAGACAAATACCAGGAGGGCTAGGACCAAAATGACTACAGCTCAAGAGCACTCAAAGACCTTAGAATGAAAAGTCATCCTTGATATGAAGCTATAGCAACCGTCAAGTCTCCAAAACTTCTGTTTTGGGGGGTTTAATTCCATGTAATTTAAAAAAGAGCTGTATGAAAGAGTATCTCTTTCCCTGTTTGTCAAGTGTCTCATGCACCTGTTGTGCTGTATGGAACAATAATAAAAAATGACATCAAATATAAAACACAATGTCTCTGATTCTTAACCATTTTACCTCTTGCTCAGCTGTACAGGGTTCAGCTTAGCACATGGATAAATTCTCCGGTCCTGAGTTAACAAAGTGTATGGTTAAACACACAAGTAATTCCATAGACTAAATTTGGATTATTTTTTGCTAGGTCTTGCCTATGATTTCTGTCATGATAAAGCTAAAGGAATCAATGAAACAGAATAGCATGGATTCTAAAATGGAGCAATCCCTCTTGCGAGGAGGATGTGATAACATTTAACTTCCACAGTCATACTTTATGTCTAAAAAGCTGTAAATTGCCTTGCAAGGAGGTTAGCTACCAGGTGGATGGCATATCTACACAATTTGAATTCAAAAATGCTCTTAGGTCAACTTCTGAGGTAACCTATGCTAGTGCCTCCATGCAAAAGCTCCCATACATTGTTTCCTTTGGGATATTTTCCAGTATATGTCTGCCTGACGGATTGCCCTGGCACTCTATGAAACCTCCACGCGCCTTGCAGTGATAGAATCCACGAGAGACCTTCCCAGCCTGTCCTGCAAATACCCTGATGTTGGATGCAGCAGCTCCAGGTCTGTCAGCAGCAGGACCTTCAGGGGACCCAGAATGCCTGCAATTAATGATGGGCGGGAAGTGCAGGAATGCGCCAGCCAAGGTGGACAAACATGATTATTTCTTTCTTCAATCTCTTTGTAAACCAACTTATACATGCAGCCTGTATATATACATAATCTATTTACATACTATGGGTATAATTGTATTAAATATAACTTGCTTCTTTTTTCTTTTTCTTTTTTTTTTAATGAAAGATAATTCAGCCTCACGGACAGTGCTGTTCTATTTATATGCTATGGAACAAGAATTATCCCTCAAGAATAGGACAAAGCTGATGGAAATGTAACATTTCTGCTTTTGCCAGGCATAACAGGAATATCTGCATTAGTAATTGAAAAAACAACCACAAATAAGCTGAGGTACAAGTAAATGCTGCAGCTGATGGAAGGCCCAGCTCCATCTGATTCATCATTTGCTTTATCCCTTCTCCCTGATTTTTGTCCCCAGGACTAAATGTCTTTAATCTTTGGCAAGCAATAACTATTCAGATTTTTACAGGAGGAGAAATCTCAGCCTATGAATAAAGTCAAATAGCTAAGAATTCAACTTCAATGAAGATTAAGTAAAGGCATGTTTAGCCTATTGTTCTATCCTTAGAATTTTGAGCAGAAACATCAAAATGCTGTCAAAGGCTGCCTTGCACCCCTGAGGAAAGTCCCACAGGCTGGATACGCTCCCTATATGCCCAGGAGTGCGTATCCGACTTAGTGTGTTTGAGAGGAAAGAGAAGACTTTTCTCCCTGAAGAGGTCACCTCTTGGGAGGACATGCTCTCTAAGGGTGACGCTGCTGCTCCTTGTGGCACCCTGCTCTCTTCTAGCATCCTTCTCAGCTTGGGCTTTGCCTTCACTGTAGAACTAGTCTCTGAAAAAGTATCTAAAAACTCACAGAAGCTATTTATTGTGAAAGCAGTCATGTAATCTGGTCTTTGCTTGCTCATTTTCACAATTTCATTCCTCCTCTTGAAGACAAAACTTGTGGTGGGAATAACCAGATAAGCATTTACATGTAAGCACTTCACAGTCTTTGGAAAAAAAAAAATCTAATTTCTAGATTTTCTATTGCTAATTCCTTAGGGAATATGAAAGAAAAAAAATAAATAAACAAAAAAGTTCCCTGCCTTAATTTTTATTGACTGAATTTAAGAAATACTTATTTGCTTGGATGTGGCATTCAAGCTGAGCACTCTGAGAGAAAGCCCCATGTGCCTCTCAGCAAAGCAAGCCACCATGACCATAGCTGCCCATAGCTGTGCCATGCAGTCAACTAACTGTGCTTGTGGGGCAACTTCCAAGTGGAATTTGACACTGGTGACCGTCCGCATTACAGGGATAGTGCACAGCATCTAAACGAAACGAGCAGTCTTGGCAATAGAACCAGGCACCCTGTCATTGATCTATTTTCTTAAAAAGAAGCTGACTTGTCAGGTTTCAATGGTCCACTTGCTCAAAAAGAGATGCTAGAGTCTTTATTAAGCAAAACCAAAAACCCACCACAAACAACAAAAAAGGCAGACCTCTATTAATTCTGGTGTTTAGTTGGGATCTCTCAGAATTCATTGTTCCACAAAAGGCTAGGTTTATTATTTGCTGGAAAAGCACAGGCAGCGCATGTGTGAGAGTATCACTAACAGCAGTGGTTCCAACTTTTTTTTTCTGCTGTGTTAGAGCCAAAAATTGCTTGTCTGCACTATTTTTTCAGAGGCAGATTGCCAGTCTGAGCAAAGATGCTTTCGTTGGTTTACCATTATTAAAATAAAACTACCATATTCATAACTGACTTTTACAATGCCAATCTAGAGCCAACAAGTTATCACATCAGATTTATTTTGATAACTAACGAAGCTCTTAGCAAACAAAAGGTGAAGGCAATAGGTTGTGGAAGAGAAAATGGAAGCTGACATGGGAGGAAAATCAGGTATGATTTAATAGCCATAAGAAAAGCTTCTGTGTCTGCAGGTATGGGCAGTTCAGCATGTCGTTCATTAATAAGATAAAAAAAACCCACAGGGATTTGATGGTAAAACCCAGGATTTGGTCTCCGATATTAAATTCTAACAACACTACTGCATCAAATTTCATGTCAAACAACATCTACCTGCGTGCCTTGTGTTGCATGAAATCCTCTAAAATGAATGCTCTTGAGGCCTGCAGATTTCATTAGGCAAAACAGTACAATTTTAAAAACTTCCGTTTTTTAGCTTTTGTGAGACTTTGCTCTGTTTTGGTAAAACCTGGCCTGTGCTTTGGCTAATGTATTTTTTTTTGACATCATTTTCTGTTGCTTATTGCAACACCTAAAAAAAGACCCCTCTTATTTGAAATAAAGTAGTACTGAAGTGGCATGTTCTGCTCTCTTTCACTCCCTGAACACTTCGCAGTTTTAAGAACCCAAAACTTACAAATTACATGTCTTCTTTCATTCTTTATTTCTTTATCCAAGTCATCAGTTCTCTGAATTAAACATCATTGTTTATCACACACAGTAAACAATTGCTTCATTTGATTGATTACATAAAGATACATATTAACTAAGGAAGAGTATTTAATCTCATGTCCCCAGTGCAGTTACTGGCTGGCCTGTTGAATGGCAACATGCCAAAAATGCTAAGAATCCTCAGATCCATGTGATTGAGCACAGATGTCTTGAAGATTACAGAAATGCAATGGAATTGAATTCTTATAAAACAAGTCTACTTCTAAATATGTCTGTAATTTTCCTTCTGAGAAAATGTTTCCTTTCTTGTTTCATATATAACTTTCTCTTGTGACAAAATGATGACAGGCTTGTCATTAATCACTTCTAGGATTTTCAGCAAACCATAAATAGACAACAGAACTTCCTCTGTATTTGGCTGATGAGAAGTGTTTGGAAATTCAATTAAAGTTTTAATCAGAAAAAGACCCTTTCATGTTGACATCTTCCATGTCCTGTATTTTATTTATTCCGCTTAACAATTTTAATTCATTTTTTCATATTCTATTTTTTCCTCAGGCCAGCTCTTACACACCAACTCTGACAACATTCTGCTTCTTATATCATCACATTCATTCCAGTCATTACCAATTTGAGAACTTCACCAAAGATGTGTGACACCCAATAGGAAAGGTGGCATTGGCTTTTCAACAGCTAGAAAAGATTAGAAAACCTTCCCATGGCTCCCTGGCACTTTTGCCCCGAGTGCAGTGTTACCCTTACGCATCTTCTGCTGATAAAGAGGAGGAAAGCTTGATAAATTTTTCAATAAAAATTGACTATTTCTACAGCTGTTTACCTGATAAGGACTGTACTTTGAAGTCTGGATATGTTTTGGCATTATACCTACAATTAGAAAATTATTCTAAGTCCCCAAATCTCCTGTGATAATCCCAGTGAGCTGAATTTGAAGAGAAAGATTAAGAGGATGTTTATAGGTAAGCAGGAAGGGAATTTGTTTGCTTCAACTCACTTGCCAGCTGCTGATGGTGAGAGGTAAATTGAGTCTCATGTCTCCAAAATTGAAAGTGGGTTAAAAAAAAAAAAAAAGAAAGAAAGAAAAATGTTTGTTTTACTGTTATTATGACTTTCCTGAGGTCTGTTCCCAGGCAGCATCTGCATTAGTGTTTTCCTGGGACCGAGAATACACTGTTAAAGTGTTCCTTCAACGTTCCCTGTTTACCATGCTTTGGTTCAGCTCTCAGGGTTGCCTCAGTGCTCTGAATCCCCCCGGGTACAGCTGCGCCAGAATGCACTTCAGGAGAGCTCCCCATGCGCGCAAGTGCGAGCGAGAGGCCAGTCCACCAGACCAGACAAGGGCTCACCCAAGGCGCCCTGCTCCCCATGCGTGTGAGGGGCTCAGTGTGGATATGGCGTGTTCAGCACCAGCTGCTTTGCTCTCAGCGTCTGCTCCGAGGTGTCCGCATGGCTTGGCAAAGCAGGTGTTAACGTCACCTTTTTGTCCCTTGTGCTTACAAAATAAAGCTACTATGGCATGGAAATGAAATAGCCAGTTAATAGGAAGCCGGGAAAACATCAGTGTCAAGCTTTGCCTATGCTCATGTGATTGCCACAAAATACAAATATATGTTCATAAAATTAGTGTGTCTGGGCATGGTTCTACTATCTGTGGACTGGTGCTTCATAAATATTAGGACTATAGCTAATATATGCATTACTTTTCACTTAGGTGAACAATAATATTACATGAATTCATTCTGAGAACAGCCATTATTACTCAATTCCACAGGATGCATTATCCCAGTTAAGACTGTTTTACAACTGACTTCTTTAAGAAAATCATTTCATATTCTACACATAAGCCAAAAGGAAGGTGCTGACTACAGTTAAATGGGGTACAGATTCATGTGATCAGTTATTATGCAGGTTTTGTAAAAATATCTGACAAAATGGCTCTATAGACAGAGCAGCTCCATCCACATGTGAAGTTCTTAAAAGTACTCATGTGCATTTGTGAGATGCTGAGGAATTCACTAATGGGAGACAGAAATGAAGTTAGCTGCACAAGATCCAGCCTGTTCTGCTTGTTTCTCAGCTTGTTTCTCCTTGGAGGGCACTTGGAAACTATCCGAATGCCTGAGATAGGATGAAGGCCTATTTGAACGAGTTATCATACTAATAGCAAAACAGTTGCGGCTGAAGCACCATAGTTCAACAATCAAACAGATAATTCCATAGACATAGAACATGTTCCCCATTATTACTTTAAACAAACTTAGGAACCTAAGGCATCTCCAGGGAATACTTTACTCAAACCTAAAAGAGCTAAAACAGGAGGAGTTAATGCCTATCTGGGGATTCCTGACTCTTTCTTCTACCTGTACAGGGAGCGTAATTTAGAGTATATACTTAATAGTTAAATAAATAAAGTTTAATAAGAAAGGTCTGAGTCTTAGCATTTACCTTAAATATTTGAAGCAGTTGCCTTAAGAGAAAATTGCCTTTAAAATCCTTCTATCAGTGCTAACTTGTATTTTTGATTCCTAATTCTTTTTTCTTTTTTTCTTCATTTACTAAGATGATGCTTTTTGTGGTATCACCCCATTGACTTGAGTGGACATTTTCTCAGGTTTCTGTGCTCGGTTCAGTGCTGTTCTCCATTAACCACTGGCTCTTCTCCTTCCCAGCCTCTTCTCTGTCACTGACTGCTAAAACATGCCCAAGCCTCATTAACTAAAAATCATTATGAGTGTTGTTTCATAATCCGAGCTGCTTGGATATGCTTGCTTCCACTTGGCTTTCCTAATGCTCAAATGGGACCAGACCATCAGAGTCACTGAACAACCAGGTTCTGTGCCACCAGTGAGCTGTCAGTTTGCTGCCTTGGGCATCACGTTTTGGCACCACACTCTGCACCATTGTCCTTTACCCATTGCCTTTACCTATGATGTCACCATGGATAGGAGTGAACGCTTTCCCAGCTACTTCAGCTACAAAGGCACATTTTCACTCATCACAGAAACAAAGTGAATGATGATTCCCTAACCGAGATCTAGCTGCTTTTTATTTATTTATTTATTTTGGCTTTTAAAGTAGGGCTTCAGCTAGTCCTTCCCAAAATTACATCACTTTCTTTCTGAATGTAGAGTGATTTCTTTTACCTTGACAAAGAGAATATACAAATGATTAATTTTAATTCAGCTCACCTCTTTTTGGAGCAAGTATTTAAAGTCATTTTGCAAGCCTTTTTCTTCCCTTTCTGTGGTTTCACAGAAGAATTCAGACCCTTCCAACCTCCATCTGGCTAATATATTGAATACTTATGCCAAAGCAAAATTGAACATCTTTAGAATTTTAGTAATATTTGCTTTACTTTTTAAAGGTGCAAGTTTATTTTGAAGGAAAGGTGGAGAATGGTATTTTATTAATAATTCTAGTAGCAGAATTATGGCTATCATTTATTTCTCTTTCTGTTTTCCTTACTTTCACATAGAACATTAAGAAAGATATCCTCTTTTAAATCCAAATGTATAGAAGAAAACTCTGAGTACAGTACACGTGTAACATTTGGGTTAGGACAGTTACATTATCACTGTAAAGCAACCAGTTCTTAAATAATGCTAATTCTCGCTAATGTGAACTCAACCTATGGATGAGTTAGGTAATCTTCCCCCCCCCGCCAAGATCTGCTCCAGACACACCAGGAGCTAATCACTTCATCATGTTTCAAAAAACACTTCAGGGCAATCTCAGCTACATTTGAGACAATGAATCCTGAACTTCCTCAGGTGCAAAAATAGCCTGGTGCCTGGCCAGAGCTGCCCATTGCTCTAAATTTCAGAAGGCTTATTAGCAAGGATTCAGTGCCGCACCTGAGCAAGATAAATGTGGTTTTGCTACACTATAGTTGAGCTAGAAAGCATCTCGAGCACTAAAGTGAAAGGGATTAAAGGCAGTGCTGAGCTTTATAAATTGTAATAGGCTAGAACTAATGATATGGAATCATTTTCAGAGATGTTTTGTTGCCTAGACTATCCCAGACCCTTATTATTTTGAAAAATAGAGACTAATCTACACACTTATCTTGTTAAGTATCCCACAGCCCACTGTGTCTCACAATGATTGACAGACATCTCCATCCTGCTGGACCAAGGTCTTCAGTCCTTGGTGCAGCAAGCTCTAACTGAAAACACACTAGAGCCACAGCTCCTGTTATACCTGCCCTAACTATGACCCACCTAAGACATGATCCTAGAACTGGTACCTTTGCAGATTCAACCCAGCTCTGCTGTTTCAAATGCCTGCCCTAACACAACCATTAATACAATACTGGCACAACCTTCCTGATTCCCAAAACCAATCAAAAGCCAAATGCCACTGATGGCACCGACCTTCATCCTCAGGCTGCATCAGATCTGTCAGTGAACCGCAACAGGCAGACTTGATGCTGACCCTAAACCACTAACATTAGTATGAAAACACAATCCTCTAAGGACTCCAGCAGTATTAATGAGCCTTCTGTACTTTCCAGTCAGACTCTCAGGCTAAAGTTATACAGATCTTAAAATGTGTTTTCTACCTGACATGAGCCCTTACCTTATCCGCATTCTGCCTTAACAGCTCAGTCCCCGATTTCCTCAAGTCTGGCACTAACTCTGTCCCAAAAGTAACCCTACCTTCAGCAGAGCTGACTAGCAACCCTCCCTGTGACGGAAATACATTTGCCTCAGTAGGTATTCACTGCTACTTAGTCCAGAGGGCCGTGCAGGATAATACGATACAATAACTTTAAGTCCCTCTAGTCCTAAAGCCCACTGCCAAACCTACATTTAATATAACTGCTTATCACCTCCATCCTATCCAGAACTGATCATAAAATATTTCTGTAAGGACTAACTCTGCATGCCTTGCAGAATTCACCCTGAAAAATAATTCCTCATCCACAGCTGTCCAAAGCCTGACTACAGCCTAAACACAGTCTTAACACAATAAAACACTCATCCCCCACAGGCTCAGAGCCAGCTGTGAGCTGTGCACTGCTCACTGCTGAACCCAGTAACCATAATCCAGAAATTAGTCTAGTTCTTCATCTTCTATTGCCCTTACTCCTTATGCTCACTTCATAAACCTTCCTGCAGCACAAGCACAGGAGCATGCTTCCATGCTTCCAGGAGCAATCCTGGAGCTCCCAGCTGTCCAGAACTCACCCTTCCTGCCCTAGGGTTGCTCATTTTAGAGTTGCAGCGTTTGCAAGCAGATGCACGTGGCTTTTCTAAACCTGACCCCAACCATGAAGAGAAACACTGTAACTCTTCCTCCTCCTGAGTCCAGCGTAAGTTGTTTGCCCCTGTCAGCAACAACCTCCATTGATCTTAGCAGGACCAAAAAATACAGCTGCCTCTGCCCTTTTAAATCTTGCCACAGCTCCAACAGCACAGGCAGGCAGCTCCTGCCAGCTGCCGGGCTGACAAGAGGTACGCAGCCCTTTTCAGGGGAGTCAGTCAGGGCACTTAACACCTGTGGTTTCGTTTTTGTTCTCCACCTCATGACAGATTCTGCTGTAGACTGTCAGGGATAGATTAAGACTAGAGTTAGTGGAGGGAGAGCAACAAGGCCCTTGGAGATTTATCGCTCTGTGCTCTGAAGCTGGGTTGGGAACTTTTCACAAGTGAATGTTTTAAGAGACTGTTAGGAGTTGATGGGTGGTGGCACTGTAACTTCATTAGGGTTGAGAGTGGAAGTAACGTGATTTAAAGAACCACACACTGCTATATCGTGCCAGACCTGCAGAGCCAGGATGTAATTTTTACTAGAGTTTAAGCCTGAACGTCTTAATATTAATTCCCAGGCAATGGTTATAATGTATGCTGAGCATCTGTGCTTGTGAAAACAGTTCCTTTGGAAGTAGGTTTATTGCTGGATGCTGCTCACAGGGCTAGGATCAGATCTGAGAGGTTTCAGATCTGATCTGAAATAGATTTCTGGAGCATTTAAGTGTCTAAGGACAAAGGGATAGAAGTTAAGATTTGACCTGGAAATATTTTTAAGGCTTTGGACAATATGGGCCATGCAGCTTTGCCTGAGGCATTGTGAAAGTCTCAGAGGCATGGATTAACGCAGATATACCAGGGCTGTTCCAGGAATTATCGAGGATATGTAGGCACTGGCACTTAACCTACAGCCAGGATTAGGGACAGGGTTAGGAAATAAAGTAAGCACTGGGTTTGACAGTCTGTCTTGCTACACAGGAGGGCCTTAGAGATAAACTCAGAGGTTGTACAAAAAAGAGTGATGGCCTATTAGTTGTTCTGGAAGAAATCTTAGTATTCCTAGTTTTAACATCAGATTTCATATTAAACTTAGTGTTTAAGGAGTCAACTCTGTAGCTTGTAACAGGAAGGGTAGCTGTGAGTAGTCTTGGAAGTCCATGAAGGTCCCCATGTTAGAGGTAAGCAAAGGATCATACTTGGACTTCATAGATGGATTAGAGTTCAGGAGGCATGATCATCTCTATAGCCTCCTAAATCCGTAAGGATAGGAGTCTGGGTGTCAGCAGAAGTTGTGATTCTGGCTCATGTTGGTGTAATCAGACTGTGCTTATGGGATAAGCTTATGACCAGGTCTCAGAGTGAAAGCAGCTAATCAGGTACATTAATTTCTAGATTTCCTAAACCTGTTAAGACTACAATGAGGAATATCAGCAGGGGCAAATAATGCAATATCAGTTCTGACAAGTATATAGTAGTAGCCCTTGGCAGATTGTAGGCTGATTTTGATTAAAAATGCATTTTGGGTGAGGCTTAGAAGGTCTGAGGCTAGAGATCTTGGTCCTCTGCTGGAAAGTGAAAGGGCCTGAGGGCTGGGATGAAGTCTGATGCTGGAAAGTGCAAACAGTTGTTGCACAGTTTTGACAGCAGGAAGAAATTACTGTTCCTCTGAGGAGAAATAGCTTCATGTTGATTTTGGTGTTCAGTTTGAAGTTAAAACTCAGCAGAAACTGAACAGTTTGTTTTCTTACTGCAAATACCACAAGACTAGAATGAGAGTTTATAAAGGCAATGTGTTAGGGCTCTGTTGTTGATTTATGTATAGATTAGTTTCGGAGTGAAAAGTGAATATATGAATAATGATCTAAATTTTAATGATAGAATGAGGATTAATGTCAACAGGAACAAACAGTTTAAGAGTAGTTTGGAGGTGCATAGGGGTCACAAGGCTATGCTGAGTTCAGCATTAGGGATTCATTTTGTGAAGGAAATAACTGAATTTAATTCACTGCTGGTCTTGACTGTGTGAGGGCAAATGAGATGAGGTGCCCTTCCAAGTCTAATATTGGTCACTGTACTATGTGTTTATGCTCATGTGTGTCTGTATGTATATGTATGTAGTTAAATTTTGAGATAGAAGTAATTTTAAGTCAGGTTTCAAGAGCAGTTCCAAACTGCTGAATGAGTATCTTTAATTCCATAAATTCTTGAATGAAAAAGTGGTTCTGTAGTGGGCCGTGTTATTAAGGATGGAAATAAGATTCAAGCCAGCAGCATTCGTAAAATGTAGAATTATTGCTGAAATCTGAAAGGCCAACAGCGTCTCTGAGACATAAGCAGATCATATATTGTTTGGAGGCCAGAGAGGGACTACCTGTCTCTGTTGTTTACATTGCAGCTGTACAGTGTCCAACTATAAACGCGAGTATCCGGCTGTAGATGCACTACAGTTTAATCACAGAATCACAGAACCATTATGGTTGGAAAAGACCTTTGAGATCATCGAGTCCAACCGTAAGCCCCTCAACAGCATACCTGTTAAACCATGTCCCTAAGTTCCTCATCTATACATTTCCTGAGTACTGCCAGGGATGGTGAATGTTGCCTTTAACCATAGCTACAGACATCTATTGAGTGCAAAACAGATGAGTATAGTTCAATAAACCAGGCAATGCAAATGCCATCTTTCATGCTACCTTGTGCAGTGCAAGTCCCTGAAACAAGTTTCTTGCCCTAATCTAGTGATAATACAAATCTCTGACTTTAACCTTAACTTAAGCCAGTGACTGCTAGAGCCTATAAAGCCGTGGCCTGCACAGCTGCAGGGGGCACCTGATTTGAGCAGTATCTGCATGGATCCCCAAGCCAGTGTCCAAGCCCTGCAGTGCTCAGATAGCCCTAGCTCACAGGGAAGGGAGTGGAATACAAATGCCTCCAAGTGACTTGCCTACAACCCTGTCTAACACCATGGGTAAAAGGTCTCAAATTGTATTTCCATTTAGTATAGGATAACTCATCCAAGAGGGAGAGAATATAAATATTTCTTTTTTTTTTTTTTTTCAGTATAATCCATTGGCTTGTTTGTTGTTTGCCCTCTTTGACACACATTGCATTAATATATTCAGAGAGGAATTTAGGGTATTTAGGTTAATTAGTTCACTCAAATCATCAGTTTTTGCTCTCCAGGATATAAAATGTAAGACAGGATAAAAGAAGAGCTTTAAAATAATTGGATCAGAACTTATTTTATTTTATTTAAAAAAAAAAGGGGGACCAGATAGAAATATTTAATTAGTTCATTGGTTATATTGTTCTTTCTCATTATCATATAAAAACAGTTATGAAAAATGAAGACATTTTTAGGATAGTTATAAATCGATTTGATTTTTTTTTTCTCCTTTGTATTTAAAAGGAGTGTGACAGATAAGTTGCTACTGTCATCAATTTTAAATGAATTTTGTGCTGGTAAAGGAGGTCAGAATAATGGTCTTCATAACGGAAGTTTTCTGAAATAGTGCTGGTTAGAAAATTGGACCTACTGCCTCCCCTAGAGAAAATATTGATTTTTTAAGTGTAAATTTAAAACTTCCATTTAGTTTCTTCTATTTAGAAATGTCATCATGATTCCCTGCAAGATTTAGAATTTAAATGCCTTTTTATCATATTATCCTGTTCTAGCTTTCTGCCTCTCATGAATAGCAGACACCCCTACCCAGTGCTTAGTGCTCCTGGAGTCCAGGGCCCTGCATGTGAGAGAGAACACGGTTCAGCTATGGGAATGACAGCCTGGAGTACCCAAAACATGCCCTCTGTGAGTCGGTCTTCAAATTTTCTGAATTAAAATCTTTAATTTTTAGATTCTTGGGCACTTTATTTGCTTTTATGAAAAGTCTCTGTTTTCTGTGAAATGCTCTGTCTTCATATAATTCTCTTAAGTATTGTGAAAGAGTGAACTCCCAGAGGAATCAGGCAAGAGTGGGCTCTAGAGTTTATGGTATGTGAGGGATAGTGCCAATGAGTGGGACCTTTGCTAATAAATTCCCATTTTGTGCTAGCACACTAACCAGCTATTTCAGCCACGTATGATTTTGTAGCCTTTGAATTAAATTCTCTCATAACTGTTCTGACCCAGAGCTTGTGTCATTCATGTCCCCATATTGATATTGTTTAGTTATGTGACAAAGCCATGTGCGTTAAGGCATAAAAATATAAGACTAGCTTCTTTGAACACAACTGCTACTCATTTTCTGATTTTTCTTACAATTATTAAACAGAATGTCATCTGATGAAATATGTGATATTTAGTAAGGAACAGTCTTGCCACATAGGATGTATAACATGTAATTTCTTAGTCTTAAGTCTGGAGGTAGGAATATATTAGTGCAATTCAAATGGATACCAAAATATTCATAGGATCACAGAAACTGAATGAGAAAAGCTTTTGAAGTAAATTAAAAGTCTATTGCTTTTGACACTTCCTTTGGGAAACTGTAGCACATTCTAATAAATGTACCTGTCAAAAAAAAGTTCCCTAGTTCTATCTGAAGACCAATTTCCAATGAAGTCAGTGCATAAATTCCTGTAGGCTGCAAAGGGACCAAGACTTTAGCCGCTGTTTAATGACCAGGCACACAACAAGAGGTTTATGGACAGAGGGTTCTTGCCTGAGCAACCAACACCACTGCAATGGGAATCTGAATTCACAGATAAGATATTCCTCTGCCTATCCTCCCCCTCAGGGCCCATATAGATAGCTGATCTGTCCTGTCCACCTCAAAGTATATACCTCTCGCCCCACATTATGTCAACAGGGTCAGCATAAGCTCATAATCTCAAACCATCTTCAAGATTCAAAACCCCAATGAGAAGGAGTTGCCCGCTACTCAAAATCCGTCATTAGGTCCCATAGGCAACAGTGCTCATTGCTTGGCCCTTTGTGGCAGGAGGTCCTCAGCACACAGACACCCCATCAAGGGCTGGGGATTGCTGAAGGCTACAGACTGAAATCTTAAGTTTCTTGTGGAAATACTCCTTTTCTGTGTAACTGAAAGAAATTACTAGGCTTTGTAGCTTGGACAAAGCATTTACTTCCTCTAGGAGAAGAAAGAAGTTCAGCACCACTTTTTTTTTTTTTTTTTTTCCTGTCATATTTGGAGCTAATAAGTACAATTCGTTCTTTCCATTTAGTTTACTTTGGTTTGTAACTGGGAAGTGCTACTCAGAAAGGCAATGTAACTCTAGAAGTTCTTTTGTAATGCATAAGCATTTATATCATTAAATGTTGACTTTATTTTATTTAGGTAAAGGTACTTTGGAAGAAAAATACCATGTAGAGCCCATCTTCCCCTATGATTTCTTATAGGAAATTATTTCACAGATAAATTTTCAGCTAAAATTCTACGTTTAACAGTGGAAAGGGACTGCTTTATAAAAAAAAAAAAAAAAAGAGATCTCAGGGCTAGTTCCTGCTTTAACTCTTTTTTTTTCTAGGAATTAAATATTCTTTTTTAAATATCACAACAACACTGTAGTACACAGAAACTATTAAACAAACATCAAAAACTGCAGACAAATTACACTTAGTTGTATAAAAATTGCCTCAATTCCATGCCAAACTGTTGTAGGTCTCTGCCATGAGGAAAAGTCTACCCAAAGGCAAGTGAGAGTAAAAAAAAATTACTCAAAGGTAAATGAGACCTTTAGTACCTCTGCCCCAGGTCTAATTGACTGGCTTGATCCTGCACAAATAGGGATAAACAAAGCAGGAGTAGAAAAACTGTGTGGGTAACTGGCTAACTTTACACTTTGGTAACATGTCTGGGATGGGAGAACATAAGGTGTGAAATGCCAGTAAGAAACTCTAATTGGCCTTAGATACAGGCCAAATCAAACACTCCAGGAGACATGATCAGGGAGGCTACTGACAGCTTATATAATAATCTAATTTAGGAGATAGTAATAAATCAGTATCCTTTTGATGGGAGGTGCATCCAGGGGGTTCTGTACTATGCAGAAGGCTGAGCCCACTGTGGTTTTCTGTGACCACTTGGCTGTTACACAGATTAATAATAGTAATATAGGACTTCAGTGTTTATAAGTCTTTTATTTCTCCCAAATCCTTATTTTCTTGGTTCTCAAGGTCAGCTTTTCAATCACTTAAAAGAAATAGGGGCAGAGAAAATTATGAATTAAAAAAGGGATAGGAAATAGAGACAAAGAGCTCAACTCAAAAGTTTATTTAATAAGACACAAATATATATATCTGTATATATCAATTACACTTGCTTGAATGGCAAACTCCTTTCTCAAATCTCCTATTTTTCCAAGGCATAGGAAAAGAGACAAAAAAAAAAAGGTCCCCAAAACAAGGTAGAATTTCCAAGATAATACAGCTTAGTACCAGTGGAGTCACCATCCCTGGCAAAGTCCAAGAAGTGTTTAGATGTGGCACTTGGAGACATGGTTTAGCAGGCATGATGGTGATGGGTTTACAGTTGGACTTGATGATGTTGTAGGTCTTTCCCAACCACAACAAATTGTAAATGGAGGAAATGAAGGCCCAATGTGACTTTCAGAGTCCCTGCAAGTATTTGCACACATGGATTTTCACAGCATTTTCAGGATTTCTCAGTTCATGCAGCTAATTCTTCTCCCATTACTATGAATGGGAATTTCACAATGTATTACAAAGGTAGAAGAGTTACACAATGACACAAAGGTAAATATCTAGAGTACTACAGCTTTATTAAGTAGTTATTGATTTCATACAATCCTATATATATGTCCATATAAATGAACAGGTACACACATACTTTTCATTTAAAGCTATAAAATATAATAGCAATATGTAAGTGGGGAGGCTATGAAATTAGAATTATTAGTAACAATTATACTGTCACATTTGGAAAGATTTGAAAGATAAGAATTCCAAATTGCAGTAGGGGAGGCATTTTAGTTAAGATCCCATTCCTTTGGCTGAATGAATAAAACAGATTTAAACACCTTTGTTCATTCTAAACTAAAATAAAAGAGAGAGAGAAAAAAATATTGTCCATACATATGTTATTTGCATTGAAGCAATTTCTATTCTCTGTATCTCTAGTGTATCTGGGCATTAAGAGCTGCAAATGTAAAGGATGAAAGAAAAAAATGGACATGAGATCTGTTGCCTAGATTATATCAATTACTGCTGCTTTGCTGTCTTGAATAGCATTTTCAGTTCTGTCATCCTGCTTTAAGTTATAATGCACAGAAGGAAGTGGCTGGGCAAGAGAAATAACAATAATTTAAAAAATGTAATTCTTTGTATATGAGAAACTGCTGTGACCAAGCCTGTTTAATTTGATTATGAGACAGCTAGTGTATGATAAAGAATTAAGCCAACAGAATCGCAGAACAGAAAATGGTGTAGGTCTACATTAATAAATAGTGCAGTGCAAGAGAAGAGATTGTGTAAAGTAGCCGAGCAGGTGCTAAGGACAAGGCACACATCTGCAGAGGGGGCAATATTGCTCTGGATGAGTTCTAGCTGGGTCCATCTGGCTGGGCCGCCGTGGGCAGATGCAGGACATTAGGTGCAGTCCAGGAGCAGCCTTGCCACTCACTTTCACCAACATCAATCAGTTCTGAGCAGTCCGAGATGGGCCTGTGCTGCAAACTGCAGTGTGGGAAGTGCCAACAACCAGGACTCTCGGCGCACTCTCAGCTATAAGTCCAATATACATTTAAGTAGAAATAGGAGAAGCTCCATCTAAGTGGTCCTGACACCCTCTACTGATACCATGAAATTCTGGAAGATCTGTGAAGTTGAAGGATCCCAGGTTCTTCTCGCTGATGTATGGAAAATCCCCTGTGGATGGGAAGCTCCTCCCTATTTCTTCCTAGTTCTCCTCTTGCTTGCTTGCCTGTGTGATCTGAACTTACCCCTGAACATGGCTGACTCCTCAAGAGCTCGAGCTCACTATGAACACAGTGAGAGTCTATTACCAAGGACAGAAAAGAGAGGACATATCTTAAGGGCCAGCGGTATCAGTAAGTTCAGGTTGCTTTATTTCACCTGGCAAGAGCAAAGTAACCATTTGGGTTTCCTACCATGTATAATGCACCCGAGGCTCACACTTTTATGGGCATTAAAGCTCATAGCAGTTCCCTGATGGACTTAATGAAAAGCTGTCAGCACAGCTGACACTAATTGGCATCCTTTTGGGTACCCTGGGAGGGAATGCCAAGTGGAGAGTAATCGCACCCCTCCTTGATCTATAAACCGTCAGAGCCAGACTGACACTTCTTTTCTCAGGCAGGGCATTGATATTGGTAGTTTTGTTTCGATACTGTTCCTTGTTCTGTGAACATGCAGAGACCAAAACATCCTCAAGTTGTCAATTTGGTATTTTTCAAGAACATTCCAAGGAACCATTTTAAGAAGGATAATTATGTGGGCAGGAGGGAAAAGGGGAAGACCTTAAGAAAAAGAAATCTAACTTGCATATAATGCTTACAACCTTGCTTTCATCTATCACTTTACTATTGTGTCACTTTAAATAAAGCCTGAGATCATTAATCCTGCCCAGAAAAATTCAGGTCTCATGAGGTCTTTTGCTTTTAAAGCTTTGGCACAGTCAGAAATGCCTTGCAAGTGAGATTTAAGTGCTAGTGGCATTGTAAGATATTTTACATTGGGGGATACTTAACGTTCCCTGAATTTTTTGTGTGGGCATATGCCTTTTGAACATTAACATAATTATTCTGGACTATGGGTGCTAGACAGGTAACCATGCATATGCATTAACTAAGGATGAGGCATTAGATAATTCTCTGAAGCTTTATTATTTTGCTTAGGCAAATCAATTAACATATTCTCAGACATTTTTCTTGGACAGCCCATCATGAGTTTGTGGAAATCACAAAGTTACTTTTTTTTTTTTTTTTTTTTTGATTCTTCATTTACTCATGTGGATTTTAGCCAAAGTCTAGAAGTAACAAATTCCAGGAAAAAAAACAAACGAACAAACAAAAAACCTGTACCAGTAAAAAAACCTGTACCAGTAAAATTGTCTAATTATATTTAAATGCTTCTGCTATCCAGTTATTGAGACCAAATATAATCCTTAAAAAGATTCAAACATGCAAAGAAACCAACAAATCCTATCATAATTTGTCCCTTTAAAAAGCAAAAATTAAAATGAAAGTGAAATACAGTAATATAATTGAATCAAAAGAAAATGAACTGTAATTATCTTCTTAGAACAAGGGTTTTGTAATTATAATGGTGACTGGATTAATCAGATGTCATATTAACACCTGTAATAAGAATGCCTCACGGAGCTTCCTTAGCTAAGAGAAAAGAATAGAGGAGACTGGTGAAACTAAATGGCAAAAGGACAAAATTGTCTTTTTTGTGGTCTGCTTGTAGTGGAGAAGTCTTACTGGATTGTACAACACTGCACATGAATTAGGGTTAACTGTTCTGACTTTTTGGGGGGGTTGTGGTCATTTTTATTTTATTTGTTTTGCTCTCTAAAAGTTAAGGAAAGAAAAATAGGAGAGAAAGAGTGCCATTTAAATGTGTTAAAAATGCTTTTCCAGTATGTCTGTAGATTTTTAAAGAGGATGAAAACCTTAGTCCATCACATCTTCTGCTACTAATCTCAGCAGCATCACACTACTGGTAGTGAGCTGGATACCTCAGATTAGATGCAGTAATGTTTGAAGACAATCTAGATCATGAGAGCCAAAGCCAGTTCATTTTGTTCCTTTATGTACACAACAATAGGGATATTTCAGGCACAGCTATCTAGTTTTGCCACAGATACTCATCTGGCTGTGCTTAAAGTCCTAGGAAATACCTCTCTGGTGCACCCCTTGTTTCCCGGCCGACACTGGTACCACCTTTTGTAAAGACAGGGCAGCCACAGAGTTAGGTGAGTGAAAATGAGCACAGCTCCGCTGCCAAATTTTCACTGGGTCTTGTTTCATTTTTGCTCCTGCATAATGTATGAAAAGGCAAATAGAAGAGCGAGATATAATGAAAGTAGCAGCCATAAATAAACATGAAAACATACCCATGTATTTTCTTAAAGGAAATCAAATAATGGAATCAGCCTGTCATTTTGAAAATGGATTTGTATCTTTTCAAGAACTAGTCATGAATATTTTCATAACAATACAGTGATGTTTTAGTACCTGAAGCTACCATGTTTGAAGAACTAAAGAGAGAGTCCTACACAGAGAAATTTTAAGAAAAGAATCAGGTGTTTTTAATACTGCTACTCACTTCAGCATTGTCTGCTGAAAGACAAACAGCTTAAAGACATTATTGTTAAATTCTATTCAGTTCCACTGCATCAGGCCCTATGGTTTCTTGCATTCTACATGAACAGGACAATGAAATCAATGTGCAGTTACTCATAAAGAATAGAAAATTAGTTCACTTATTAAATTTTTGAATATTGAAAACATACATTGATATATGGATTTAAAATATTTTTAAAAGAGGTTTTAATTGATTCACCGAGTTTAATATATGCATGTACATACAAGTACATATATGTGAGCATATATATATACACATCTTAGGTCAGTCTGTTTTACCACGTAGTTTTGGAAAAGTTTGGCCTGACAATATCCCTTTAAATACATCAGTTGTAGAACTCCAAAATGTTCTGTTTTATTTTATCTGAATGGATCTTGAGCTATGTAAAATAATAGTTCATTAAAGAAAAGGCTCCTAGGAGACAAGTTGTTTAAAGCATAATGATTCAGATTAGCTTTTCAAAGGATTTTGGAATAGTCAGGGTAACCTTTGGTCTTGTTTAGTGGGCCAAAATGAGGATTCTGTACATCAAATCCATGAGCTAAATCCGTGGCAAAGGAAATTGAATAAAATGGATTATTTCCTGCGTGAGGTCATTTGGTAGATTTAGTTCTAAATGCTTTCCCTCCGGAATAGCATGAGATCCGAACAGCTGGAGAAGAGACAAATACGAAAGGGGGAAACAAGGCCAGATCGTTAAATGCATTAGCAGCCCGCGGAGTCTGAGACTAAGTTGGACAGATTGCTCATAGGAGAGGAAAAAAAAGAGGTGGCAAGGAAGCCAGTTGCCAGTATTTTGAAGATGGTGCAGTTAGATCCATCTTCAGTTAAAGACATAATACTAATGCTATCCCAAATGTCCGTAGTGTTTTCCCCACAAATGTAGTTTAAAATCACATTAATCTATGGACTTTTTGTCCAGTTGGTATATGACATCTCAAGTCAGTTCTCCCCAAACTCCCTGGTTTTGTTTTTGGGTATTTTTTGTTGTTGTTTTTGCTTTTTTTTTCAGTCACATTCTCACCCATACTGGCGGTGATTTTATATTTTCTTTTTAAGACCTTGTTTTTTCTTGGACCAGATAGTTTTGCACCTGGTTTGATTTGCCAGATTTCTTTGGCAAGATCACACAGTCATTTATCATTCTTTCATTATACTTTAAATTTGGTGATTGAACATGTCCATAATATTGCAGATTAGCTGGTGATTTACCACACTGCAGCTGTATAGTTAAAAAGTCCACATATGCATAGTCTCTAACACGCACTGACTCTTGGGAAAATAATAATAATTTCTTTTAACATGTCTGATTAAAGACATTTAGTCTGGATGTGTCTGTGTGTATAATAATACATTTTAGTAGATTCAAGAATGCAGGGCTGATTTTAAGTTTTGATCTGTTACTATGATTTCTGGAGTTCCAGGATATATGTAAATTTGAGCTTAGCATGCATGATCACTATCAGAGACAACTCTGGAAATTTCTGGAAGGTTGTTAAAATTGACCATTCATAATACAAGCAATTCTTGTGTAAAATTCAAATTTACCTTTTTAAGAATAAAACAGTTCTAAATAAACACATTTGCAGGTTAAAAAATAGACATCTATATCTAGTAATGAAAATGATGTTTCTAATTCTCTTTATTTTAAAGTAAGCTTAGTTTTTCCATACAAAAAAGCAATGTTTTTCCAACCATCGCAACACAGAAAGTGCTTCCGGACCCTCACAGTACTGCATACTTTGCGCCTTTTTTTAGAATCTGCTATACATTTCCTCAGCTCTGTGCTTACTCACCATTTCATCAGCCTTACCGATCATTTTTTGCTAATTATTTCAAGATACCTCCACATATTCATTCCAATATTCTTCTCATCACCATGGGAACCGCTGTTTTTTTTTTTTTTAATCCTCCAAGAATATTATGTTTTAGAAAAGCTCTCATCCCTATAATGGAAATTTGCAAGTGAGAGGAGTTTGCTTCTGTATCCTTAATTTATGGACGTCATTAATAGTCATGGTGACTTCTCCTCACCATTGATTACGTTCACACTGCAGTCAAAGGTATTGCTGAACTTTCTCGAAACCTGGTCACAGCGGCCAGCTGAATACTCATTGCGGCTCTAATGCTGAATGAAGGGAAGTCTGCTGCAGCAGCATGGGGCTCTACAGGGGCTAGAAAAGCTACCTGAAAAGTCTTAACAGCTGGAACAGCTGCATTCATCACCCAAACTTGCACATTTTAGAACTACTTTGGGTGCAAATGCCTGTGTTATATGCAGGTACTATAGTTTCTCCACCTGAGTTATTTTTTTGCTGCCCTTTCTTTTTATGGCTTATACTGTATTTTTTCTATTTAAAAGTTTTATTTATTGATATTAGAGAAAACAAGGGAAAGGTTCAAGGAGGAAAACTGGAGCTTTGAAAGATCTCATTACAGAATTAGCCTTTTAAAAAGGGACAATGGAAGGGAGGTAATACCACTTTCAAAGCTTAAAAGATGTTCTAAATTGCCCTCAGGGTAAGTAAAAGAAAGGCAAGTGCATGAGCAGAAGAACATATTCTATGGCAGCTCACCACAATATTAAATTTAACCCAATTTTCATGAAAATCTGAATTCTTAATGAGATGTTTTTATGTATAACAAGATTTCATCTTTCTCTCAGAATTCTAGAGATTTTGGTGGAAAGCTAAGAACTGAAACCCTACCAGTTGTTTAGCCAAATTCCCTACATCCTTTAAATTAGGAAAGCTACTGAAAAGCATCATGAGAGTGAGGAAAATGTTTTTCCCTTCTCTTCTTGGGGATCCCCAGCAGTCTGTGTTTGCTTGCCTCTGTGCACACTGATCATAGTGATCACAGGGCTCCAGGCCTGGCAGTGGCTTTGGGGATTCATGGCATTGGATTTTGGAAAACCTTAATAGCTTAATAAGTGGCTGCTACCTTGATGGACAAATAGGCTCTTCCTACATCCCTGAATTACAGTTCTCAATGACACTTTGCTTCCTCCAAGATATGTTCAACTACTTACTTTTCTTAAAAAAAAAAAAAAAAAAAATCTGTGGTTTCATCAACACATGACAGCAGGATGAAAGCAGAAAAGAGTAATTTCCTCATCTGCCTAACTCATCTCCTTGATTTCTAGTGCCCCTTCATGTATTGCTGACCCCAGCTTGTGCAGATGCCTCTTCCACAGGGCCAAGCTCTCATTCAACTCTGACCAACACCTTCCAGTGAATTCCCAACACCCTCCAGTGAGTTTAAGAGATTTTGACTCCAACAGGAGTCAAAACAGTCTCCACACAGGAGACTGAAAAAGATTCCTTGTACTCTGTGTTTGTGCGGGCACAAAATGAGACCTGGACTTAGCTTCTGACTGGAACGCTCAAGCTCTATATAGTTACATAATATAATTATATATATATATAAAATTAGTATATATATAATATATGCTAATATAATATAATTATATTAGTGTAAGAATATTTGAGTTTGATCCTGCACACACCAGTTGTGTACATCCTGTCCTTAGCAGCAATCATAATTCCCATTGCAATTCTAACAAACCTTCTCATTTCTATGGGTTTTGGTCACTTACACCTATAGCACTATGTCTTACATGTTATGAGGACTATGCATAGCCTCCCTTTTTCAGTTTTCCATGTTGTTTCATACTGTTCCCAACACACCTGTAAGACAGAATTCCAGGCCCGTAGTCTTATAAATAGGGACTGAACACAGACATTGAGGCAAGATATTTTTCAGTCAGTTTTCAAATAGTTCAACAATTTGAAGCCTTAGTGCCAAAGTCAAAGTAAAGTCCTCAGGCTCCATTTCATATTTCAGAACCTGTATCTTTCCTATACCCGGCAGAGTATTCTCTAAGTAAGTTATTGCAGAAGTTTAGCCTGTTCGGGATTTTCTGGAATAATTCAAAATTACTTTCATCTTCTGTTTCTCTTTTTTATTTCCTGGCCTCCGCATGTTTTGAGTAGCTTGAATCTGAGATCCATCAGATATTATTTATAAGCTTTTGAAAAAGTACATTACAAGAAGCCATTAAGGAATGTAAGTTGTCATGACGTGAAAGATAAAGTACTGCCAGGGATTCGAAACGGCCAGAAACAGAAAACAGTGGAATAAAATAGTTGATTTTCAGCAGGGTTGAAGTGTAGGTAGCACGGGGTGCTCTCACACATAAGAATAGCAGCGCTACTCATAGTAGCAGCAACCAAGTAGTGCAAGTCCCACATGAAACCCAATTCTCAAGGCTAGCAATGCCACTAAACTCCTTAGCTGGTCTCGTGTGGAGTATGGAGGCAGGTAGCTCAATACCGATAAATGTTGCAGGACATATGGTGGAGTCTGAGTAACTAACTCCTCAGCTAAATGTAACTGACATTTTGTTCAAAGTAAATTTCTGCCCAAATACGGCAGTTTGCAGGATGCATAAATAGAGATATAAAAACAATCCTGAAACTATAAAGCCTTTGTACTTCATGGTTCAAAAATTCATTTAATACTGTATTTGGCTTTAGTTATCCAGACTAAATATAGCATTATAGAATTTAAGATTGTTAAGAGACAAGCAAGAAGAATTATTATAAGCATTAAAAAGTTACAACAACATTAAAGAGATTAGGAATGTTTACTGTGGACTTGAAAAAAATAAAAATTCAGAAAGTAATGAAAGCTATTAATTGGGGGAACATTTCTTTATTCTTTAGTGTAAAAATTATGTAAACTAGTGGTTACACATATATTCTAAATTTGAAGGATTTTTTTTCAGTAAAAGTCATGTTGCAGTTCAAGCTAAGTGGTATAGGACATTCTAGTGAAATTAGAATTGTTTAGCTTTTTTTGTCAGTTATGATATTTAATTCAAACTTTTCAAAGCTCATTCCCTTCCTGACAGAAAGAGAAGGAAAGAGAGAAAGGGAATGGAGCACAAAGATGTAGGACAGAATAGAAAAATACTTTTGGTTATTTTAATCAAAGATGTTCTATCATTCTGTCATCTGGCACTTGAGGGTAGGACCGTGCTAGGAACAAGCAGGTAGCCATCAGGTGGACAAGGTGACACTTCTAGGGAATTTGGAGAAGTATTATGGGATTTGAGAGAGTAGTAGGAGCTGCTCTGGGGCAAAACGGACATCTCCACTGCCATCTGAGCTCATTCACTTGGACCTTATTCAGAGAGCAGAAACACAGCAGAACGCTATTCTCATCCCCTTGCCTCTGCTGATAGGTATGTATTACCATCCCCTATTCTAAACGTGAGGCTTTTTTTCTCTCTCTTGGAAATACAGTTCTTTCAGTTGTGATTGTCAGTCACATTTGGGGGCTGATATGTCAGTCACACAGCAAGGCATTCATGAAATTATGGTACTATGTACAATCCTAATCTCATTAAGCTCTCATATGTGTGCTTAAGCCTCCTCACACCTTCACCAGGTAACTCATCATCTTAGAAATCAAGGGACAAGACTGCAACATGAAATATAAAGTACTGAAACTTTGCCATAGAGATTTCAGGACATCTAAACACTATGCAATAACACCATTTATTTAGCCTTCAATAGACATTAGATGCAAACCAAGCTACAAGCTTCAAATCAAAGAAAAATTTGAAAATATTTTGTTTCCCCAAAAGCATGCATACCAAAGGCCCATATTGAAGTTTTTATTTGTTTGATTGAATTTTCATTACAAGTCCAAAAGAATAAAGAATATTTAAAGACCTTTGTTATTACAGATTTATTCATTGAAACTTCTTTAGTATTTTGGTGCTAATTTCTTTAGAATGCCACAAGTATCCCATCAAAGAATAGTTGGAAAGGACAGCTCAATCAACTATTTGTTTCCTGGATAATGTAGACTTGTACCCCATGTTATAAACTCTCCCAGTGTTTTGCTGATCAAGTTTTGAATGAGCTGAGCCCAGAGGATTGAACCAGTTCTCCTAGGTGAAACTGGTCTTCCCACTTAAAGAGTTTGTTTCTCTTGAATCCTCTTGAAATAGGATTTCTTTTGTGTTCATCATTCAAAATGCTGTGCCACTGTAAAAAATGTCTACCATCATGTGCAAGTAAATATACAAGTCAGTATATTTGCTGATTTACTCACAGATCTGAGAGCTGGATCATCCTCATAGGAGGATGAATTGAGTTACAGCATCGCTTGGGAAACGAAACACAAATCATGCCTCAGTTCTACTAGTATCCTTTTTTTTTTTTTTTTTTTTGCATAAATATTTAATTCAGAAGCACAAATAAAACGACAAAAGAGAGCTTTTATTTCCTAAGGTATGGTGATGCATACATGCATAGCTGGTGCTCATTCCAGTTAAGCTTTCCCTTAGGCAAACAGAGGTCAGTGAAATTTCTCAAAGTTTACCAGGCAACTTTCCCAGACCAAAACACTTAACTTTTTAGATTTGATTTTAAAAACTCATTTTGTGGGTTGTAGGAAAGTTTTGTCTCTGTGAAGTGTTCTCATTTCACAATTATGGGAGATGTTGCTTGAACTGAATTTTCAATTGTTTGTAGGAGATCCTGTTCACTAACAATCCCTTCTTGATTCAATCCTCTAAATACTTTTATATCCCATCTCTGGAAAGTTTTTTCCTCCCTTCTATACCATTATTTAAATGAACTATGGTGATTCCCAGTAGAAATCAATCAGGGCCTTTGCTGCATAATAGGAAGAATAGCAGAACAAAATATCTGTCCAATATATTAAGTGCAGTAAGATGCCCTCCTTGAATCAGTAAACTTATTGTTGTTCCTTTTCTTTGCTAGGTCAGGCAAATCCCTCTGTTCACGTTGTACATGGTTGATCTGTTTCACTGATCATACAGATCATTTGCTTGTGTTACTACAATGTGAGACAGAACGTGCCTGTATATGTGTTCATGAATGTGTAAGTGTATATTAATGTGTGCATGTGTATATACTATATGTATGTATACATATTTGACATAATTATAGTTTTGATTACTAAGTATACCTCTATACAATGCAGATTACACTAGAAATCCCCTATCAGCGCCTTCTAGGTGTTCCCACAGAGGTATTATTGTTGCAGTAGCAGTGTAATCATGATATAAATAGCCCTGACCCTCTGTAGGATGAATTAGCTTCAGTGCAATACCATTTTTGACAGGATTAACCCTTTTCCAATCCCAAAGCTAGCTTCTTTTTGAAGTGCATGTGTTGTGCGGGCTCTGCATAGAAATCAGCCACGCAGCAGAGTATTTTCCTCAACCATCCTAGAGCTCTTGATGCAATTCAGATAGAGTATTTGCAGAGCAAATGGAGGAAAGAGAAGATAGAAATGAGATGGAACCTTTATCTGCCAGGTTTATGCAAAATATTTGACAAGACTGAGAGAAAGGTAGAAGAAAGAGGGCTGGTATATTCGCTTCTTTCTTCAGGCGGGAGAGTAGCAAGGGAGGAATGTTTTGGAGTAAGTTATCTGGTGCAGAGCAGCGGCATGTCTTGTATTCAAACAAGCCTTTAGATTGATTACATGCTGAGAACAACAAATTGTCTTGCAACAGGAGAATAAAAACTTTATTTCAAGGACCAAAGTTGTTTCTGTATCCCCAAAAACTGTGAGACAGGTGTCATAAAATGCCATGAGCATGATTTTTCAATATGATTTGTCGTGAATTGAACCTGTATGTGATTACAGGGATCATGCAGGACACAGAGCAACCTATACACAGTGCCATATTATGCATGGGTCTCTTACTTTTTAAACACTTCATTAAGAGAAACATTTGCAGCTGTTTTGTGAAGTTAAAAATAATAGCGCTAAACACAATTACATCTTTTGCTATACCTTCCCACTCCTTGACTGGCTTCTGTCAGTTCAACAGAGAGCTGTTTTCACTGTTTTTTTCTCTCCAGGAAAAAGCTTCCCCATTTCCCACTCCTTTCCCCCAGAACAAATACTAATTTGGGAGCAGGTGGGCTGTTGGTAGTGAGAGGCTATCCAGGGACTATCTGATTGCACCAACAAAGTCAAGCTGGGATGGAGGGTTGGAGTTTGGTAGGTGCCGTTGTCCCTGCACCATTTATGGGCATCATGCTGAGGCAACACACAAATGTTATTGGGACTATCTAGGGGAGAAGAAGCCAATGAGAGGTGGAAGGCCATTGCAGTTTCACTTCTCATGGCACTGATTTTCTAATTAGGCCTGTATGCAGAAAAGACTGCTTTCAAAGACTAGCTGAAAGCTGCTTGTCAAAAAAAAAAAAAAAAAGTAGCTTTCAGTTGCTGCTATGGACACCAGGCAGGTAAGTAAGAAAGGAAATAGTAATGTGCTCACTTGGAAATATTGAAACGGAAGAAAGATGTTGTCTGGAATGTGGAATTTAAACAGAACATCACAGCTCAGATGATAAAGCAGGGACTGACATCTTCAGCAGAAACAAGGGCTGATGCCATGGGGCAGACCACATGTTGAGAGAAAAGATAAACTATATCTATACAGTGTTGACCTAATTTATTGAGGATAGGTGCAATCTCAGATGGAAATATATTTTTACATAGCTTATAAATTGAGCTAGTGCTCGTCATTCTGTTACCTAAGAAACATGTCTGCTTTCTGCATGCATCTACAGTCATCATTTTTTAATTCTTCAGTAATATCAGGATCTGTCGTTATGATCCCACTGCTCTGTAAGGAGCTCTACAGAGAAACCACCATATTACCCTACATGTACATGCACAGTCCAGGAGGTTAGCAGGATTTCTCTTGACATAATTGATATTCAGTGTAGGCAAGACTGGATAATCCAGCACATCAGAAAGACAAGAGAAGTCCTGGACTGGGGTATAGCCCAGTCAGTCTAAATGGATAAGAGAGCTGATCTGCTGCACTTAGGGATTCCAACCATAGCAGTTTCAATAATGCAGAGCCTGATAAGATGCAGGTCATCATCCCATTTTTGTGTCTCTCCCAATTTTATGAGTGATTGAGATTCATCAGTCCTTATTTGCTTTTTCTTCAGGCAAAATTGCTAGTCAAGTCAACAGAGATGGAATCAAAAATCAGAGAAGAAAAAAATCTAAAAAAAAATCACTTCTAATTGTTTAAGTTGATTCTGTAATGTGTGTCTACACATGTCGTTAGTGGCTTTGTAGAACCCACTGTTTACCAAAGAATCCTTTTATTTTGTCTTGATTATTGCAAAATTTTCTATTAGAAACGAAATCCTTTCTTTATCTTCCAAAAGAAACCTGCTTACTGTCCTAATTGGGAAGTATGAAGAGGTAGGAAATGCCCCATTTGTCTCAGTTTTGAAATATAATGACATCCATTTAATTTTAAGATTGTTAGTTAAAACTAATGATCTTTGAAAAAAATCTCCTAATGTGATTATCCCTTATGTCCACATTATCTTTATAAGCAATTAGAAAGTATCAGATAGAGCTTTCTTCTGAAAACCTTTTTGTGTCATTCACAACCTAGCAGTTTTCGAAGAGCAGGGAAAAATGTCTTGATTTACAATCTGAACCTCTGGAAATATTTTCACCCCCAGCCAAGCCATACATCTCCATTCCACAGTTGCTTAATGCTGAAAGAGGACACCTTCAGTCTGAGGTTCCCACTTAAAATCTCTCAGGGACTTGAACCTCTGTCTCGTCCATCCATGCCTATTTAACTTAGGTAATTTTAGGAGCAGCTTTCAGTTCTTGAGCTTATGGTGATGAAGTGTCTCATGTCCTATAGGTGCAGCCCACAATCTGGCTTCTGAGAAATCCCTTGTACCTTTTCTCAACATAAATCAAATACTTTCTTGGATGGAATCATTGCACATCAGCCAGATGCCACTGATGGAAAGGAGGTGAGAAAACAGAAGAGGGCCATGCCCTATGGCAAAACTTGCACTGCAGGAAAGCCCCTGCTTAAGGAAGCCTTGCAGCCTAGTGCAAAAGCAGAGGCTCACTAAGAGTCAGCCTGGAGCACACCAGTATATAGTAAGGTTGAGGAGTCCTAATATGGCCTTGAACTTACAGACACTCCCATGTCAGCTGGGAATCCTAAGAGTAGGAACTTGACTTTGACTCTCCAGTTACCTGGGAGAAAACCCTTGGAAAAGACTTTTTTTTCCAGATAAAAATAGAAGCAGTCTTCATATTAAAAATCCTTATGGATTACAAAATAAAATGCCCCAAACCCGTCAATGTATGGGTCTTAAGAACAAAAATAAAGCTCTAAGTTTTGTGGTCTTGACAATTTCTTTTTAAAAATCTTTGAATGCTGAGAAGTTCTCTTTATTTTTTTACAGTGTGTATGACAGTTAAGAATGGAATACAAAGCAGAACGACTTGCATAGAGGGCATATTGATTTCATTTTTAATGGAAATGTTAATTTTAATGAAAAAAAAAAAATGTACTTGGACCTGTCATTAAATCTCTTATGTCTCAGAAAAACCAAAAACTTTTTGCTCATTGCAAGCAAAATTGGATGCTTAAGGCTGATCAACACAATCTGTGGGACCAAGTTTTTATCTAAAAAAATGAAACAAGATAGATTTAGGATAAAGATTTTTATCATTTTACATTGAACCTATCATTCAAAACTATCAATGAACATTGAATGCTTTCAGGAGAGAGAGTATCAAATCCATGTAGCAACCTAATCCACGAGGTTAGCACTGTAGAATGTCCTAGAAGAAAAAAAAAAAAAAAAGAGGAGCTTATATTTTGAAGAGAGTGGACCTGTTAGTAGAGTTTGTGAAATTATTCTTGTAGAGTTTGTGAAATTATTGCTGCAAACATTTAAGATATTCATAACATGAATGATTCCTTTGGAGCATTGTCTCTGTGCCAGTTAGATTCCAGTAGGATTGAGCAGAATTTAGGATGCTAACAAAGCTGATTTTTTTTTTAACTTTTGCTGATGGTATATTTATTTTTGAATCTGCAGATATGTGAAAGAGCAAGGGGCTCCCCTAGATAATAGAGTTGTGGTGAGTATGAAACAACAGTAAAGAGACACCAAAGCCCATAACAAGTCTGAGCCATTTGGAAGAATTTGGAGGAGGCCTAATTAACCACTGCATCATTTTTTTCATGCTAATGTGATCCTGTTGTTGGGCAGTAACAAAAGAAATGAATGTTTAGTGGTAGAGAACACACTGCATATTTTTAAAAGGTTCAGAGCAAAATATTTCTCCCATTACGGGAAACAGACAAAGAAGAAGTTAAACAAAGATGTTGACAAAATACAAATATGTAGGTGACTGAAGCTAGAAAGCAATGGCAGCTGACCTTGCTCATGCACTGACCATACCTCTTCTGTTGACCTGGAGTGACTGGTGGGACTGAAGAGAGTATTCCTGTTCGATAAAACCACCACCAGTAAGCACACATAATATGTGAAAAGTTGAAATAAAGCTTTTAATTAAACTAGAAAGAACATCTGGCAGGGCAGGTTGTTTCTTTTGCTGTTTTAGCTAGAAAAGCTGTTGGAAATGTGAGGTGAGAGGCAGCGCAGAACTAAAAGAGTGGCAAAGTACATCTGTTCCTCTAAGAGCTTTGAACTATTAATGGATTCTGTCCCCCTGGATACACCTGTAGGAAGATTAAGAGAAGCTTAATGCCTACTGGCCTGATTGCTCAAGGTGCTCAGCAACCATGACTGCTATTGACCTTTTGCTCCTATATGTGCCTGGCTTTTTTTTGAAGCAACGTTGGACATACCAGAGTATCTCAGACTTCTCAGAAGTGCAGTTGCTTCCTTGCTCATCTCTCAGCTGCAGGAGTTCTGCTTTCCCAAGGCAGAAAAGTAAGCACTCTCCACAGTTGTTCTGTGCAGGTGTAAATACTGTTTCTTCTGCCCTCTGGGAACTCTACCTTGAACAGGGATTCAAGGCACTCAGCAGTGCCCTCCATTTAACTTTACGTAAATGTTTTTGACTAGTGATGACAGAGTATTCTTTGTACAAGCGCGCTTCAGGCAAGTTGAAAAACACTACTTTTTCTAACATTTTGCAATTCCTTGCATTTTGTTATGATGCCCATAAAGGTCATAATCCTCTATTCAAGAGCACTGTGCTAGATTAACAAAACACCAGGACTGAAATTAGCACTATGTCTATCATTAACTTGTTGGCACTTGGATCCTGTAAAGTAAAACTGTTTGCATTTCAAATAACATGAGAGGAACTGGTTCATTAGTCACCCTTCAAATAATAATGGAAATAATCTATTTTGTATTTGTTTGCTTTTTGGGGAGGAAAAATGATTTGCTCATTAGTTGTTGTTTGTTCATTTACTGTGATATAATGTGGATCAATTTTTAGGAAATTAGTCTTTGTTTTAATCTACAAAAAAAATGGCACATGTGAAAAATACAAGCAGTCAATTCTAGGGAAGTGACAAGGTGCAAATTAACTTTAATCCATCTTTGTTCTAGTAATCATGGGGCCACTCAAGAGCCAAATGCTAGGGTTTTGCTTGGAGAGATGATCTGTGTGCATATTATTCCATCATTTTAAGCAGAGGAGGGGCAGTTTTCTAGCCTGCATTAGCATATATATTAGATCCAATCTTTGCACTGGTTTTGCATTAGCCTGTGTTGACTGCAGCATGAAAGGAGCTACTAATATAGTGCTACAATTCCAGTGTAAGTGCAGTTATATCACTGCATCAGTGCCTCCTATTCAAATAACTTGCCCCCTTTCTCACATACACTTTCCCAGTATTTGCCATCTCTTGCATTGCTAGAAGAGATGAAGATGTGGATCTTCATGTGCAGACAGGTTTTAGTATATGGAGTTGTGAAAAGTCTACCGCAAAACAAGTCAGAGAGTGAACTGACAAAGTCAACGCATTTGCTCTGCTATCCAGTGGTAAATACAAATTCATGTTATATTGCTTGCCTTTCAGCAAAAAACTGCATTTCCTCCCCCAGACACATTTTAGGGAATGAGTCTGCCTGGGGCAGCTAGGACAAATTAATTCTCATCTTTAAATTCATACTCCAAAGCACGATTTGCAATGCCCCTACCTCTAAACTATAGTTTCTTCCTCTGTTAACATAATATAATGAAAATGAAGGGAATCATTAGCTTCTTCCTGGAACAGCTATGGATGCTCTTACCAATATTTGAGTTATGTGTTAGTACTTCAAGCCCAAACTCATCACTCATGGTATACTGGAAAAATTATTCTGAGGTCTGTGACCTACAGTCTTATCCCAAAATAAAATGTCTGTGAGACATTTAGTTTTAGAGGCTATTCAGTTGCACCAGTAAAGTAAACCTATTGAGCTGGCACACAGACACAAAGGACAGACTCTCTAGTCTTACTATTTTCACTCTTTAAAAAGCTTAATGAGACTTTTTTTTTTTTCTTGCTAAGGAAGTCAGCACTTTTATTTGTTTTCTCTTAAACTTTCATCAGCTTTCCTGATATGGCTTCTTAAATGAAAGAATTTGTTACCCCGACAACAGTCATAACTAGGGAGTAATTAGCATCATTTTTTTCTATTCCTGTGTTGAGCTGGTTGGATCTAAGATAATAGATATAATGACAGTAATCACAGGACTGTATTTCAATCTCGAGAGATCTGCTGATAGCAGAAACTGCCTGGCTGGCAGCACTGCCGAAGTGCTGCGAATCGTGACCAAGCCAGGGTTGGATATAGAGTCTGGTTAATTCATCCTTCCTGGCCCCGATTCTCATCTTGGCTACTTCCTTCAAAGGCTATTCCATTAATCATCAGGCACCTGTTCTGATGTAAGAAAGTATAATTATAGCTTCTTTTTTCTGTTCTTTTGCCTCCCTGGAAGACAATGGAGAAAGGCTATTTGCGAAAGACCAGGGAAGACAAAAAGTGTAAATGTAATAGTTTAGAAATCAGGTCACTTGCTAATTTGGAATTTGAAACATGACAGGATAAAAAAAAAGAACAATGCTATGTGATTTAGAAAGAAAAAAAAAAAAAAAAAAAAAAAAAGATAGAGGTTAGTAGACCAAATAAGGTTCTTCTTTATATATCTTAGGTTTCTCTACTTTCTCATTTTCAGTCATGTCCTGTAGACAGAGCAGACAGCTTCACAAATGTTTATTTCAGGTGACAATAACTAATATAATGCACCATAATACCACAACACATAATTTTATACATATAGACTTCTATCAAAAGCACTCACTGGATTTAAAATAGGTTTGATTATATTTTGGATTAGATGTAGGTGTTCTAATTTTTCTTCCTCTCCACAACTGCACTGGCCTACAGAAAAGAAAAAAAAAATCTTCATTCAGATGTGCAGTTTTGAAGGCTTTAATAGAAACTTGATGCCTTGAGCATTTCCATTTTCATTTTCTATCAACAAAATATAAAGAATGACTACAAACAAAGCAGGACCTTTCATACTTTCACTGGAATATCACTGCTTGGACTGCAACTGGGAGTAGAGAAAATATTTTAAAATAATACAATCTAAAATATAGAACCAGCTGCTTTTAAAATTATTTTCTTTTATACAGCTAAGACAATGACTTCAATGAGACAAGAATTCTAGGAAAAGTGGTGGCTGTTTTTGAACTAACCTTAATGAATTTGTAAGTAAAAACAGGGAAAATAACTTTTTTTTTTTTTTTAGGCCTGAAATACATGCAGCAATTTAGAAGTAGTTCTAGTCTGGAAATTACCACTGCAAGTCTAATTTAATTATGCTACTCATTTAAATAATCTGAGAGAAAAGGATGGATGGTACCTGTCAGGAAAAGGGGATGTTAGAAAGGGAAAAGATGATAAGGTCATCAGTTCCTGTGGGACGGAAAGAAAAATTAGCAATTATCACCTATGAACACTGAGTTAAGGGGAGATGTCTGGGAAAAGCTGCTGCGTTCCGTAAAGCTGATACCTCAATTGACTCAATGGGGCTTTTAGTGTCTTTGGAGGCCGTTAAACTTGAGGTATTGATAAGAGATATTGATAAGAGATATTGTAATATCTAAGAGCTATTGAAATCAGTTGAAAGATTCTCAGCCATCAAACCCATATCACTATTGTATAGATCATGAGCTAGCCATTTAGAAGGTAAGAAGGATCTTTCATTACAATGGAGGCATATATTAACTTTGGAGCTTCCACTAGGATGCTTGAATCCAGTATGAATTTATTAAACAAAAGGCATCTTCCAATTAATACATTCAAGACCATATTTGCAATGGTTGTGCTCTCATTCAAACTCAATAACACTGTTTAGAAATTGTAAAGGAAAACCTTTGGCAGACTCCAAATAGTTCACCTCCCACAGTATCTCTGAAGTAAATTGCCATTATTTTTTTCAAATGAGGAACGGAGGTAGGGAGGTGTTAATCTTCTGATTTCACAGAGCAACTGGTCTTTCTGAGTTGCACACCAGAGCACACTTTCTGGTCTAGGGAGTCTTTTCCAGGCAGGATTACAGGATATAAAATCTCTTTTATGCCTCTCTAGGATTTAAAACATACAAAAGAGACTGGAGCCCAAAGCAGTGATCATATCTGAGATCTCTTCAGTACATAGGAGACCCCACTTACCCAAGCCTAATAACAAGTCTCTCTCACAAACGTATCTTGAAGAAAGGCAAATGCCACGTTGAGACATTCACATGTTACTGCTTCCCACTCCTACTACGAGACAGAAGAGGAATAGCTGGCAGTTGGCAGCCTGCAAGAAGTACCTGAAATCCAGCAAAAATAAATCACTAAGTAAAGGCTGACTTTTATCCAGAAGTTAGATTAAAATGTACTGGAAACTGCAGGCATTATTTTAGTGATTGCTTTCGGTATGACAGTGAACTGTCTGAAGTTCAGGCTTAACTGAAGTTGTTTTAATAACCTTTTCCTCTTCTTATCAATCCACTGACATCCAAGGAAATCACACAAGTAAGGCCAAAATTAGCCAAGTTATAATTATGTTAGTTAACCATGGAATAATATAAAACCCAATAATATAACTGTCTAAAATGCTTTGAAGTTCAAGACTTCAGAAGTTAATTAGTACAATGTTTAGATGATCCTCAGCTAGATAAATCAGGCAATAAATATCTCCTTTCCCATATTTTGCTGAGATTTCACGTTTTGCTGCAGGTTAACTTACACATTGTTCACATAAATCCTTCACTTTCTTTAAGATTGCTGGCATTGTTCTCATCTTCTCTAGTCCTCAGCATCACAAAGTTTCTTTTCTTTTAACTT
>VZSV01000065.1:2964365-2993412 GCA_013398735.1 Nothocercus julius | reverse complement strand
CCTTTCCTTCCCTTCCCTTCCCTTCCCTTCCCTTTTTTTTTCATCAGAATTTCCATTAAATCCTGCTGTTCTTTCCCATGTGTCTGAAACATCCAGTCTCACTTCTCCATCTGTGTCAGAAGCAGAACATGTGAGCCCACAACATTTTGCTTGTTTGCTTTGCTACAGCAGAAACTCTTCAGTTAATATGACTGTCAGTAAACTTGACTCATATCCACCCCCCTCAGCAAAGGGATTACATCTAAGCTCCTCCTTGTCTTCTCTGTCTTTACTTTCTGCAGCTTAGACTCTACTGCTTTCTGTACCTCTTCAGCTGATGTCCATTGCTCTTCTGCTCTCCCATGGCAGTCCTACAGGACTTCTTACAGTTGATTTTGAATTTTCCTCAGTGTGGTCAGTTAGCCATGTCCCTCATTACTTCTTTGGGTCCATCACCATCACAATCAATACTCACAATAGGCACAATCAATGGAAAGGGGAAAACATTTTTTGTACTATATCAATATATAGATTTTATACATGCTTATATACATAATATGCACGTGCATGTGTGTGCATGTAGCAAATGTGCAAGTACTTTCAACCTTAATTTTCAAACCGATCGTGTCGTTTTCAAGGCAGTTGAGGTAACATACTTGACCAGATCACCCCTGGACTAACATACAGGTCAGTGTAAGGGTTGTATTGGGGTATATTTCAAACACTGCCACTAACTTCTCCGTGCCTCTCTCTGTTATATTTAGCCCATCTGACTGGGGCATTGAGACGTAGTGCCCATAGAGATACACGTGCTATTCTTGACTGCAGCAAACTGCCTTTTCTTGTCATATTTACATACCATACTGCTGTATAGGATGATAATGAACTGCTTCAGTGGGTAATTATAGAATATTGATTTTAGCCACTTCTGTGGCTAAAAACAATACTTTTTTCCAGATACGCTGGAGAGAAATAGCTTCAGTTGTCAACTATTTCTCCTGTACCTTCTAAGCACACTTTAGGAGCATTAAAATGCCACATATCCTCTTGACTGACATGCCAGGTGGATTCCAGAGTGTTACACATACTTATTTAAGTTGAATTTATTATAGAAAAAGAAGAAGAAGAAAAAGAAGTAAAAGATAAAAGCTTTGCAAGAAGCAGAACTGCAAGTTGTGACTAACTCAAGTGCTTATTGAGAACAATTTTTCTAGGATGGAAAGAGAAACTGTACTGTAAATTGTAAAAATAGAGTGATAAATTCTTGATTCACTGGGTCTTGCAATTCCTCGTAATAATATATATCAGGTTTAGAGTGCTTTTCATCTTGAAAATGTTGAATTCATTCTTATTTTCATCTTGCTTCCAAAACAGTTTCCATTTTGTTACTTTTCATTAAGAGTCATACCCTGTTCTCTCCAAAGTCAATGAAAAATTAATGCTTGTGTCACCAATGAAGGATAAAGCGCTCGTGTTTCTGCTTCCTCTCTGGTTGCTTTTTGTTTGTTTGGTTGGTTGTTGGAACTTAACTGATTTCTCTTCGCTTTGAGTGTTTCTGCCTTCTTCATTCCCATGTCAGATGTTTAACTCCTTTGCTAAGCTTGTTTTGGTATATTTATTGTTCTGCTGTATACTATTTCTCCTTTTTTCTTCTATATTCATTAAGTATTTTATTTGGATTATTTATCTGCACTTGTTCAGTCTCACTTCTCACTTTATTCTCTCCTGTTGCTTCCCTCTCACTATGTTTCTTCCATTACAACACTTATTATGTATTTCTGGGCATATTTAGGATAAGGGTAGTTGCCTGGAATGTTTGGTGTGAACAGAAGTAAGCACTGGAGGAACCTTCAAGAACTTGGATGAAACTGTTTGGCCTGTAGACTAAGTTTACAAATTGCTTTTCAAATGAGCTTTTAATTTCTTTTCCGAAAATATGGACAATTCTGAAACTTAGTACTGCCAGTACTGGTGGAAAAAAAAGTAATAAAATAGAAGATTTGAAGCCTATCTAATATATCTGCAAAAAAAAGGTTGGGAAGAAAATTAGTACATTTCCAGTAGTTTTGACAGGGGCTCTCTTGTGTGGTCATTGCTTATTTGGCTGCTTGGTTTTGTTTTGTTTGCAAAACCCGTTCCTAGAGTTTTGGTCAGGTGACATTATTGTTGTGAGATGGCAGTGTAAATTAAAACTGACCATCGCACTTCTCACATAGCAATACAAGGTAAAATCACTTGCAGCAATCCCTGAATAAAATGCCATCAACTTTGTGCAGAGATATGCACAGCCAAAGTATATTTTCCTTGTTAATCCTCCCACATTTTGAAGGCATACATAATCAGAAGCTGATTCTGAACAACCGGGAGTGATAGCACACTGCGATACCAAAGGGCAGGATCAAGGCTTGATATCTATTTCACGTTTTCCATATTGCTGCTCTGAATGTCACAGGTAGCATGCCATGCTTTAAAAAGACACTACAAATTCTTAGCGCTTCCTCCAGCATTTCCCCAGGAAATGCGTATTTTGAAAAGAGCTCTTCTAGAAATCAACATACCAAAACATGCTTTTTCTTTTCCTTCCAAGTCTCTAAAAATACTTGGTCTTGTTCTAGTCTAGCAGTTTTGCCTTTTTGCTTGCTCGTTTGTTTGCTTTTCAGGTCAGCAAGACATTGCGTCAGAACCTGACAAAGGGGAAAGGTACGACAGGAGCCTTCTTACAGGCTCCTCCAGCCCTACGTCCTGTGATGAGATTTACCATGAGGAAGAAAAAGACATGAGCACGAGGGAGAGCCATAGGAGCATCACAAGCCTCTTGTCAAAAGGCATGTGTGGACAGTTTCAAGATACCCCTGATGGGACTCCAGGCTAAGAGGATGCAAGACAGTGCCATTCAGACATGTAGACATTCTTATTAAAACCGTGGAGTCTGGACATGGGCTCCCTCACCCTCCAGCCACACTCGGCTGCAGTGAAGATGGGTCCTGGCAGTTGACACTACACTGTATAAATAAACATGTCTGTGTTTGTCAGCTCCAAACAGCTGCACCAACTGGAGAGGATCATTTATAACACTCTGTGTAAAAAGGATTGGTTGTTTTGATGATGTACAAAGATGAAGCAGGGAAAATAAGAAGTCCCAGACCTGTTTAGCAATTCCATATGAAATAACCTGAGCCATAGTTGTACATTTGTTAAGCTTTAGTTCCCGGCAAGAGAATGAGCTTGAAGAGTCAATTTGATTCCATTTCCTGGCGGATATGTAAGTGGAGAAAAAGAAGGGGAGAAAAGGCATATTTATAACTCCACAGATTATGTTTTCCTGATTGAAGGCTTACTCTCTCTTGAGTGTCAAGAAGTATGGGTAACCAGCTTAGCTGAAAGTTAAATTAAACTACTTACACAAGGACTGAATAAAAATTACAGCCATAACCAGACACTATCACACAAATCAATCTGACTGAGTGAAGGTAGGAACTTTAAGACATAACTACCTTAAACTGCATTATTCAGAATATAGTGATCTAAAATTTTAGCAAATTGATGTAAACCAAATTGATAGCATTTTAATTCTGAAGAATAGTATCTATGCTATTTTTAACTACTGCACTTTGAATTCACAGCTGGAGTTGATTTTAAATTATTCTCTGCACTTACGATGCAAATATAGATTAATGTCATGTCTGAAGTTTTAATGCTGATTATGTTGGGGTGGCTGTGCCTTTTTTTGGTCCTTCCTACAGCTGGGCAAACTGTCTAATGGGAATAATGAATGTGGAAGGAGAAACATCAAAATGGTGCTAAAGCTAAAATTTAAGAGGTGTTATAGTCTGTCTTAATTCCATAGATATGCAATGGGTAGAGAGTTGCAAAGGAGTTGCAAGCCCTGATTATGGTCTGTAGGATATTCTCATCTGCCTTCCATCTCTTCAGTCAGACTGAGGGTTTAATATTCTCAGTACCTCTTGTTTTAAATCTTGCACTCAAAGTGAGTGGCAAATTCTCTGTGCCCTTCCAGGGAGATGTCAACTTTGCAATTTAACTAATCAAAGATACAGTAAGGCTAAATTGGCATACCCAAGACTGTGTTTACTCTGGAGAAAAATTGTAATTTTCCCTTGCTCTTCCTTGCCTTAAAGTGAGAGTTTAACATCTTCCTCTTGCATGGTTCTTTTTTTCTCTCTCTCTCTTTTTTTTTTTTTTTTTTTTTTTTATTTTCTTATGTTATTCATAAAGTCAGCTACTCCAATTGCTAAAAGAGCAGTGCATTGTAGAGGTACTGGAAAAAATCCATTACCTGTGAGCTGGACATTTCCTGCTGGATCAGAGAGCAGCTTTCTCCCCTCTACAGCAGTTGAGCAGGCCAAAAGAGTAAAAAAGTACAGTCCTCATACTCCCTTGCATGCCAGGAAAGGAACACAGAAATAAAGCACCTATCATTGTGATCCAAGTCACACTAACTACTGCCTAGCACAGCTCCATCCATTGGTAAAGAGGACACAGTTATAACATCCTCTCTGTCCATTTTCACTGAGAAAGTTCAGAAGCCTTTTTTTATCAGTATTATTATACTATTCTGTGTTTGTTTGTTTATCCAAAAGCTGCTGAACTTGTTTAAGTGCATTACACCATGGTCTCTAAGTCTGTTTGCTTTTTTGCTTTGTTTTGGCACCTCAGAGGATTATAAAGGAGCACAAAGCATACATATGCCAAAATATCTAGCAGGTCATTTCTGTAAGAGTAGAGCTGAAAAGTGTGACTGATGCCATGCTGCAGCCAGAAGTGCTTTAGGCAGAAGCCTAAAGTGGTCGTGTCCTTTTCCTTTTCTATAGGATCACAGCTCAAGAAAGAGCAGAGGTAAGGTAGATCCAGTTCGGATTAGTGCTGTTTTTCTTTAAATATCACATCAATGTTACAACTGATATATGTGTTTTGACGCATTGTGCTACACCACATTATTTTCCACATTCCTTTAAGTTTGCACCTGATGCTGTTTGGAGAGCTGAAAGTAGATACAAGCCCCTCAGAAAGCCAGACATGTAAGTAAAGTGATTTAATATAGCAGATTATATTCAATGCCATTTGATATAATTATTCGATACTGATTTCCTTTATCTGCTTTCCATGCTTTTATTAGTCCTCTTTACGTTTGGAGAGGCTGTTCTTCATAAATTGCTTATTGTTTCTGTTGTGAGACAGATTTTTCTTTCCTCCCACAGTCTCCTCCTAATGGATTATGTAATGGTTGATTTTCATTACTGGGGAGAGGGAGAGCTGGGGAGGGGTTATTATAAAGCCAGTTCCTAATTGCATCCTGGGAGTGTACAGATTTCTGTAAAAAATAACTCATTACTTGCCATCTGCACTGCCTCTGAAGGAAGTACCATAGATAGCAAATGACTTGCTACCTAATTCATTCATCTAATAAATCTCAGCACTCTCTTCTGTAGGCAAGGAGGGGTGAGAAGTTTGTGGCCAGGCTGTCAACCTGAAGACATTAATTGTTTGTGCTATTGTATGAACTCAGTTATATTTTTCTCCCATACTTGACTGGCTTGTTCTCCTAAGAATGAGCTGAAAACCTTAGAAATTCAGGAGACTTTGGGAGCAGATCAGAATCCCCATGGAATGCAAGAAAAGTTCAGATCTTTGCTGGGATGCAACAAGGAAATAACATGGGGGTAGATGTTGCTCATCTCAAGTTTCAGGCTGAAGGAAAGATCCAAAATGACTAAAGTTCCACATTTTGGTCCACAGTCTGCTCAAGAACAAGCTATAATCTTCAGTGGACCTTTCCTTTTACTGGGTCCTTTCTGGTTCTGGAGTTATTGGCATAGTTCATGAAGCTGTGCTAGGGTAGTTTAAAAATGATGATGCTAAATCATTGGGTTTTATAAGAGTATTTTCTGTCTCTATTTCCCCTTTCTGTTCTCATCACTTCTATGTGTGTCGTATTCTTAGGAAAGATGAAGTTGAAGGAAAGAAGAGTAGTTGAGGAGATTTGAGTAGCAGTAGGAGAAATGGAAAAGCTGGGAAGAGGGAACTAGTTCTTTAAACCAGCCATACTTCTGAGTGAGGGAAGGAGGCGTATAAACAAGCATCCACAATTGAAGCTTAATTTAGGCAAGGATCTAGTGGCAGAGCTCTGGGAATTCCTGCTAGTGGGAGAGGTATATACCCAAAGGAAAGACTAAATATGAAGGAAAATTCTCATACTCATCATATTATCCTGCAGTTCAGAGTCCCTCACTAGTACTGATTTTACCTCTCCTCTTTTCCCTTTTATGTCTTGTCTGTGAGCTCCTGGACACAAGGATTTTTCTGGATTTTATTTACATAATATTTTCTACAATAGAGATCTCAGGTTAAAGCTACTACTGGAATATGTGCTTAATCATAAACATAAGCCCACATGGTGATTAACTATAAAAGGTTGACAAAGCTGTAGAGATTCCTGGGAGATCTAATCCACAGCAGATTCATGGCCATTTATTGGTATTGTAAGTCATTTCCTATTTTCTTGAGAAGTAATATGTACTCTTTGTCACTAGGAAATAAGGTATAGGAAAAGTTATATTTTAGTAAGCCTGGATAATTCAATATAATTCTAGATAGAATAGAATAGTTATTGCACACAGACTCAAGAGGAATCAAATTTGAAACAAGCTACAGAAGGCAAAAGCATAACAGTGCCACAGGTATTAGACATTCTTACAGAATAATATTCACTTGTAGAAAATGCCCTTTTCTTCTTTATCATATTTCATTTAGTTTGGTGCTAAATGTTAAAGCTAACAGTGAACAGCTAGTTATTAATGTGCTAATACATATTGCACATCTGCTATTACTGGTTTCCCAGCTAAAATCCCACACTTACTGTTTCTTCAAACTGATGACTGAGCAAAGAGCTTCGGAAAAAAAATGTTTTTCCTCTAATAATATGCATTCTCAAAGACAAGTGGTGATGGTACTCTTCAGACTGAGCTCTTAAGTTTCCAATGCCTGGTTGTACAGTACTTGTAATTGTGAACAGAAGCACATACAAATTGGTCTTCATACAGCTGTGGAGACACAGTGTCTTTTAAATTGCCCTATGACAGGTTATGAAGTCTTCCTTTTGCACACACACATTCACCAATGTGTCAATGGGTCAGCAGCTATGTGTTTTCTACTTCAGCAACTCATTCGGCTTGGGTTAAGGAAACAGGAAATTTGGCAGTTTCTCTCCCCTTCCCCTTTACTTCCCTTGAAAGGAAAAGGTCCTCCATCCAAGTTGTTTCTTTGATGGACTACAACACCTTGGAAGGGTTTTTAAAAAATGAACAAATGTATTTGAACCAACATCCCGATCAGTTATTTATGCATTGCAGAGCTGTATCTCTGTATCAACAGGGAGATATTTTCACTCATGCAAAAGTTTAGTATACAATGATCAAACTAATCAGACTATCCTTTTTTGTTTGTTTGTTTTGTAGTACAACCACATTAAATCATTTTCGGTTCAGTGCTTTCAGCATTTCAGTTGTACCTGATTTAGCTACCCTGAAAATGTCATCCCTAGCCAGTTTTAGCTTCTTGAGACTCCTGTATAGATCTGTGAGTGCTGAATCCCTGCAGTATTTAACATTTTCTCTCCACATCTGGAGAAAGAACCTTTTTGCCCCCGTAGCTTCCGCATTGCAACATTATATTTGTTGGTTCAGTAGCAGGAATAGCATTATGTAGTATACCAGCAGTTCTGAGATATGATAAGAAATGGAAAAAAAGATGGGAAACAATAGGCCTTTCCATCTGCTAATATTGGTTTCCCAGGTTACCTTAATCACATGCTATTACACATGGGGAGCCAACAAGGAAGCCAAAGGAGAATTTCATTGGGCAAGGATTTTATTTTTTTAGTTTTTGTTTTTGTTCTAAAAACTGTTCTTCTGTCACAAACCGGAAGCAGGGGATCTTTAATGCTTTAAAGCACTGTAATAGAAAAGTAGGATAAAAAATGACATTGCAGGGTACTGCTTTTATTCTCTGCCCCATGATTTCCACATTGTGTTTTCCTATTTCACAAGTTAAAACAATGAGCCAGACTGATTCTTTGTCTAAGGCAGTACAATTGTCAGGAAAGTTCCTATGACAAATTCATAACTGTTTTTGCTGTATTTGTGTGGTGAATAAGTTTGAGAGGAGATAGAAAAATAGATATATGTTGTAAAGTAACATTTGTTGTAACCTGCTTATACCTGGCATTTGCTGTAAGTTCAAGACCTGGATAATTTACATGCTGAGAGGTAATTTAGTAGGAGAAGTAATTTACAGTCTGGTGTATTTTACTTTCCAACTGTCGTTTTTTGTGCTATTACTAGAGTTAAGCCACACTTAGTTTTCAGATTGGAACAAATTACAATACTCTCCTAGCTATGCTTATATACATTATTAACTTCATGTACAAACCACCTGTGAATTTTATACCTTTTAAAACTGTCTTGCTAAAAAATCAGACTGAATTAATAGCATTAGTAACATCCAATCAGATTCTGTAGCACCTACAAGGATGTTGTTGCAGTGTCATGGAAACTGAGAGGGGGACCCCATTAGGCTTCCTTTTAGTTAGAGTAAAAAACACATTAAATCAAGTGTATCAGAGGAACGCACTTGTCTAAATTGCACCACCTCATCTAGAGATAGCTGAGCTGGTTATAAACACACTAGTATGGATCGTAAAAATAGTATATCTGCAGGAACATACACTTTGAGGAAACAGGAATTTGTGCTCTATCTTATGACTAGATTGCTTCAGGTACCTGAGCTACTCTGATTTAGAGCCGACTAAACTGAAACATTAACATAATCTCTTAGTGTTTGTTGATTCTGATGCTTGCTGAGTTTGACAGGGAGCTTCAATACGTTTTCATGTTATGCAGAAGATAATTTAAAGACTTTTCCTTCTGGACTCCAGGAAGATGATTTAGTTCTCATTTATGCCATTGTAACTGTTGATATTGAAAAAAAAAAAAAAAAGAGAGAGAGGCAAGTACAAATCGGTGTGCATTCAGATTATTATGAAGAAGCACGCTGTTATTCACCCTTTTCCTAACTCTTATTTCTAGAACACACTATTTAGTAGAGCGTTTGTTTCTGACATAAGACTCCAGACAAATACTTCTTTGCTGACTCTTAAGAGAATAATTTGTGAGAGGGACAGCTCTTTTGATTTTGCCCCCATCTCTGAAATTCCCCAGAAAACTGCCTCAAACTGAAAACAGTGCATAAATCTGCCCTGCTAGGAATAAAAAATACTGAGAAAGGTCTGAAAGAGCCCTTCTCTCAAGAGACTAGTCATCTTTGATAGTCAGACCAGATTCAGATTCCTGGGTTCTGTTCTATGGCAAGCTCAGCAAAGATGATTTAAGTAAGAGAAAGGATGCCCTTTGATTACTTTTTTTTTTTTTTAAAAAAAATCCTGCTCTTTAAAAAAGTCTTTTAGAACATGTGGGCTTTTAAAATATAAGTTCCTTATTGATGAAAAACAGGAAGGATGGTAGTCCACCCATGCATTAGTATAATTGCTGATGGTGTTGAAGGAGGCATTTTTTCTCAACTTAGTTGGAGAGATTTCTCTTGGTTGAGTTGGGTAGACTTTTAAAATCTCCTGCAGAATAAAAGAGCTTATCTTGTGTGGTGACATGAGATGTGGGTTGAGCCACTGACTCATTTCATGAGGATGCCTGCAATCCCTATGAATTTTGGGTGAACAGCAGAAACAGTGATGGCTCAAACATATTACAAAAAAAAAAAAAGCAGTTATGTGGTCTCTGAAATCAAAGGATTTGAGACAAGAAGATTAGAGAGCCCAGAGGGGAAGGGATTTTGAGCAGGGTGGAGTAGTGGGGCTGTAAGGAGGAAGGGAGTGCTTAGAGAAGAATCAAGGGCCTTTGTGTTCCCACAAAGCATCTTCTGTCTTTGCCTACTCCTATTGCATAACTCTTTTGAGCAAGGACTCTCATTCGGAGCAAGGACACATACCTCCCTACTAATCCAATTCTAGGCTGGCACTCTTCTCCCTTCCCCAGCACCCCCTAAGCCTTGATCCTTGTGCCTTCATGCACTTTGCGCTGGGGAAAACAAGGCAGCCCTGGAAAAGACCCAACCCACAGCTTGGGATCAGGGGATCCAGGTCCCCACTGCAGGCACCTTGCAGTTCCCTCCTGCAGGCACTACTGTTCCTACAAAAGGCTGCTGGGCGTCAGCACCTCCACGCGAGATTCCAGTCCCAGTTGTTTTCCTTCAGGGGTGATGTTTGTCCCAGCACACCTGCAGATAATGTGTGAAGAGACCTCTGGTTGCACTGCAGTCCATACACAGAGAAGACACCCACCTGAGACCCAGTGAAAGCTCCAGTCACCCCCTGAGGTGATGCCACGTGGGAGCAGACATATCTGAGCCCCTCCTGAAAAGGCCTGTTGTGCCAGACAAGCAGCTAAGCAAACCTGAGCTCTCCTGACTTATCAGCTCTGTCACAAGGTAGGCATAACAAGGTTGCATGCAAACTGAAAATATAACCCTGGGCACAACTTTTTATTTAAGGAAAAAAAAAATCTTTTTTTTTTTTTTTTAAAGAGAATATTTTCCTAAAGAAATTTTGAAATTTCCCATGAACTAGAAACCCTAAGTTCCATCTTAAAGGGGCTTTGTGAAATCCAGCTTTCTCTATTTTTTTTTTTTTTTTCCTGTAGCTATAAAGAAAGACATCAGGCTTGATTCATCTTCACATTAAGTTATACTAGTATAATTGCATTTCTTCCAGTGGATTTACATAAATGCAAATTAGACCCACTCTATCTCGCATTCAAGTAATGAGATTTTTCAAGTTCTGGAACAAATAATCTCTATCCCCTTAGTGAGTTAATTCTATTCCCTTAGTAATGTGGCTATAAGTAGTAGAAATATGGCAAGGTGAAACATAGTAAGTTAGCATTTAATCTCATGTTCCATATTTTCACTTATGTTATAATTCCTGAGTTTTGTCTTAAGCATCAGAGAATAGGGAAAAAAAAAATCTCAGTCTTTTTTTACTGTCTTTCACATCAGAATAACAAAGACTTCTGCTATAAATACCAATTCCGATTTGCTCAATAAAGGCCTGTTTTGGTTCAAAAGGTATTTGCAAATCTCAACAAAACCTTGCATTTAACTTGCAAGGAAACCTAAGAAACAAGAACACTTCATTTCATTTAGAATATTACTGGGAACATTTTGTACAGATCTATTGTAAGCGAAGCAAGTAATTAAAAGCAGAAGGACTTGAGTTGCACCTATGAGATGGAGATAGCCCCATAACCCCTACAGAGATGAGTTTTGCATGGTCTTTCTTTTTTGTTTTGCTTTATTTTTTTCCCCTTCATTTAGTAATGCAAGGACTGAACCAGCCTAAAACCTACTGAGCTGATTTCTGCAGGTACAAACTCAAGTATCTTGGGAAAATTAGAGATAAATCCGGCAAATTTCATCCTCTATACTATCCACAAGTTCAGAAGTCCTGCTGCAGGGAATCAACATTCTCCTTTTCCCCAAGGAGTTACGTCCCTAAGCTTAGAGCTCACCTAAGCTGCTGGCATGAGCTGACAGTAATATCCCATTTTTCATGTTGTCTCCTGAAATGAAAACATAAAGTCTCTTAAACTATTTCTCTTGCAACCAGGTAAATCTCTATATATTTAAGACTCTATATATTTAACAGTAAGTGTGTTTAAAATGAATATAACTCATGAATTTTCAATATATTCCCTACAATTCACTGTGTCAAGCCTTCACGTGGTACAGCTGAGTTTAACAAGAGGATAATCTTATGAGCAACGTTTGCAGTTACGCATGATAAGCTGGATAATCAAAACTCATGTGACAGGATAAAGTGAATGACATCGAGGTCAAGAATTTATAAAACATGTAAAGCACTGCAAAATATGATCAGGTACATCGTGTTACTTTAATGCTCCTTTTTCCTGAAATATCAGGCAGTGGTCAGTGGCAGAGTTTGAAACAGCTATCACCCAATCAAACTTGGCTTTCTGCTGTAAAAATTGAGCTCGTGGACAACTTTAATTATACCCTACTTTGGATAAATTCCATCCTCAAGGTCTGAAGATGTTGACAAAAGTATTTAAAAAAAGGCGCATAGGAACAAATGGTTGCAAGGCACATGACTTCCTAATTCATAGGCATTTTTAGTGTAGGCAACATCATTAAATAGCTTGTCACAGTCAAAAACATTGTTTACAGTAAGCAGATGGTCAGCAAATGCATTTTTTTATTTTGTAATTTATATACTGGTCCGAAAAGAGTTACTAAATTTCATTTAACATGAAAATGAAGAAGAGAGTTTGCTAGCTGCATTGTTGTATAGATAATCTGATGTGATAAATTATCTCAGTAAGGCATGTTTTATTAATGCACGTTTTTCTTCGAACATATTTTAATTTGCATTTATGACAAGAAGCTTCAGTCTTTTTCTCTTCCTAGTATTTCCTTCACTCACCACCATCACCCTTCAGTAGGAGAAAAAGAGATGCTTAGCTGGGGACTGACTTAAAAGAGTAAAAATTTTTGACCTAAGTTTACTGTCAAGTCCCTGAGTTGGTCCTCATGGCCCTGACCAGCCTCACTGATGCACCCCCTCCCCATTGCATCCCTAAGGTCAGGCCTTTCCCTAGTCCTCACCCGGGCTATGTCATCTCCAGTCTTATCCTTTGCCTGTCCACATGTCCTCACTCCCTGGACTCTGGCACTTCCAGAAAGGCTGAAGCCCAACTGGTCATTTGCTCACTTATTTACTCACTTAGAAGACTGTGATCATGACTAATCACATCTCTTTCTGATTTGGAATATTGACTTGAAGGCAGCACTTCCACATGCAGAAACCACTTTGTGTATCAAGCTATGGACTGAGTTACAAGGCCTCTCAAACACAAGAAATAATAAAGTAATTAGACAGCATAGAAAAATGCTAAATGGGACTCTACAGCCATCCTGCTCAGATGGCCTATGAAGTATCCTCTACTGACCCTGGATCTGGATCAGCACTAAATCCCAAGAATCCTTCTCCAGACCTAGAAACAGATGTAAAACATGCCCCCAGCAGGAGCTAAAATCGTTTTATGGCACAAAGGGACATCCCTCGGGCAGGGAGAATGCACAAAGAGATTTCCTTACATAAGGGATAGTGATTGCTGAGTAAGAGGCCGTTCTCACTTACGTGGAAGTTTACTGCAGGTTTATGGGGTTTTTGTTGTTGTTGTTTTTGTTTTTCCTATGGAATCAGTTACCCTCTTCCTCCACGCTGTGATAAGCTCACAGTGTCCTCAAGCAACCCCAGGAGTGGATACCAAGAGGTAATTTTCCCTTGTAATTTAGACAACATCTTCACATTTTCAAAACTACAGATAGGAGAGAGAATGCCTTCCTGATCTCTATCTGATAATTAATATTTAAGATGAGGAGCATATTTTCAATGTATATCTTAGAGGGAGGACAACTATCCAGTTTGACAGGATCATATCTTTTTTTTTTTTTTTTTCCCTCTCTTTCAGATGTCCCATTGTTTTGATGAGTGCACTGCAGAATGCCATTTGTCTTGCATGGTGACTTTATGTTAAATATCTATAAATTGTCCATTTTATAATGCAGATGTGAGGTGTTCCTGATTATCTTGAAGAAGCTTGCTGAGTGATTTTATTTTAATGTCAGGAAAAAAAAAAAAAAAAAAAGATGGCAATTATCTTGATTATCTTGGCATGATACCAAAATCTATAGATTTAAAAAGCAGCATGATTAGGTTTTATGCATGTATTCTACTGGAAGTGTTGCAATGAAGGTTATGATTTGTTCTTGTGATTTGTTCTTGTTTCTGCAGCATTTTGTGTTGTTAAGGGAGTGGGCCTTACTTGAACTCATAGTTGAATGTTTGTCAGATTTTCACTATAACCTATAAATCTTAATACATATAAATCCTAACATGATCATTTACTGAAGTTTTAATTGTTTATCTTTTGTTTTGGTAGTTTTAGACCTAAATAAAAGATATGTAGAGTGTATTTTTGGTTTTAAGATGGAAGTCACTTGCATAAAATGTAACAGAAATAAACTTAACAGTCACCATATAATTGCTTTCACTTAAAAAAAAAAATGACTGGGATGAATAGAAAAAAAAAATAAATCAGGATCTGGAAGGCCAAGGAAAGAAAGTGAACCTACTCATGAGAGGAAGGTACTAGCTGTTGTAAAATGTAGCAAAAGAATAAAATTCTCAACAAGGATCAAACAAACCAAGTCTCAAGATCAAATTTCTTCAGGTACCAGAGGAAGATGGTGTATGTAAAGTCTCTTGCAATTCAGAAAGACAGATGATGAAAATAGTATTTAAGTATTGTATTTAAGTGATTTTCACTCTGTTTTTTTCTTATCTAGTTACTTTAAGAATTTTGGAGCAGCCCTTCTGTTCAGAAGTCTAATCATTCCAGTTTAAGCATAAAAGAAAGCATCATGTATTATTAAAGCATAAAAGCCTTTGAATAGCTCACTTTATGAGAAAGGCCTAAATAGTCTCACCTCAGAATTCTGGCAAATTCAGGATCCTAACAATAAATGAAGAAAAGGTTCTGGCTGCACATAATGGTTGATGAAAGATGTCAGGCTCAAATAGAAAGTACCGTCATTGATATTTTCTGTATGGTATGCAAAAAAATTGCAAGGCTTCAAGTTATGAAATATTTTTCACTCCTAGCTGATGCTTCATGTCTAGATATTTTGCAACAGTTTACTTACCAGGTACTATACTCCTGGAGAGAAGAATACACTAAAAAATGTTTTTTTTCAAAGTTAAATGGTGAGAATGATAAAGATATACTACAAAAATCTGAAAGGAAAGCTGACAGATTTTACTGCTATATTTTTAGATGACAATTGCAAACCATTTTTTTTTTACAAGTAAGGAAAAAAGAACACAAGAAACATGTTGTCAAAACTAAACAAAAACTTGAAAATTATCATCTTGGTGTGGATCATTTTACTAGAACTGACAGGAGGAACAGAGTTTAAGGTTCCTCTGAACTCCATAAAATGCTCAATATCCACTATTTCATAATCTCAGTTTGGAGTGAAGCAGTGAAAATGATCAAGAGTTTGACAAGATACACTTAGGAAGCTCTACTTGGGTGAATAGCTTCACAAGCCCATTAGAAAGAAGGTCATTTGTATTCTTAGAGACTAGTCACCCTCTCATTTGCTCTTGGGCCACCTTACAGAGAAAACCTAGCGTATAAAATAACTTGCTCAGGACAAGCAGTCTTGACCTGAACTGCACCAAGTTTAGATCTATACAGTCTTGGTTTTTTATAAATACTTATTATGATTATTTATTATTCCCTGTATATTCATCTAACATCCTTTCAATAGGTTTTGCATCTCCTCATACATCATCCCAAGCTCCAGGGTGTATAACATACAGTTGCAGTCTCATGCTACAGAAACATCACTATGGCAGACTCCATGAAAGAGCCCTTTCATTTTTTTACATTATTAATCCAAAAACATACACATAAAAGTCTGTGAGAGATTCCGACAAAACAGTATACCATGTGAACCTGGTCAATCCACCACTCTGTATTATGGCAATCCAGGGCAGTATTTCCACTGATCTATAAACCTAGGTTCTCTTCATGGTATGGCCCACGAAAGCAGGGCCCACAGAGCTGTTGAGTTTTCTCCAGTAGAGTGTGTCCTCCTAATCCAGGCTAGGTAATCCCTAACGTGGGTGAGGATGCTAAAGAAGTCCAAGCAGTAGCAATTGTAAAATCTTTTCATTTCTCAAATTTTCAACAAGCAGGAATATAACAAATAACAAATCTTAATTGTTTTTCTTTGACATGCACCACACAGTTTCCCTGGCATAGACACAGCAGGACATAGCACTGTAGTCCATTTTATAATAAAGAGACATAGCTGGATTGACGTATTCAATTTATCATAAGAAATATATATATATATTTTTTTGGTCACCAGTATCTGGATTTCTCAAGCAGAAATATGCATTATTATCCAGAGATTTCACCGTTAAAATAAATATGTGCACTAGAAAGGTCCACTTTGGACAGTGGAGACATGCTCAAAACCACATCCCTAGAGAGACAATCTTTCCTTGAAAGGCTCACACTGCTAGAAGAGACAAATACTGGATCTTCCTGGATATATTTGTCAAGACTACCACTTGCTGCATCTTCCTGATACACACAGTCATTGAGCCATGCTTCTCTTTTCCTGCCCCTGGGGCTGGCAGGTTTAGTGCTGACAAAACTTTATGTGAAGTAGGCAATTTCAAATAACAGTCACTGGGACAGTCCCTATCCCTAGGGGGAAGTATCTGCAAAAATGTAAGTCTATGAATCCTGTAAACGAGGAGGCAGTAATGGTTTCTATCTTCAGTCAGCACTGGGCTGTCTGTCAGCCTCTCTGAGAAACATCAAGAGACCCAATATGTCCAAGTTTTGTGGTCCTATAGTGTATAGCCTCATCAGGCCAACTTTTTGTTGTAACAGATCTCTAATGCAAACAATTTTGTTGTGGAGCATGCTTCAAAGCTGTCCCCTCTGAAATCAGTGCAGTGAAGTTGTTAGCTGTTAGCTGAGATGTACATACCGTAGGCCAGGACTAAATCAGCACGACAGGTTGCTCCTTCCAGAGCAGATGCAAGGAAGCACTAGAGCAGATGCTCTCTTCAAAAACTCCACAGCCCCATTACCTGCTCTAAAATTGGTCCACCCAGCGGCTTCTGCTTGATACCATCTGCTCGCCCAGCCCATCAGTCGTGCACTTATTAGCTGAGATGTAGAGCCTTCAACCTCAGGAGGTCTCCATGGCTCGCAGGTGTGCACTGCAGTGGCTGAAAACACGTTCAAACAGGCAAAGAGACAGGCTACTCCAACAAAGTCAGCAATAGGCAATGGTTTCCAGTGTTGCCACATCCTCATGAAATATGTATTAGAACACAGGGCAATGACAGTTTTGATGAAGCTAATTCAGGGAGGTCCTTGAAATATCTGAAGAGGTCTCTACAACCAAGAATCAATGAGCATGTTGACCTAAACAATCTTTTTTTTCCCCTCACAAGATAAGTATGTAAGTTGTTTTGAAGAGTTGTTTAACGGGCCTGAGTCAAAATCCTGCTGTGGCTTCACTATATTTCTGAACTTGGCTGAAGATGTTTAAGAAAATAATCACACACACACACAAAAATATTTTTGGTAATATTTTTGCTTGTGAAGTGAGAAGTGAGAGAAGAGCCTGATTTTTTCTAACTACAAGATTTAAAAGTAGGGATAATGAAAGATTTCAGACAACAGAGACCAGCATTTCAAAAGAGAGCTTGAATTTCTGCAACAGCATTCAAAGAAAAGCAATTCCTCTTCGGTAAATATTAGAATAATCAGACTTTAATTCTGAATTAATTAAAAATTTTTCTTCTTGGCAAAAAGCTAGGAACTTCATAAACTGCATTATTTAACAATAATGTCCTTAGCTATATGGAAGAAGATAATCTTGTTTATGAGTTTCTTAATGTTTAAATTAATAAAGGAGTGCTAGAGAAATGTTGAGACTAAATATACTGATAATGTTGATGCAGATAAAAGGTGGAGAGATATAGTCAAACATGTAAGTACACAACATGTACCTTGTAAAAACATGAAAGTGCAAACTGAATTTCCATTGGCAATGCTAAGACTACTGCAAATGTGGAAAAGCTGTTTTCACCTATAAATTCTTAATGAAGAGATGAAAAGATATGTTTTAGTTTCAGAATTATTAATATTGTTATCATACACCAATATTTTTCAAAAAATTCTCCACTGAATATTTTATTTGACTTTTTCAAAAGCTTAAAAGATTTTAAGAAGTGATACACTGCTCAAAGGAGCATGAAAACTAAAGCAGCTTAGCTTCCCAGTTTTACAGCTGCAGAATATTCAGACAATTGCAATGTTCTGTGTGCAATTCATTAATGATGCCTATAAAATGTGGGCAAAATGCTTTCCAAAATATACCATCTAGCACCATTATTCATATTGTTTCCAATACTTATGATTTCATGTATAGTTATCTAGATGCTAATTAAATTATGGTAATTAGTTTATTTAGCTTGTTTTAAATATTTGAAATATTAATTATTTTTATTTATTCATACTGTCAATATGAGTATTTTTATTTACTTATATACTGTCAAGTTTGTCTGGAATGAAAATCAAGATTTGTGTTGTTGCAAAATTAGGAAGTCCTGGCATAAATCAAGTGAAAACAGTGGTTCTCTCTACAAAAATAATATTATATAAGGTTGAATAACCAAGATTCTCAGGCATATAGTTTTTTTTTCTTGCTCATAAAGAATTCTGAATACAAAAGGGAGCACACTTCCTTTCTGAATCACATGTTTCCTTGTGCCTTTTTTCTTTTTTTCTGGTCCAGAACCCTTTTTTAGGTCAAACTTAACCAGTGATGAAATCCTCCTTTTTTAAGTTGCTGTACTTTAAATGCTTAGAATTATTTTTATTAGGCTCATTAACTACTCTCTAAAAAGAAAAACACGAATACAAGATTTCTATATGTTTCTTTAAATCTTTGCATTTTAAAGCATATGGCTGGCTGCATAATAATAATAGCATGCATAAATATATACACACACATACACATTTGCCACATAAAGTGTTTGCTGCTGTTACGTTTAATTTAATTTTAAGTATGCTAAATAACAACTGTTCTGACACATGAGGGTCAATGAAAGCCAAGTAATCAATGTACAATGAAAGTAAAACCTCCTCAAACTAGTGGGGACTTGTTAATTCTTTTCATAGAAGCAAATAATGCCTAAGAATCAGCTGATCAGCTAGGAATAGCTTTAAAGATAAACACCAAAAAGGTGAGGTCATAGGTGAAAGAAATGCTGAACTTCAATTATGTCTCTGGAATGGGTCATTGTGGGGCTCTGGCCAGGCAGATAGGGTATGGGACGTTTAGAGGCACCTTGTGTCTCCGTTTGCAGTTGAATGAGCCACAAAACCTTTTTCTACGGACAACTCTGTACCCAATGACCCCATCTCTGAGCTACTGAGAAACGTCCACTCATCCATGACTGCATCTGAGGTGCATCAGAGCTGAGAGCAACCAAAGAGGAGCTGCAGCTAGCAGAGTGATTCCTGTGGTCTGTTGCAAGCCTGCCTCTTCCCTAGGAACTACTCTGAACCACAAAGCAGTGTGAGATCCAGAGCAACTGCTTTGGCAATGGCAGAAACACCTCCTTCCCAAATTTTATCTTTCCAAAGGCCCTTTCCCCCTCTGTTTTGTGGTTACATGTCTGGGCATGTAATAAAATCAAGAGAGATAACAAGCCCCCCAGGAAAAATTAAAGGCAGCAGATGGGATGCCATTGCCAGCAGAGCAGTTTGTCAAGCCTGCAGATGGTTTCTGAGGAACACTTGGGAAAGAGATGTGCGTGAGGAAAGAAGGGTACAACCTGGATGCACTTGGCCACAAAATCAACTCTAAAATGCAATTCTTTTGCCATAAATACCCTCCAGCATCCATGCCCTAGAGATTTTTTCTCATATTTGTGTGGAATTTATGATCACTAACTTGTATAGATCATTTCTTCAGCATAAGAAATGGTCCGAAAGGAGGGCAAAGATGAAACAAATCTTTTTAACAGCCTTCTAGGGTATCTTCATGTTCCACCATGCTAATGGCCTTGTACCAGGGACAGGACCGTCTGTCCTGCATGTGGAAGTGGCTTGCGTGCTAAGCTGCACAGCACGACAACAGGACCAGGTGAGCTCCGATAAAGTAAGATTGCACAAATGCATTTCTAGATGCTGAGTGAAAGACTCCTAATACTGTATGTGGTGATTAATAAATGGAGAAGAGGAAGGCTGGGATAAAGAGCCTGTTGTCGATCCGCACGAGGTAGAAAACCTTGCAAAGAAACTATTATCGATACTGTGGTGGAAGAATGATTCACTCAGTAATTATTCAGATACATTGTTACACTGTTTTTTTTCTTCTAAGAAAGTTTTCTGTAGTTCATATTAGGACTAATTGCTTATAAGTAGAGTGTACTGTCTATTAAAAGGCACCCACTGAAGGTAATTTATTGAATTCAGAAATACTATATGAAAGGATTAAGCAAGTCATGTATATTAATTTTGATACGTATTTTAGATATTTAACTCCTACTGCTCGGTACAGTACCTCTTAGCTGGCCCCTGGGAGTGTGTCCTACCTCTGCTGAGACCTCTCCACAAAGTCCAGAGAGGTAAGAGTGTCATTATCAGGAGAGTTTTGTCTTCTCAATACAGGAGAATTGAGATGAATAGGCCACTGGACTTAATCAGCACATGGATCAGGAGATGATCAGGAGATCAGACACCAGCACAAGGCTCCACAATGGCAGAAAGCACGCAAAATACCACATCAAAGACCAAGGTGTGACACTGGATGTCATATATCTTGCCTAAGGTATGAAAAGGATGCAGAAGTTACAACCTCAGAGTTAAGGGAAAAAAGAAGTTTTTGGCACTTTGGCACAGAAGAGCCTCATTTATTATATTTCATTTGTGTTTTTTACCGTTGTTAATCTGTTTTAAAATGCAGCAACATTTGAAGCCATACATAAAGAACAAAATTCTATCAAAAATAGGCTGTTGAACAGACCATAATAACATCTCTAAAGCCTTTTCATTGTTTCATCAGTACTGTGTATCACATTCATATCTTGAGCAAAATAATTTTGAAACTATAGATAAGAGATAATGAAACAGAAGTCATCTTTACAAGGTAGTTATCCTGTTGTAGAACCCGTATGTATCATCTACAAGGACATGGGTCAATTACCTCCAGTAAAATATTAGACAAATTTGAACTGGAATTAATTTCACCTTTCCTTGCTTCTCCCACCGTGCCTGGAACTTCCTTAGGCTGAGTTCATCTGCAGAGCTGAGTAGCGAAGAAAATACCCTAGGCTCAATGAGTACTAAATGTGCTAACTTGAAAACAGAAGAGGTGAGATTGCTAATGCTTCGTTTTCTGAACTGGAGATGCAGAAGGAGTTCACATGGACAGAGACTGAACAGAGAAGAGGGGCATAAGAGAACTGATTATATTTTGGCATAATAACCAAAAGCTGTGAAAAAAATGGAGAATGAAATTTAGGAAGTGACTTTGAGGATTTGAACACAGCCAGTGACCAGAATGGGATGCCTCCAAGAGTGACTGTAAAGGAGCAAGTCATACTGCTACCAAAGAGCTGTGCTGTAGGACAGAGGATCCTTTCTCAATTTCTCTGGAAAAGCAGTTTCCATTGCTGTGAAGCAGTGTGTTTGATAGACTTGATTAAAAAGCAGTGAATCAAGAATTGTAGTTCGCCTCTCTTAATGGTGCTCCCAAGAAAGGGTAACCAGTTAAGAGTTTGATCTCTGAGTAGAGATTTTTAGGGTGTCTCAGAAAACCCACTGGCAAACACAGGAATATGTAAAATCAGCAGCCTGTGATTGCCTCACTCTTGCTCCCCTGCCTCCCCCATGTCCAGCCAGAACTCCCACAAGTCTATTCCCATCCAGACCTGAACCTTTTAGGGAGAAAAGGGTGTCACATTACTGCACTCTTTCCTCTCTTTCCACATTTTTTCTGTTTATCATTCATATGACTAATGGGCATAGTTTAGAGCTAAAAGCAGAAGACAGTAGGTGAGAAGAGAGGAGGTCCTGCTCTCATGTCAGTGATATTTCAGCATTCAACCAAGACAGCCCCACAAGGTGAGTACAGATGCTTTAAGGTCTAAAGTCACCTTTCAGAGTTCAGAGTCTCTGAAATCTCAGAGAGGGATTCTCAGAAGTCCTAAATGGAGAAAAATACCCTTTCTCTGTCTCAGAACTTTTTTTGCCTTTTCATTATTTTCTCTTTTACTAGCTGTTCCTTCCACTGCCTTACTGCCCTCTTTATTTCATTTTGATACTGAACATGCTCTAGCCTCCCTTCTGAGTTTCCCTTTGCTGCTGACAATGGGTTTTTACTTAGAAAATAAGGTATCAGTTGCCCCAGTAAAAGTTACATAATTCTCCATTTAGCCAAGAGAGTTCTGCTGTCTCATTTTTGTTTCCTGCTCATGAGTGCACACACCATCTGCACCTTTTGCTACAGCCTTCTTTCATGGCCTCCAGGCTTAGTTAGTGTTTTTAAAGTTTTATTACTTTGCCCTTCAGTCTCATATTAATCATTTTTGCTGACTGTTTTAAAAGTCTGCCCTTTCAAAATGTGTCATTAACATGTGAACCACAGGGAACTCACCTCTGATGTGTTATCAAAAACCATTGTATGGTCATAACTGGTTATCAGTGGAAATAACTGTAATAAAAAGAACCAAACCTAGCTGTTATATTCAGTGCAATAAAAATTTATTAATTAAGAAAGAATAGAAGAGCCTGCCAAGAACACAGAAGCAGTCAGAATAAGAGCCATATGAGTAGGTAGAAACAAGGAAATGCACCTAAAATAATCTCGTTTCAGTCACCTTTTTTAATTCAATGGTTAAGACATCTCATATGGTGCCTATAGCTAATTTATATGATGACAATTGTAAATACGGTCAGAAAGTTGTCCAAAAGCCTCTTGCAGTCTAAATATATTGCAAATCCCACAAATTGCCCCTCAGATTTGAAATTCAGCCCAATTCAACTGGGGAGATTTTGAAGCCAGTCTGTTTCTGGAAGGGAAAGAGAGAGGATTAATAATAAGGACCACTATGCCTCAGAAATCAACAGATTTCCTCAAAACCGGAAATATTTTGCAGCAAAGCAGGGTTACTTTCAGACTATAAGAGGAATGAAGGCTTTCTAATTCACACATACGGGAGGAAAAAGAAAGTTTAAATCCCATCTCTGCCAGAGTTTGCATGTATGTCCCCGGGCAAGTCACATAAGTTTCCAGAAACATAAGTTTCTGTAACTTGTTTCTGCAGCTACAAAACGTGTTTTCTTTTTCCTTCTTTTCCTTCTTGAAGCATTTGTTGGAGTGAAAGCTCTTTTAGGCTTGGTCTTTTTTCAATTGTATGTTTGTAGGGGACTTAACAGACGAGTGCTTTATCTGACTGAGACTTCCCAATCTTAATGGGGAGTGGATCATTAAGGCTTCAACTTAATGTAATAGGAAAAGGAAAAACTTTAAAAGATTTTTTTTTTCCGCTAACGTAAATTGGGAATAATGTAATCTGAAATCTCTCAGTTTATAAATTTGCCGTTATATTGGGGCAAATGAGAGCACAATCATGACTTAATCATTCTGAAAGAGTTTAATATGATTTTGTTTACTGCTATTTTCAAGTTTGTGGAACACAAACAGAGAGCAAGAGATACTTCATTCTGAGACTAATGAACACATGATCATTTATTGAGAAAATATGAGCAGACTTTGCAGGCATACAGATTCTTTTATGCCCTATCTGTACTCTTGAGTGAGGGTAGAGGGAAGGTCTTTCATATGATATTGTTCTCAAAAACTGAATGGCTTTGAAATGCTTTATTTCATATTAAATATGGCAAAATTTGATTATCTTCTACAAAATCCTCTCCATTGTTTCATTTAAAAGACAAACAACAAAACTATTTGCATGTAAAAGAACACAGGAATAAATAGAATTAAACTGAATTTTATGCCATTTTCATCCAATTCCATCTGCTCAATTTGAATTATTACTAGTCCTTTTCCATCAGAAATAATTAACACATAAATTGAAGCACTTGTTATTTGTATAAAAGGCATTTGCCAATCCAAGGCCTTCAGTAGGGATTATTTCAAATTCAAAAATACAGTTTACTAAAGCCACTTCCTTTTGCCAGTCATTTAGTTACTTTTCAGCTACAGCAGTTGACTATGATGGACATAAATATAGGCACCAAAATTTAGAAGTTAATTCTAATGCGACTTCACTGACAGCACTGAAAAGACAGCACTGCCCAAATTTTCAAAAGATGCAAATACCGTTTAAGTCCAGGTATAATAACAATAAATTAATTTCAAATTCATTTATCAAATATAAAATTTTCAAAATACGTTTGATAGGTTTGAAATATGCATGAGCCAATACAATAGAAATTAAAATAATAATGGCACATTATCAGATGAATTGCCACACCACACTGCACAATAACAGAAGGAATAAATAGAAATAATAGAGGAGTTTTGAGAAGATGGTGTAGCAAGATCTACATCCTTTCTTTTCCTTCATACAAAAATTATTCTCTGTTCTTGTATACTAACAAAATTTCTTTACATTAATTATAAATTTGTGCAAGAAAAATCTTTATTGAAAACTTTCTCATGTACTGAGCTTATGATGTAGATATAGCTGAAAAATACACCATGTTCAGGTCCTCTCCACTACAGATGTTGCTTTCTGACAAGCACTCTCACGCTCACAAGCTGACGCATACACAGAGATTTTAATTCAGAACAATGTCTTGACACAGCAATTCTATTCTAAATATACCTTTCATTTCAGCAGCCCTATTGAAACCTGACGCTAGTGTAGATTAAAATTCAGCTCGGGCAATTTGCTGAATATTGGATTTCTCATTCCTCTTTTTAAGTTTTTCCCTTTAGAAGAATGACTAATTGAAAGCATTCACTTTGATTATCAGGAAAAACAGCAAGTTCTTAGGGCATTATTGTGATCTAAGTGTCTGAGTCAAATCAGGAGGACTTGCAGCCAGTACAACGGAAGGACTTTTTTTTTTTTTAAGGGCATACACACAAGGACTGCTCCAAATAGAATTATCATTTTCTGAAAGCACACCTGGATCTGGCCAGGTATGACACAGCAGCTATTCTGGAATAATAGCCTGGTAGCTCAGCCCCGAGTTATGAGCATCTCTCCCAAAATTCCAAACAGTAATAAGCCATTTGCTGCACAATATTTGAATTACAGTTGCTTTCAAAAGGACAATAATATTTGTTGATTTTTCATTTCTTACAACTGTGTTTTCTGAAATGACTGCAAACTGCCAGCATTGTACGCTGCTATTAAATTAGATGAAATATTCTCCAAGCTTCTCTGAAGGACCTGAATCTTATGACATTTCAGTATGGTCTCCCACCCACACATACTCATCCTATTTCACTTGTCCATAGAACATATGCTTCAGGTCAAACTAGCTCCAGCAAACAGTCATAGATGCACATGTCTTCTCAATAACCGTCTTGCTTCAGCAGGAGTGAAAAGTTTAGTGTGCCATAATGCCATGCACAGAGTTTTCAAATAGTATAGTCTAGATTTCAGTTAAGAAATCACGTATTGTCATATACAGTTGGCACCTTCCAAGGGCTGAACAGTTTAACTAATGCAGTATTAAATGATCTTGGGATTAAAGCTACAATTTAATTCCTAATGAGGTCATGAGAATTCTTTGAGCTGTGAGACTGACCGTATAATTGCACTGTTCTGTAGGAGGTGTTTATTTAAACAATATTGTTCAGGACATGACTCTGCTCAAGGAAAGATGAAGTGGGAATCTCCATCTGCATTAGTTCTGTCAAAAACCTCCATTACAGACATTTTTATCAAAATGCAACCTATTTTTGTCAATATGCAAATTACAGAATTGCAGAATCACAGAAATGGTTAAGATTGGAAGGTGCCTTTTGAGATCATCCCTGATCACGCAGGGCCACTGAAAGCATGTTGTCCAGGACCCTGTCCAAAAAGCTTTTGAATACACCCAAGGATGGAGATTCCACAACCCCTCTGAGCAATCCAGTCTGGTGCTCAATCCTCACAGTAAAGAAGTTTTTCCTCATGTTCAAATAGACCTTCCTTGTGTTTCAATTTGTGCTCATTGCCTCTCTTCCTATCACTGGCTATTACTGAAGAGTTTGGCCCGATACTAATACACATTGATAAAATCTCATTGAGAGATGTTCCACTCCCTTAATCATCACAGCAGTCCTCTACTGGATTCACTCCAGTAGTGCCATGTTTCTCACGTACTGAGGAGCCCAGCACTGGACACAGCGCTCCAGATGCAACCTGACCAGGGCTGAGTAGAGGGGGAGGATCACCTCTCCCAACCTGCTGAGAACTCTTTGCCTAATGCATCCCTGGATACCATTTGACTTCTTGGCCACAGGGGCACTTTGATGGCTCATGGCTAACTTGTTGTCCACCAGGACTGCCACTGCCAGGTCCTTCTTTGCAATGCTGCACTTGTACTGGTACAGGACTTTACTCTTCCTTTTGCTGAATTTCTTGGCTTTCATAAAAATTACCTTTTTAACTAAGCTTTCATAAAACTGAGGTGACTTTATTATATGTCTTACTGGGCTTGTTTCTTTAAAATACTAAAAAACATTATTCTTTTGATCAAAATCAGGGAGCGATGTACTCAGGAGCCAACAAATTTGTCACTTGAAAGAACAGTTTGGGGTAAAGTTATGATTCATTCTTCCAATTATTCTTGCTCTTGGAAAACAACAAAAAGAAATCACAGAAGTCTCTTTTACAAACTTTACTGTGATTTCCATGAAGCAAGCAAGAACTTAGCCAGTGCTCTTTGCAGTAGTGCTGTCAAATTGCTGAACTTTCCTGGATGACAGGCCGGATAACCTATTTTGATCGAGCTGCATTTCTCTGTCACACTCCAAATTTTGGGAGCTGTGATTATACGGTGCCTCCTCTCTGGCCACAGAAAACAAGACTATAACAGGAAGAGATGTGCACTCACCTGCCTTTCTTCCCTTTACATAGAGAAATAATCACAGCATGCACTGGGACCTGGGAACACAAAGTAAATGCAACAAGTAAATTCTCCAAACATCTTTCTGAGTGCTGTCTCTTGCCTCATTTTCAATTTATAAACTTTTTGGTGAAGGGAATGTCCTGATGCTTGCACAACACTCACCAAGCACTCCTAACTATTGCAATTTTCCTGATCCAACCTGCCCAGGGATGCTCTAGATCATACTAGATGACTCAAGACCTTTAGAGAAATCACTTGATTTCTGGACTCTTTCCACTTTCTGCCATGAGCCTAGTCTCAGCAGTGTATGACAAATCTTGGTACCTGGAGTTCTGGTATAGTTTTAAAGTAGAGCTATCAGCTTTGAAATACAAGGCTGATTTCTGAAATTTCATGTCTGAGGACAAAGTAAGGTTATACAAAATAAAGATTATCGAGGCCTTATTTTTGGACAACATTTATTTTTGAATGAAGGCTTTTCTGAGAAATGGCACTTTCTCAGATTTAAGCTGAATAGAAGTTGCTGTTGACATTAATTAGGGCTGCTTCTTTATTGTGCACTATTTACCTCTTCTGAGATCAACTGACTTTCACTACCAATGAATTTGCCCTCTTCTTGTGAATGTCCTCTACATCATCTCCTTAATTCAGAAACTTAAGTTCTTTCAATGGTTAATTGTGTAACTCAGAACTATTACATATCCAGTTATGTCTATGAATTTAATTAGACTTAGAATGATTCTGCCAGGACACCAAACAAAAATTTGGTGTTAAATGACATATTTACTTTTAAAAAGGTGAATTCTTCAGGCTATTTTTTAGTTTCATTAATCTAAGTTAATTATGATGCTACAGAACTTTTATGTGATCCCCAGTCTTGAACACTGCAATTTATTACTCATAGAAGTGATTAATTAGGTAAGAAATACATTGACAAACCTTCAAAATGATTTCTTGGAGTGGCTGTTATAAAATGAGATTTCATAATCACTTTGCCTTTATTTAACAGGTTTTGTTTGGCTGTGTACAGAGGACTTCCTGGCCACAGACAGACATAAATAAATTGCAGAAAATAGAAAGAGGAGCAGCAAAAAAATGATACAGAGTGAAGCAGGCATAGCCTATGAAGTGACAAAGAAATTTAATTTGTACAGCGGAGAGAAAATGACAAAAAGCAGATATGATTACTACATTTAAATGCTTTAGAAGAAGTAACACAAAAGACGGGGAGGAAGTATTTAAACTGATTAAGGGTAACATAATAAGCAATAATGATCTCAAACTTGAAGAAGGAATATTAATTCAAGTTAGGTGTAAGGAATAAAAATGCCAAAAGCAAGGACAATTAGACAATGGAATGATTTTCCAAGAGAGGTAATTGAAAGACTATCACTAGGAATGCTCCTGAGAAGAGTAGATAAAACATGTACAGGTTTACATTGAGAGCAAACCCTGCCCTCGTGCAATGATAAACTAGATGACTCTTGGTAACCTTTCCTAAGCTACTATTTTAGTGATTATCATGAATAAGGTGAGGTACAAATGGATGTGGCTCAGCTGAGCTCTGATTTAGCAAGTTTTAGACAGTCATTTCTGTAGCTGAATTCTTCTCCCTGTGCCTTAGTAGGGCAATGAAGATCAACAATGCTAAGCATAGAAACTTGACAGAGATTGCTACAGGCAGAAATGAATCATAGAATCATTAAGGTTGGAAGGGACCTTTACAGATCATCTAGTCCAACCTCCCTGCACAGACAGGGTTACCTAGAGCATGTGGCACAGGACTGTGTCCAAGCTGGTTTGGAAGATCTCCAGAGAAGGAGACTCCACAACCTCTCTGGGCAGCCTCTTCCAGTGCTCTGTCACCCTCACTGGCAAGAAATTTTTTCTTAAGTTCCTGTGGAACTTTTGGTTTGCTGCCATTACTTCTAGTTCTATCAGTGGCCACCACTGAGAAGAGGCCAGCCCCCACCTCCTCACTCCCTCTTTTGAGGTATTTATATATAGTCACTGATGAGGTCCCCTCTGAGCCTTCTCTTCTCCAGGCTGAACAGGCCCAGCTCTCTCAGCCTTTCCTCATAGGGCAAATGGTCCAGGCCCCTGATCATCACTGCAGCCCTGCACTGGACTCTTTCCAGTAGCTCCACATCCCTCTTGTCCTGGGGAGCCCAGAACTGCACACAGTACTCCAGGTGTGGCCTCACCAGGGCTGAGTAGAGGGGCAGGATCCCCTCCCTCGACCTGCTGCAGAC
>VZSV01000065.1:2912631-2952285 GCA_013398735.1 Nothocercus julius | reverse complement strand
AAGATCCATACAGTGCATGGAAAAAAAATCCAGGGAAAACCTTCAGAGCTAACATTCCTTCTGCTGCATTTTTCAGACAGGGTCACACCAGTCAAAATTATTCTACCTGTAAATACTTGGGTTTTATACTCTTTTCAGACAAGATATTCAATCATTATTGAATCTGCCAAAAAAAAAAAAAAGGAAGCTTATGATGCCCCTTTTGAGGCTGTGAAATTCCAGCTGTCATTCAGGGAAGCTTGACTGAAAGAAAAACTATGTTTAGAGACTGCCTAGCATCGGCTGATAAAGCCTCACACAACCTTCTTTTGACTCTGAGAGCCAAGGGGGAAAAGTGGTGGAAGAATGTGAGAAGAAGCGCATAGAGTGCTGCAGGACACTTTCAGCTATTTTAAGGTCTGTAGCACAATCTGTGCTGAAATACTTACTTGAGGTTGTACTTTAGTCAGATGTTTTGCCAGAACAACATACAGAATGTGAAATCCATAAATGTTATGTAATCTTTCATATTCGCAGACCCAATATTAATAACATTTAGAAAAATGAACTTCTGCATTTTTTTGTAACCTCTGTTTTCTGTCACTCTGTCACTTTTCTTAATCTGGGCATGTTTGTCAGCATCATTCCTCAGGGTTGCCTTTGTAGTAATATAATGTATTTTGATCACATACCATCTATTCATCCATAGTGCTGTTGAGCCAGTTGCAGCCACATTTGAACATTCGGTAGTTTAACCTTGATATAAATGGTAGCTGAATGTCTTTTCACCACACCCAGGTTATGTTCCTGACTAGTCATCAATTTTTACTTCTAGTCTCCTGTCATTATTATAATGTCATTTTTACAGCAGAAATCCTTCCTCTTTGAAATGTTGTTCATTACCAAGAAATAAATGACACCACCATCATGCATGATTCATTCACACTGGTTTTCTGGGGGTGTTTGTGGGTGCGTGGGTGGGTGAGTGCATGTTCTTTTTACATTTCTATCTCACAGTTAAACTGAAAACCTACACTTCAGTTCCAGGGAGGACCTCAGCTGCATTCCTAAAGGATATAAGGAGCATAAGCTTGGGTCAAACTCTGACCTTACTGAAGCAAAAGCAAAATTCCAGTTGGCTTCAATGGCATCAGGATTTCACGCTCTTTGTTTCCTACAAAGCACATGCAACATGCTGGATGATGCCAGATTTGATGTGATTCACCAGTGATTACTGGCACCTAGCATGAGCCGCATGCCATTTTTCAGGAATGCAGCCAGAACCATAAGACAAACATCCTTTCTTCTCACAGGGATGTGACACTGCTTCATGCAGCCAAGAGATGCAGCCCCATACCCCAGAGAGCCCAAAAAGAGCTCAGAAAGGGAGGCTGATCAGGGAAGAGTCCTGAGTCACCACTTGAGCAATGAGTGTTGAATCCCTGGTGTGCGGCTACACTTCCACTGACAGCCAAAGCTACCAAAGCGACTACACCAAGCAGTGTCCTAAGCAACTGCAACTCATGGGCTATGAGCTGAGCCTCTCTGAGCCAGAAAGCAGTGCAAAAAGGAAAAGAAAGGCTTTGGATGCACTAAGGTAACAAAAGCAGGAGGAAAGTGACTGTGAAGACGAAATAAAAAATGTACAGGATCCTAAAGATACTAGTTAAATTACACATTGCTACACAGTAGGTTTTGTGGATGGTTAAGTGGGCTGTAATTTATATCTTTTTCAATCTACAGTAAATATATATTGTTGATATCTTCTCCCCCCTCCCCCCCCCCTTTTTTTTTCCTTTGTGTATTCCAAAGTTTTAGAAATGAAACTTGTAATCTTGTATGGCAGGTCAACTGGCAAACAGAAAGCTTATTGCAATTAAAGCAATGTAGAAAGCGCAGGCTGCCTGTTTTTCTTCCACAACATCAAGTTTTTGACAGTAATTTGACAAAGTGTAGTTCACCTATAAAATGGAAAAACTTAAGGTTCTAAAGTTGCCAAAGATGTGAATTCATTAAATACACACAGCAATTGTTAATGAAGAACTTTTTTGTGCAGTAGTAATGCAATATAATTATGATATTCCAGTAGTCATAAAGACAGCAAGTAGTGATATATTCAGGAGCAGAAATTCAAAGTTCAGGTGGCAGAAATATTCATTTTCTTTACACAAAAAGGTTGCCTTTAAAACAATCCGTGTTTTATTAGCACAAAATCATATTAGCAATTAGAAAAAAAAAAAAGATGTAATTATCCTAAATTTTTCAATTTGTCAAACTTAGACTGTCTCTGCTTTGGAAGCATTCTTTTATTAGTTTTCCCTGCAGATATCACTAAAGGTTTCAGTATGGTTTTGTATTCCAATGAGGATTTTACCAGTATGCTTTTCTCATTTGTGCCTTTTAAATGTGGGAGCCAGCAAGGTGATTGCCTTGTGTGATTGCTATAAGTTGGGATACTTCTTTTTCCTTCTAAATGGTAAGCTATTTTTAAGCTTCTATAACACTTTGACATTTTCCCTCACTGCTCTGAATTGCTTGCTTGCAGTGTTGCAAAAATGTCCCTCCTATGTCTGCTTTTTAAAAAACACAAATTATAGACCTAGGCAGTAGATATGAAAACAGTATTATCTTGGAGGGAGCTCACAGGTATAAGCAGGATGGCTTTTAAGGTAAGGTAATACAAGTAGTCAGCTACCCTTACCAAAACGCAATGAAGGCCAAAAAAAAAAAAAGTTCCTTGGAAAATTTGGAAAAATGCTGAGAATGATGAATCAAATTGAAAAACAAATTTAGGGGGTTTGAGAAAGCTAACATAAAGCAAAATTATCCTGTCTAATTTACAAAATGGATTAAAAACAGTAATGAGCATAAATACTGGAGAGTTACCTGTGAAAGGTCAAGTATTTTACTGATACTTGACAAGGAATAACACTTGAATACTACTGTGCACTCACCCTTCATAAATAATACCTTAAGTCTTAAAGCTGGGGAGTCAGAGAGATGCTTAGTATCCTTCTGAGTCTTCAGATCGCATTTTGGTTGCACTAAATTATCAACAAGTGCTGAGGAAGGTGAAAGAGATGACACAATGCATAAACAGTCTGTCTGGCTAGTACCATTTACAACCACCAGTGTTGATCTCAGATGTGCCTCCAAAATAATGACTTGCATCTAGTAATGGACATTTCATATCAGCGCCCTATGAACTTCATGTTTCAGAGTGTATTTGTTTACTTGTTCCAAAAATTGTACTTATACACAAGGCATTTATGCAGAGTCAAAAATTGATGCAGAAAATCCCTATATTCCTTCTTGCCCCCTGCTTTGCAAGTAGATGATGTTCCACCGACACTTTTACCCGCTCACATTTTAAGACCCCAAATAAGGCATAGAAACTGCCTTTCTACCAGTTTTGCATTTCACATCTGCTACACCGAAGCAGAAAAGAAGGGAAACTATTTAATTGTGCTCCCCAAAAGCAGTGATCTGCTCTCTTCCCTGCCACCCCCTAAATGTGTTTTTATTTTCCTTGCTACCAATACAGCGAAGTTCACTGTAAATTCTCAGCAGGCTGCAGAGAGCTTATAAGAAAATTAGCATCTTAAATGTGTCTTGGTGGCACGTTAGTGTCTGAAATAATTCTGGCAAGAGAACAAGACAGAGGGTTTTAGACCTGGGCCTTGAAAGTGCAGCGTCTCGTAAACAGAGAGGGTTTGATAACGGTAATAAATGGACTGCAGATAAGACCGAGTCCTCAGACCCTTTGGAGGCAGATGTCGCGGGTGTCGCCAGCCATCCCCGGTACCCGCTGGCCATGTGCTCGGCTCACCGGCAGCTCCTGAGGAGAGGGTGCTGCTTGGCATCCAGTGGCACTGGAGCCTTGTGCGCAGTAGAACGGCGCGTGTCATGCAGCGCTGCTGTCCTGCTGCCTGGGTACACGCAAACTGTGAACACCTGCACGTGGTCAGTTCACTTCCACGTTTTTGTGCACAGCGGGGTGCAAGAGCTGAGCCATTCACTTGCATCACTGTTTCATAGGATGAAAAAATATATGTGACGCTCCAGGAAGAAATCTACGTCAAATTTACGCTGCGACTAAAATAGAGATCTCAAACGTTAAAGAGAGAGTGCAGATGGGAGTCAGCACATCCTCAGCAGATAAAAGAGACACCTGAGTGTTGCAGATAGTGTCCCATCATGGGCCCTAATCCTCATCAGTCCAGCAGACCGTTACTTTGGAGCTTTGGCTTCCGAAAGCGAAAGCGAGATGCTCAGCTGTATTATGCACTATTTCTGAGTTGTATCCCAGCCTCCGCAAAAATTTAACTATTCCTGCTAGCTGCTATTTCTGTAGTGTAGGAGTACAAAAGCTGGACAGGAATGGAAAGTAATTGCAATAGTATCATATAAATGTAAATATATACAAAAGCAAAACTTTATATAAGTTTATATTAATACAGCTTTATTTTTATAAATAATACACAGATTACATGTGCATATTCATATATATAAAGACACAAATATAAATGATTATCTTGAAATAACTGTTTGAGATTCCAGAACTATGTTTTCCAGAGTATAAAAAACCATGATGTCCTGTAACAGACTCAATTAGTGAATTGTATCAGAGGTATCAACCCCTTATTAGAAGAAGCCATGACAGAAGTTTCTCATCTCAGGTTTCAGCATTTTGGCAATTTTTGATCTGATATAGAATTCAAACTGAAGTATTTCTAATTCAAATATGCAGTTTGGTTCACTAAGATGCAAACTTTATGGAAAACAGCCTCTCAACTGATCATCTCCTGTTTGTTGTTTGATGCAGAGTCTGAGACCAGTCTACCTTAGAAGCAGAAGAGCACAAAGAGATTTTGTTTGTTTACAGTATGTCTATATTTATGAATTCTCCATATCTAATTTAGTTCTCCTTAAGGACTAGAAAAGCCAAAAACTCTGAATGAAACATTCACGCCATCTGTCTACGTTCCGCCTGATTCAAGCCATTCTTAATGGTTCTCAACTTCCCCATTACTTCCCATCTTTAATAAAAAATATTCACAACATAACCTGAGAAGAGGGATCTTTTCATTGCTATTTTTTAAATTAATATATGAAAACTTGAAAGAGAAGAAAACAATCTATTTGCATAATCACAAAAGCTGCAACACTGTAGTCATTATTTTATTGTATTTAATCTTGAGTGGAATAACTTTCACACAGGTTATAATGCCGAAGGGGAAAAGGATATGGGCATGTAGCAACAACTTTTATTTCTGCTGTGAAGTAATATACCTTAAACAGCAGTAAACATTCTAATGAAACAGCAGCTGAAGCAGTAGAGCATAAAATTAATATGCATCAAATGACAAAAAGGAGATGATCAGTTGATAGCCTGTTCCATAAAGTTTGCATGCATAATTCAAATGATGTTCAGCAATTCACGGATCTTACTGTTATAGCACTTTTTATTGCCAAGTCACAAAGTATATTTGTTCAGGAAATAATATCACTTTTTTTCATAGAAAAGTTTAAACAATTCAGATGTCAAGCATTTGATCTGCCCACAAGGGCTTTACAAATGATATTGTGATGCTGTAGCAACTTCTTCTTTTGTAAGAAAGACATATATGAAGTGATTCACTTCGTTTCTTATCTGTAGTCTGCATTTTGGCCAAACCCTTCTAAATATTCTCCACTGAGGTCACAAACCAGCTTTTCTGGAAACTTGTTTGTGGTATAATTCATTATGGCTAGTTTCACTGGCATGTCAGACAGCCAAAAATTATTGATCAGCAGAGTTGTGATGAGCGCCTCTGAATGTGGAGACTAATTGGATTTTGAAGGTAGAAACCTACCCTTAGATGTACAATAGTGTAAAGTATCATGAAGCAAGCTGGACACTCTCAAAAAGCAATATGATTGGGTTGAAAAAAAAAATGAACTGGTGGAGAGAAAAGGATGATCCAAAAAATGCAGTTTAGAGAACACTTCCTTTGACCAATTTTACACAAAGGTTGTGTGTTTTGTTTCTTTTTTTTTTTTTTAAGTTGTGTTTTAGACATGGGAAAGTGCACCTCAAAAAAGAATGAGGTAGTTTTTTTTTTTTTTTTTTTAATAAGCGGACTATGATATATTGATTATCTAGAGATGCAGCAGGTTATAGTTGCAGTTTCAAATTCAAGAGAAAACATTATTATGGGCTGAAACTCTCTCATTTGCATTAATTCACTTTACTTAAGCATATCCATAAGTATATTTGCAAGCCTGAAAATGTACAAACAAAAATAAAATCCAGATGTTAATTTACAGAAGTACATATTATACCATATATTATCAAATTCAGATAAGGATGATCAGGCTTCATTTAATCTACCTTCATTTAATTTCAAGTAAATCACTGAATCAGAAAAAAAAACAAAGATTTTTTTTAGGTTTCTTCATTGAATTGAAGTTGCCTTTCAGAGTTTAACTTGCAGATGTTTAAGTTCCAATAATCAAGCTTCAAGTAATCATGTTTAAAACTAGAATACATTTCAGTTTTAATATAACTATCCCTCCAGGAGCTAAAGTTACACGGAAGTTATTGGTAAAAAAAAAAAAATGTGTGTGATAATTTCCTTTTTCTTTTCTCCTTGCATTCAGTAAAATAGCAGAAAACTATGTGGTTTGTTTTCAAGAGGATAAAAGTATAAGATTATAATTTTCAAAATTTCAAAATAAAAAATTCTATTCAAAGAAAAAATGCAAATAAAACTCCTTGTCAAAATAAGGATCAAGAAATTCATCTAAATTGATCTCGTTGAATGATTGGCTGTATTAAAGATTTATCTTTTATGTGTTCAGTTTCTTATGAAGAAGAAATCTTTCACTCAAAAATCCACAGTCAGTTATGATCTGTATTACTTTAAGCAACTTTTTCCCTAAAGTTAGTACTGTAAAAATATTCCAAATGGAATTGCAAGATTTATGATTGGAATTGAAAAAAAAAAAATCTAAAAGGATAGAATTTCTGATTCTCAAAAAACTGCCAAATATCATGTTTTCACGCGCATAACCTGTGCTACGCTTGTTTCAATACAATAAACTAAAGCCATAGGATCATCACTGAATTGTATCTCCATTTAGACCAGCTGAGATGAAACTTATCCTAAAGTTTCCTCACGTTTGCATCTCCCACACTCTGCTCCCTCTACTCCGCCACCCCCTTTCCTAAATTACTTTTCAAAGCAATTATTGACCAACTGGAGATTCATTAACCAGAAATAATATCACATGGGAATTACATTACAAATGTGTCCAGATATTTCATCTGACATTAGTGGAAGAGAAGTCTGATAAAGCTGTACAGAAAACAGAAATTCTGTTTCACAGAGAATTTGAATACTGGAATGAAATCCAACATTTTTGACATTATCTGGAAAACAGTTCATGAAGGGGAGAAAAGGAAAAGGAAAAATATCAATCAAAAACTTTGTATGGGTGCTCATCTAATTTATAATACAAAGCTATGATACAAACTAGACAAGCAATTTCAAAGCCAAAATTTGTCAATTTTGTTTCAGCAGTATTGAGAGGGGTGTTAAACTGTCAAAAACTCATGGATTTCTTTCCAAATAACATTATGGCCAAACATGTACATTTTCTTGAAAAGTTATATTGATAGAATTGCACATTCTCAGAGGCTGTAGCTTCTGACTTCTGCCTGAGTAACTCCATCCTAGGCAAGGGAGCCTCTAAAGGCCAGACACTAGAAAAGAAACACTTTGTCGGTGTAGTCATAGATCCATGCTATCTACAGATACAGAAAGCTTCATGCAGCTGCAATGCGGAATGGGTCTCCTAGAGAAGTTTTCCCCTGTGCAACCCTGAAAAATGATGTAGATCTACAACAAATATTTTGAATCTCTTCTCCCTCTGCAATGGCAAGGAACAATCTACATAATGCTCCAAGTTGTGAGAAAATGAATAAACTTAGGTGGAATTCTTACAGGAAGAGTTAGTCTCTTGACATGCAAGCAGAGCCATTATGAATTTGCAAGGTAATTGATTGTGGTTTTTAAGTGGTCATGATTTCTACTTTTACATGTCTATTTCAGCATTGTAAATCCTATTAAATCAGATTCTCCCCTACTGACCAGAAAACAAAGTTGTAATGATAAAAGCAGAGATCCCAAAGTGTTATATATTTTTTCTTCAATTATGTTCTCTCATTTTCTTGAGATTTTATCCCTTTGTCCTCTCCTATTTGATTTTCCTGCTAAGCATCCACTATAATAAAGTGCCATGTTCAATGGAGTTGCAGTGAGTGATTTAAATAATAGCAGGTGTAGATGTGCAGGAATTTTGATTGTAATGTGCTGCTGTGAAGAACTCATGCATTTATAGCGCAGCATATTTCTGAAGCCATTACGGCAATAAGCCAATCAGCTTGAATGCTCCAGGGGCACTGCTGCAAATGTATGGAGCTGATGGAATTCATTTCAGTCACTTACTCTTCAGGCAGGATTAGGGGGAATTTTGATCAGTTCATGCATCTCCAATTTGGCCTGCAGCTCCGAGCTCCGGCTACAGCAAAGCTCTCAAGCTGAGCGCAGATGAGGCTGGGTAGTATCTGGGTGAGACAATTCCAAAAAAATCCAAATGCTCCAGTGTGTAGATGTTGGTAGCACACCAGGCAGTATCTTCCTTACATCAGTGCATTTCACTACTGTAGCAAACACTTACATGCTGGATGTTTTCCCTTGAAGATGAGAGACCAAGTTCCTTATTGGTTGAAGATCTGATCACATGCTCTCCAGTAGTAGCTTTGATACCTTGTCTATCTTTCGACTCAAGCTATTCTGTTTTATTCTATTTTTTTTTCCCATTTTATTTTCAAAAGAAACTAGAATTGTTGGCAATACAGAATGGCTATGACTGCATTTTGGAAAGAATTATTTGAGGCTATCTGTATAAGAAGAAAGAGGGCTTTCCCTTGGGTGCTAGTAATGCCATAGTGCAAAATTTTTACATATTTATTTATTTTTAGCGTTAAGAAACTCATAGCTTCTGAATTTTTAGTTTGTCAATATAATCTCTATGATATCTACAATTGCCCAGTGTCTTACTATTCAAGTTGAGCCTAATTTTTGGCACTATGGCTTGTGCTAAACGACCTCAATTACAAGTTTGAGCTACACTGCAGCAGTGAATATCTTCCCCATGCTTGGCAGGTAAAAATTATACGACTTACAGCTTGCTGTTCAGGAAGCTTTTGAGAACCCACTAGACAATGCTGAACATGGATTAAGATTAATTGCTGCAGGGCATATAAGAAAAGACCATTTTTCAGACTACCTTACTCATTGTCTTATTCATTATTCCACTTAGGAAACTATGTTAAGTAAGTTCTTCAAATATGAGGGAGATTTTTACTGAGTTCTGTCATAACACAAGAGTGCATTGAAGCAGGAAAGTGAGTTTGGTGCTCAGAAGTCATGCTTGGGATGATGCTCAAAGCATCTGTCAGGCTGCAGGGCAAGCTTTGCTGAAGTTGCTTCTCCTCCTGCCTGTAGACAAAAATGCAGAGCTGCACAAATATATACTAAGAGTCTCATCTTAGCTTGAATTTGCTAATCTACTGCTATCTTTGAAATTTCACTGTACATAACAATTCCACCACACTGATTTTTTTTTTTCTTCATATTGCTTGCAGGGAAAATAAATTGTGCAAAACGTAAAGGAAGAGCTAAGAGCGAGCCTGTGAAGTTATGTGGAGGAACATTAGTTTTATAGACACAACATCATCACATCTTCTCTGAAAAAGCCCCCAAAACTAACAAATTTGGACAGGATGATAATTGATGTAATTCCAGGTGATGAAATAATCTATGATCTACCAGAATTACAGAATCACACAGAATCAGAGAAGGGTTGAGGTTGGAAGGGACCTCTAGAGAACATCTAGTCCAAACCCTCTGCTCAAGCAGGGACAGCTAGAGCATGTGACACAGGGTCATATCCAGGCGGGTTTGGAAGATCTCCAGACCACTCTTTACTCTCACCCTACTCCCGCTCAGTAGATATTCAGGGGAATACATTGCAAGATCACTTACAGTTTGACTTTGTGTGCCTTCTACATATCAAAACACTGCTTAAGACAAATGTTATGAATACTTAAAACAATTCAAACAAAATTAAAACAAGGAAAATCAAACATCAGTGCTTTGGAGTGGGCCTACCAGCTTTAATTCCTTTCTGAGATAAACTGATGGAATTCCATAAACTGATGGAATGAGAGAGTTGAATCCAGAAATATACACAGAAAAGCAGTGGGAGAAGAACAAGGAGGAATAAAGAGAAAGGTGAAGGCACCAGGTTGGAGCCCTGCCCGCACGGAAAACCATGTTTAGGCAGACCCTGAGGACAGACATTCTGCATGGTAGTGACAGAAATGACCTTGCTACAAAGTAGGGACAGCAATATCTCTCAAATACTGCAGGAGGTGTCTTAAACAAGGAGATGTCTTAACATGTTTTCCTTCCGATGATATAACTCTTTTCTGAGTATTTATGAATAAGGCATTTCTCAGTAACCTCTAAGGCTTTCAATAATCAATGATATTATGCCAATTTTATGTTTCCTAACCTGCCTTTTTAACTCACATTTACCCTCAGGCCTATTCCCCTTGTTTAAACTCAGTCCTACGCCCAATGCTTAATCTCAGTGCTACTCCTCATGTTTATAGGCAGTCCTACTCCACTTGTTTACACTCAGTGCTACTCCCCTTGTTTACCCACAGTTCTACTCCCAATGTTTACCCTCTGTGCTACTTCCCCTGTTTGCCCTCAGTCCTACTCCCCTTGTTTAACCTCAGTCCTACTCCCCAAGTTTCCCTTCACTGCAACTCCCCATGTTTCCCCTAAATCCTAATCTCAAAGTTTACTTTCAGTCCTACTCCCAGTGTTTACACTCAGGGCTAATCCCCTTCTTTACTCTCAGTGCTACTCCCCAGGTTTACCCTCAGTCCTATTCCCAATGTTTACCTTCACCACTAATCCCCCTGTTTAACCTTAGTTCTACTTCCCTTGTTTAACCTCAGCGCAACTCTCAATGTATACCCTCAGTGTTACTCCCCATGTTTACCCTGAGTGCTACTCCGAATGTTTACCCTCAGTCTTACTCCCCATGCATACACTCAGTCCTACTCCCAATGTATACCGTCGGAGCTACTCCCCATGTTTACCCTCAGTGCTATTCCCCATTTTTACTCTCAGTACTACTCCCCCTGTTTAACCTCAGTAATACTCCGTATGTTTACCCTCAGTCCTAGTCCCAGTGTCTTTGCTCAGTCCTACTCCTCATGTTTACTTTCAGTCCTAATCCCCATGTTTACCACCAGAGCTAGTCCCCACGTTTACCCTCAGTGCTAATCCCCTTGTATACGCCAAGTCCTAATTCCCAGGTTTACGATCAGTGTTACTCCTCCTGTTTAACCTCAGTGCTACTCCCCATCTTTAAATTCAGTCCTACTCCCCATGCTTACTCTCAGTCCTACTCCCAGTGTTTGCCCTCAATCCTACTCCCACTCTTTACCCTCAGTCCTACTCCCCCTGTTTACCCTCAGTCCTATGCCCCCAGTTTACCCTGAGTGCTACTCCCCATTTTAACCCTCAGTCCTACTCCCTATATTTACCATTACTGCTACTCGCAATGTTTATCCTCACTGTGACTTCCTCTGTTTACCCTCACTCCTACTAAAAATGTTTATCCTCAGTGCTACTCCCAATATTTATGCTCAGTGCTACTCCCAAAGTTTACCCTCAGTGCTACTCCCTCTGCTTACCCTCAGTTTTACTCCCCAAGTTTACTCTCAGGCCTACTCCCCCTGTTTACCCTCAGCCCTATTCCCTCTGTTTGCCCTCTGTTCTACTGCCCCTGTTAAATATTAGTGCTACTCCCCAGGTTTACACTCAGTCCTAAACCCAATGTTTACCCTCAGTCCTACTCCCAATGTTTATCTTCAGTGCTCCACCTCCTTTTTACCCTCAGTCCTACTCTCCCTGCTTACCCTCAGTGACACTACCCTTATTTACCCTAGGTGCTACTCAACATGTTTACCCTCAGTTCTACTCCCCTTGTTTACCCTCAGTGCTACTCGTCTTGTCTACCCTCAGTACTACTCCCAGTGTTTATCTTCAGTCCTACTCCCATGTTTAACATCAATCATATTCCCAAGGTCTACCTTCAGTGCTACTTCCCCTTTTTTACCCTGTATGCTACTGGTCATGTTTACCCTAAGTTCTACTTCCAATGCATAATGTCAGTGCTCCTCGCAACGTTTACCCTCATTCCTACTCCCCATGTTTACCTTCAATCCTACTTCCTCTCTTTACCCTCACCGCTACATCTCATGTTTACCCCCAGTCCTACTCACTGTTTGTCCTCAGTCCTCCACCGCCTGTTTACCCTCAGTGTTACTGCCCATTTCTACCCTCAGTCCTACTCCCAATGTTTACCCTCAGTGCTACTCCACTTGTTTTCCCTTAAGTGCTACTCCTCATATTTACTCTCAGTCCTACTCCCCCTGTTTACAGTCACTGCAATTCCCTCTCATTACCCTCAGTGCTACTCCTCTTGTTTACCCTCAGCACTACTCCCCATGTTTAGCCTCAGTCCTACTTCTCTTGTTTACCCTCACTGCTCTACGCAGTTCTACTCCTAATGTTTACCCTCACTGCTACTCACCATGTTTACCCTAAATCCTACTTCTAATGATTACCCTCACTGCTGTTCACCATGTTTACCCCCAGTACTACTCCCCGTTTTTACCCTCAGTCCTACTCCCCCTGTTTATCCCCAGTGCTACTATAGTGCAACTACCGATGTCTACTCTCAGTATTACTCCCAATGTTTACCCTCCTAATGTTGACCCCGAAACCTGAATTCCAAATGTTGCATTTGAATTAATTGTGCTATTTTTGAATCTAACCACTTGTTTTGAAGGCAATCGGACCTACAGTCGACAGACTGTCGGTGAATCCAATACTGCCGGAGCTGGGCATGTAGCTAACACAGTATTTGGTATACCTATTAAGAGATGAGTCCAGCCGCCCCTAGTCCCTCTAACTTTTAAAGTTCAGCTAGAATGCAAACGAATTCATCTTTTATCAAATTTCCTCCCCCATCACACCTCAAGAATCCTCAGTGCTACGTCCCATGATTACACTCAGTGCTACTCCCAGTGTTTAAACTCACTGCTACTCCTCTTGTTTACGATCAGGACTACTCCTCATGTTTACCCTCAGTGCTACTCACCTTGTTTACGCTCAGTCCTAGTACCAGTTTTTACCCTCAGTCCTACTCCCCATGTTTACCCTCATTGTCACTCTCACGGTTTACCCACAGTGTTACTCCCCTTGTTTATCCCTAGTGCTACTCCCAAAGTTTACCTTCAGTGCTACTCCCAATGTGTGCCCTCACTGCTACTCCGCAGATTTACCCTCATTCTTAATTCTGATGTTTACACTCAGTGCTACTTCTGATGTTTACCCTGAGTCCTACTACTGTTGCTTATCCTCAGTGCTATTCTACATGTCATGTTTATCCTCAGTCCTACATCCCCTGTTTACCCTCACTCCCACTCCCCATGTTTACCTTCAGTGCTATTCCCTCTATTTACTCTCATTGCTACTCCTACTATTTACTCTCAGTGCCACTTCGCAAGTCTACCCTCAGTCCTACTTCCAATGTTTACCCTCAGTGCTACTACTCATGTCTCGCCTGAGCGCTACTCATAGTGTTTGCCCTCAGTGCTATGCCTTAGGTTTACCCTTAGTGCTACTCCCTGTGTTTACACTCAGTGCTACTTTCAGTGATTACCCTCAGTCCTACTCCCAATGTTTACCCTCAGTCCTACTCCCTATTTTTACACTCAGTGCTACTCCCAATGTATACTCTCAGTGCTATTCTCAATGTTTACCCTCACTGCTACTCCCCTTGCTTACCCTTAGTCCTGATACCAGTGTTTACCCTTACTGCTACTCCCCATGTTTACCCTCACTGCTAATCCCCAAGTTTACCCTCAGGCCTACTCCCAATGTTTACCCTCACTGCTACTTCCAAAGTTAACCCTCAGTTTTACTCCTAATGTTTACCCACATTCCTGCTCCCCATGTTTACCCTCAGTGCTATTCCCAATATTTATCCTCACTGCTACTCCCAATGTTTACTCTCATTCCTAGTACTAGTGTTTACCCTCACTGCTACTCCCCATATTTACCCTCAGTCCTACTTCCCATGTTTACCCTCAGGGTTATTTCCAATGTTTGCCCTCACTGTTAATTCCCATGTTTACCCTAAATCCTAATCCCAAAGATTCCCCTCAATGCTACTCCCCATGTTTACCCTCAGTGCTTCTCCCCGTGTTTACTCTCTATCCTATACCCAATGTTTAGCCTCTCAATGTTTACCACGAAATCTGTTTTCCAAATGTTGCATTTGAATACATTGCACTATTCATGAACCCAACCGCTTGTTTTTAAGACAATCAGACCTACAGTTGACAGACTGTTTGTGAATCCGATACTGCCAAAGTGGACCACACTATTTGGGAACTCAGTTCGCTCCTAGGAAGAGGAACAGACCGATGGTCAGCAGACTGTCGGTGAATCCAATACTACCAGAGTTGGGCATATAGCTAACAGAGTTTTGGTATCCCTATGAAGAGATGAGTCCAGCCGGGCCAGTCCCTCTAACCTTTGAGGATCACCTGGAAAGCAAAGGAATTCATCTCTTACCAAACCTGCTCCAGCCATCAAACCTCAGCAACCCTCAGTCCTACTCCCCAAGTTTACCTTCAGTCCTACTCCCCCTGTTTACCCTCATTGTTCTTCTTGTTTACCCTTAGTTCTAGGAACAGTGTTTACCCTCACTGCTACTCCCCATGTTTAGCCTCACTGCTACTACCACTGTTCCCGCTCAGTCCTATTGCCCGCGTTTGCCCTTAGTGCTACTCCCCATATTTACTCTCAGACCTACTTTCCATGTTTACCCTCAATCCTAGTACCACTCTGGGGAGTGGTACCTAGTACCTCAATCCTAGTACCACCATGGGGAGTCCTACTCCCCATGTTTACCCCCTTACTCCCCATGTATACCCTCAATGCTACTCCCCATGTTTACCCTCACTCTTACTCTTTTTGTCCTCAGTCCTACTCACCTTGTTTACCCTCAGTGCTATTCCCCCTGTTTAACCCCAGTGCTGCTCCCAATGTTTCCCCACAGTGCTACTCCCAAAGTTTACCCTCAGTGCTACTCCCAATATTTACCCTCTGTTTTACTCCCCATGTATAACCTCAGTGCTACTCCCCCTGTTTAACCTCACTTTTACTGCCTCTGTTTACTCTCAGTCCTAATCTCGTTGTTTACCCTCAGCCCTACTCCCTCTGTTTACCCCCGTGCTACTACAGTCTTACTCCCAAAGTTTGACCACAGTCCTACTCCAAGTGTTTACCCTCCCAATGTTCACCCTGAAGCCTGTTCTCCAAATGTTGCATTTGAATAAATTGTGCTATTTGTGAACCCGTCCACTTGTTTTGAAGGCAATCAGACCTACAGTCAACAGACTGTTGGTGAATCCGAGACTACCAGAGTCGAGCTTAGAGTGGGTTTTTGCCCTCAGTGCTGCTCCCCGTCTTTGCCCTCAGTGCTACTCCCCATGTTTACCCTCACTGCTACTCCCCATATTTACCCACAGTACTACTCACAATGTTTACCCACAGTCCTATTCCCAATGTTTACCCCCAAATATACTCCCTCTGTTTATCCTCAGTGCTTCTCTCCATATTTACACTCAGTCCTACTCACCATGTTTACCCTCAGTGCTACTCCCCCTTGTTTACGCTCAGTCCTACTCCCCCTGTTTACCTTCAGTACTACTCCACGTTTACCCTCAGTGCTACTCCCCATGTTTACCCTCAGTCTTACTCCCCCTGTTGACTATTAGTGCTACTCCCCCTTTATACCCTCAGTCCTACTCACAATGTTTACCCTCACTACTACTCCCCATGTTTACCCTCACTATAACTCCCTGTGTTTTACCTCAGTGCTTCTCCTTTTGTTTACCCTCAGGGTTATTACCAGTCTTAACCCTCATTGGTACTCACAATGTATACCCTCAGTTCTATTCCCCAAGTATACCCTCAGTGCTAATCCCGATGTTTACCCTCAGTACTACTCCATGTGTTTACCTGCAGCCCAACTCCCCCTGTTTTCCACTCTGTCCTACTCCCAGTATTTACCCTCAGGGCTACTCCCAATGTTTACCCTCAGGGCTACTCTGCATGTTTACCCTCATTGCTACTCCCCCTGTTTAAACTCAGTGCTACTCGCAGTATTTACCCTCATTGTTCCTCCCAATGTCTACTCTCAGTCGTACTCAAAATGTATATCCCCAGTCTTTCACCCCCTGTTTACCCTCAGTATTACTTCCCCTGTATACCCTCAGTGGTGTTCCCCATGTTTACACACAGTCATACTGCCCATGTTTACCCTCAGTGCTGCACTCTCTCTTTCCCCTCAGTCTTACCTCCCCGGTTTACCCCCAGTCCTACCCCCAATTATTTTTCCTCACTGCTTCTCCCTATTTTTACCCTCAGTACTACTCCCAATCTTAACCCTCTTAACCCAGTGTTTACCCTCAGTCCTACTCACAACGTTTAACCGCAGTGCTACTTCCAATGTTTACCCTAAGTGCTACACACCTGTTTACCCGCAGTGCTACTCACCATGTTTACCCTCATTCCTACTCCTCCTCTTTACCTTCAGGACTACTCCCCATGTATAGGCTCAGTGCTACTCCCAACCTTAACCCTCATTGCTACTACCATTGTTTACCCTCAGTGCTATTCCCCTGTTTACACTCTGTGCTACTCCCCATGTCTACCCTCAGTCCTATCCCCCCTTTTTGCCCTCACTTCTACTCCCAAAGAATACCCTCAGTGCGACTCCCCCTGTTTGCCCTCATTGCCACTCCCAGTGTTTACCTTCAGTCCTACTCACCATGTTTACCCTCAGTGCTATTCCTCCTTGTTTACCCTCAGTGCTACTCCTCCTTGTTTACGCTCCGTCCTGCTTCCCTTTTTCACCCTCAGTCCTACTCCCCCTCTTTACCTTCAGTACTATTCCCTATTCCCAATGTTTAACCTCAGTGCTCTTCCCATTTTTACCCTCAGTGGTATTCCTCCTTTTCACCGTCAGTCCAACTCCCGCTCTTTACCCTCAGCTCTACTCCGTAAGTTTGACCTCAGTCCTACTTCAAAGGTTTACCCTTAGTGCTTCTCCCCTTTTTTACCCTCAGTCCAACTTCCAATGTTTACCCTCACCGCTACTCCCCATGCACATAGTCAAACCAACACCAAATTTTTACGTCCACTGCTACTCCTCATATATATTATCAGCCCTACTTCCCATATATACCCCCATTGATACTCGCCATGTTTACGCTCAGTCCAACTCCCCTGTTTACTCCCACTCATAGCCCTCGTTTGCCCTAAGTGCTACACCCCATGTTTACACGCAGTCCTATTCCCCAAGTTTACCCTCAGTGCCACACCCTTTATTTCCCATCAGTCTTACTCCCCCTGTTTACCCTCACACATACTCCCAATGTTTTCCCTCACTGCTTCTCTTTTTACCCTCATTGTTACGCCCCATGTTTACCCTCAGTGCTACTCCCAATGTTAATCCTTAGTGTTGCTCCCCATGTATTTGCTCATTTATACTCCTAGTGTTTAACGTCAGTGCTAATACTTCTGATTTCCTTCAGTGCTACTCCCCCTGTTTAAGCTCAGTCCTACTTCCCTTCTTTACCCTCAGTGTTACTCCATGTGTTTACCCGCAGTCCTCCTAGCCCTCTTTACCCTCTGTCCTACTCCCAATATTTACCCTCAGGGCTACCCACAATGTTCACTCTCAGTCCTACTCCCCATATTGACCCTCAGTCCTAAAGTTTACCCTCAGTGCTGCTCCCAGTGTTTACCCTCAATGCCACTCCCCCTTTTTACCATCAGTGCTACTCCCCCTTTTCACCCTCAGTCCTTCTCCCCCTGTTCACACTCAATTCTATTCCCGCTCTTTACCCTCAGTGCTACTCGCAATGTTCACCCCCAGTTCTACTTCCCAAGTTTACACTCAGTCCTACTCCCCATGTGTACTCTTATTGCTACTCCCCATGTATTCGCTCATTTATACTCCCAGAGTTTAACCTCACTGCTAATCCTTCTCATTTCCTTCAGTGCTACTCTCCCTGTCGACCCTCAGTCCTACTTCGCTTCTTTACCCTCAGTGCTACTCCCCTTCTTTAACCTCACACGTACTCCCACGGCTTACCAGCAGTGCTACTCCCCTTGTTTACCCTCACTCCTAATCACAATGTCTACCCTCACGACTAATCCCCAAGTTTACCCTCACTACAAATCCCCATGTTTTCCCTCAGTGTTTCTCCCTCTATTTACTCTCAGTGAGCCTGCCTGCTGGGAATAATCATGGGAGGCACCATGACTAAAGAGCAGGAACGCACAGTACACGTACTGCGTCATATTTTAGATAAAGTTGGACGAGGTGGAGAACTACAGGACGGGGATGTTCTGAGATTATTGAAATGGGGATTGGATAATTGTAATGCATTCAATGAAAATACTGCCTTGCGGGTTGAGACATGGGATAGCTTTGGCATTGTGCTGTGGGATTTATCAACTAAGGGAGACCTAACGGCCCCTTCTGTATTACGCCCCTGGAGGATAGTGTTTGAGCGCTGAAAAACTCTAGCAAGGGAACAGGGAAACTGCCTACGGAACCGGCTGCTGCAACACCCTCCACTCCAATACTGGAACAAGTGGGGGCTGAGAAATTAGGCTCGGAGGATCGACCCAGGTCCCGGCAATCCAGGAAAGCAACCGGACCTATTCCCACCTGACCCTTATGATCAGGTGCTGTCACCCAGATTAGGGGACACTGGGCATGATAGGTGGGCAGAAGTAAGGAAGCAAGCCACCACAGAGGCAGACACAGACATGTTAAGGGCTTTGGCTTTTCCTGTTTACATCCGGCCTAACGCCTTGCCTCACCGGGAAGGATTTCAGTTTGGGTTGCTGAAGGAATTGAGGCGTTCAGTAAAGGAAGCAGGCTTGTGCCCTAAGTGCTAAGGAGGTGCCCTATACAAGGGGATTGATCCAGTCGGTGTTTGCATCTGCCTTGATGCTACCACGTGATCTGCGTACTCTCTGTCAGACTATCTTCAGACCAACACAGAATATGCTATGGCTACAGAAGTGGCAAGAGAGGTGCACAGAGGCGAGTGCTCAGCCAGGTTCACAGCCGACCTCCTCCAAAACCAGTGGAAGGCGACTGCTCAGCCAGGCTTGTAGCCAACTTAACTGCAGATGTCCTCTAAACTAGTTTGAAGGTCAAACACCTGAGAAGGATGAAGAAGATGAGGAAGGCAGGACTCTTAGACTGAGGGCTGAGACCCCCTACTGGTATGCACACATGCGCACACAGGAGAGAAGGTTATGTGACTGAAAGCGGAGTTTGTTCGCCCGGCGGTCAGCCTCCTGGCACATACTGGCCCTATGTGACAGGATGCACCGGGCGCAATAAGACAGTGCAGAGAGAGGGGGGTGCGAGACTCCTAACACTGAGGCCTACGTTGTCTCCACAGGGATGCCCGCCAAGTTAGGAGCCTGTCAGCACCCCTCTAATCTGCCAACTCGAGTGGATATTCAGTCTCAGTATCCTGCTGGCAAGTATTACCTCGAGAGTAATTGTCCATACTTTGCTTCTTTATTGTGTTTTATTATTGCCGAATCCCAAGCCCATCCACAATATAATTGGCGACGAGGATGGGATTCAGCAATTAAAACGGCAGAACTCACCAGTGAACTGCACAGCTACGTGAGGTCGTGTCACTAGGTAGGAATTGTGCTTGTGCTTTTCGTGTCTGTGGTCTTATGTCTTTATTGTGTAATATATATAAGCAGAGAGGGCTGAATAAGCACAACAAGAAACTGCAGAATTCTAAAGCAGGAAAGCCAGGAACAACTCAGACTACAGCATCCCCTACCCTGCTCCCCAGCCCTCCCCCAATCTCCCCACGAGTAGATCAGATGTCCGGGGGGAGAAGGAGGATTGGGAGCCGTACTCTGACTTGTGTCCTCGGAAAGAGATTAGGGAAATAGTTCAGCATAGGGAACAAGAATGAAGCAACGGCCAAGCTCCATGCAAGGGGCACAGAAGGACCATGTACAGCTCAAATATTTTGGAAAAAATGGTCCTCACAAATCGTAAAAGCCTTAATTACTACTGGAGCGGAGGCCTCCTTAATATATAGAAATCCCAAGAAATTTAAAGGACAACTTGCAGTTGTTACTGGATTGGTGGGGGAAAGCAAATTGAAGTTGTGCAAACACAAGTAGAAGTGAAAATAGAGAACCTCCCGAAACAATTGTATTCCGTTATGATTGTTCCTATCCCTGAATATATAATTGGGATTGATATTTTAAAAGAACTGACTTTGAATCTTTCTGACTGTTTGTACCAATTTGGAACAAGGAACTATATTAGTTCCCAGACAATTCTAGTCGGAAAAGTAATAATGCCCCCTGTGCAGATTCCTGCCACAACCAAATTGGTGACCATGAAACAGTACAAGGTTCTGGGGGTGGACATGAAGACATTTCACAAACAATTAAAGACCTAGTAGATGTAGGAGTTTTAAAACCCACTACCACAGCTTAGAATAACACTGGCTTGTCAAAAAGAGTAATGAGTCATAGAGAATGACTGTGGATTTCAGGTAATTAAACAAACACATCCCATCTCTTACAACAGCTGTACCAGATATTGTTGCCTTGATAGAAAAAAATCCAGAAGTATTCCAGAACTTGGTACACAGTAATTGATTTGGCTAAAGCTTTCTTTACCATAATCATGGCTGAGGAGCATTGGGATCAGTTTGCCTTTACTTGGCAGGGGCGACAATATATGTTCACCAACTTGCCCCAGGGTTGGTTGCACAGTCCAACTATCTGTCATCGAACAGTGAAACAAAATAATATATCCTTGCTTTTAGTTGCATCCAGGCCCAGACATGGGTGCAGAGTGTCATTGCAGGTATATTGAGAGACGGAGACAACGGAATCTTCCCCACTGAGATCCGAAAGATCATATGGGACGCAGCCACAGAGAGAGAGTGACAGCTTCAAGCGTGGTGGAGACCTGTGAGCCTTACCCACAACTAGGTCCTCAGCACAGTCATCACCTACATACTGACCATGGCGGATGTCATCATTGAGAAGGTTTACCCCATTGTAGCCCTGGGAATTAACACAAATGAATCTGTGGCCTACTCCCTGGACCACCAAATGTGGGCAAGAGTGTCTGATAAAAAATGGCACTCAGTAGATTTAGAAGCCTGTATTTTAGAACGGGGGCTGGAGTTCATATGCGAAGATGATGCCCTTAAGGTGGGCAATATTTGCTTTGATACCAAGAGGGGTGTGTGCCATTTTGAGATCAATCCGCAGAGTAATAATAAAACCGCATCAGTTTATGTAGGGAAAGAATGCGTGTGTTTTAAAACAATGTGTATATACATACTGATTAATGAAATTTATAACCAGGCTGTGTTTAATAACTCTAATACGTGTGCTTGCAATGTAGTTATTATTAGAGGCTGTGATTTTGTGTATAAGCCACTCGTGTTTACCAGTCAATTGTTAACTAGAAACTATACCCTATATCATGGCATAAACCCAACCCCAATCGGTATTGGCTTGTCGCTTATAAAAGAGATATTAGAGCGTGCAAATTTACAGCAGCTGTTAGAAAACGCTAAGGCAGACACTAAAAAGATCTTAGTAACTGTGCATCATGATACCAACTTGCTACTGGATGAGGCAGGTGAGACACTACCTTGACAACTAACTGAAGAGCCTGGCGTTAAACACACTACAGGTATCCCACACTCTCCCATGGGACAGGCAATTGTAGAATTTCCCCATGGAACCCTAAAAGCCATGTTGCAAAAACAAAAAAGGGGAAGCGAGGGATACTCCCTCCAAGAGTGTATCGACAAAGCACTCTATGTCTTGAACTTCTTATATCGAGAAGACGAAGGCAAGTCACCCGTGGTGCGACACTTCAACCTCCCACAGGCTAGCCCGGAAAAGGCGTGGGTAGAGGTCAAGGATCCTGGGGCGGGGCAGTGGGGAAAAGCAGTGCAGCTGATAACCTAGGGACGAGGGTATGCTTGTGTTTCCGCAGGACAAGGACCACGCATGGCATGTGCGGCCTGCACTTGTTGCTGGAGTGTCATCATCATCCTTGTTACCAGGGGACTAGCCATACCATGGATCCCTCGGCAGCCTAAGGAGAACATCTGGGTAATGCTCAGGAATGCGTCAGGACTAGATACGTTGTGTCTGGCAAACAGTTCGTCCATGAATCCCTTCAGCACCTGCTTGGTAGGGGTTCCAGTGGAATGGGAGGCGATGAACAGCACTGGAGGAATAGTGGCAGTGATCCTCGGGTCCAGCAAACCGGACAACCTGGGACTCGTGGGCACCACAGCTCCCGATCACTCGCTGGAGCCTCAGGAGATCAGTTTGCTAGGGCCCTTGCAGATGGACTACTGTGTATACTTTAATTACTCTGGTAAAAATCAGACCTTGGTCCAGAACGTTAACTCATCACTGAACATGTACAGGAATAGCTTGCTTTAGTGTAATCATACAAGTAAAAATGCATTGGTATTGACTAACACCCTGATAGCCTTACGGCCTGGAATATTTCTTAGCTGCAGCAAAAGAGCACGGGGTGCTATTCCCTCCCGCTTGCGTGGAGGGCCCTGTAGTCTGGGGCGCTTGACACTCCTGACGCCAAACATATCCATGATATTAAATCATACAAGGATGCATCAGTACCACAGGGCAAAAAGATCAGCACATGCATTTAAAGACCAGTGTAGTGACGAGGTGATGTTCTGGAACCTTGGTCAAATAATAGCTACGTCTATGTTTACGCCAGGGGTTGCCGCTGCAGCAGCCCATAATCACCTTGCTAAGCTTGGATGCTGGCTTGCTAAGCAAAGCAACACAACATCGCTTGCTCTTTCCTGTCTGTTATTGGATGTGGACTCAGTCTGACATGCCACTCTGCAAAATAGGGCTGCTATTGATTTCTTGCTACTAGCACGTGGAAATGGGTGCCAGGATTTCGATGCGATGTGTTGCATGAATCTATCTGACCACTTAGAATCCATTCACAAAAGCATACAGGCTTTGAAACGACTCACGAGCAAATTAACGATGCAAGACAATTGGTAGGTCATCCTCGGCCTTACCAAACTATCTCCGTGGTTAAAGCAGGCCGTAATGATGGTGGTCATGATAATAATAGTAATACTATGCTTAGCTCTGTGTCTACCGTGCTTATTAGCGATAATAAGTACTGCAGCCCGCTCACTGAATGCAATGCTCAAGAAGACTGACTACATGCCACTTCAGCAAAAGAGCAAAGAGGAAAACGACGACAAAGCAGGACAAAAAGCGAGCTACGGGATGCCAATCTGGGCTCGACCATGGTCCACATACTGGGCAGGTTATAGACAGATTAGGAGATATTGAACAATTGAGCAAAAAAGGGGGAGATATCGGAGAAGATGCTAAAGCGGCCAATCTATCAGCCCTGACACTGCGTAGGCGCTGGTCCAGCGAGCAAGGCCTGATAACCGAGAAACCATGGGAGTAGATGCGACAAACTAACCAGCTTTTTTGCTTAGCCATGTCAACACAAGCTGTAAAGTTTCTAATTGTTGTACTAATTGTATTTTGTTAGTGTGTCTGATTTGTTTCTTATTATGTGTTCTATGATTGATTGATGGATCATTTAAAAACAGCTACAGCAATGCAACAATTAAACAAAAAAGGGGGAGATATGGAGGCCTGATTGAAAGACAGTAGTACAGGATGCCTCGTTAGTAGATAAACAACCTCAAGGACGGCAGTGCAGGTCTTCTTCAGCAAGCAAGGAGAAAAAGCAACTGTACAGCTGCTGCGGGAGCGACAAGCTGATTGGATAGTCTTAGTGTAACCTTATATCTTATAGGCTCATTCAGTAATTGTGTTACGCATTGTATCCAGGACAGTACAATATATAAACGTGCTATGCTTACAGTAAATGCTATTGCTATTGTCCATGAGGCTAGCCCCTGTTATTTGTAACAGGACCCACATTTACCCTCAGTGCTACTCCAGGTGTTTACCTACAGTCCTCCTACCTCTGTTTACCCCTCTGTCCTACTCCCAATATTTACCCCCAGGGCTACTCCCAAAGTTTACCCTCAGTCCTACTCCCCAAATGTACCCTCACTCCTACTCCCAATGTTTACCCTAAGTCCTATTCCCCCAGTTCACACTCAGTCCTACTCCCCAAATTTGCCCTCAGTACTGGTCTCAATGTTTGCCCTCAGTGCTACTCCCCCTGTTTACCCTCAGTGCTACACCCAATGTTTACCCTCATTGCTACTCCTCATAGATATTATCAGTCCTACTTCCCGTATATACCCTCTTTGATACTCTCCATGTTTACGCTCAGTCTTTCTCCCCTGTTTACTCCCACTCATACTCCACCTGTTTACCATCAGTCCTACTCCCCATGTTTACCCTCAGTGCTATGCCCTCTATTACCCCTCAGTCTTACTTCACCTGTTTACCCTCAAACCTACTCCCAATGTTTTCCCGCACTGCTTCTCCCTCTTTTGATCCTCAATCCCATTCCCAATGTTTACCCTCAGTGTTACTCCCCATATTTACCCTCAGTGGTACTCCCAATGTTTATGATCAGTGCTACTCCCTCTGTTTACCCTCAATGCTTCTCCTCATGTTTACACGCACTCCTACTCCCCATGATTATCCTCGGTACTACAGCCCCTATTTACCTGCAGTCTTAATCCCCATGTTTACCTCCAGTGCTACTCCCAATGTTTACCCTCTCTCCTACTCCTCCTGTTTACCCTCACTACTACTCTCAATGTTCACCCTCAGTGCTACTCCCCCTTTTAACCTCGCTCTTACTCCTAATGTTTACCCTCAATGCTACTCTCCATGTTTGCCCTCAAGTGCTATTCCCCATGTTTAACTTCGTACCTCCTCCCCATCTTTACCCTCATTTTTCTCCCAATGTTTACCCTCAGTGCTACTCCCCCTGTTTACCCTCAGTGCTACTCCCCATGTTTACCATCAATCCTACTTCTCCATTTTACCCGCCATCCTACTCCCCCTCTTTATCTTCAGTGCTACTCCCCATGTTTAACCTCAGTGCTACTCCCCCTGTTTGCCCTCAGTGTTACTCCCCATGTTTACCCTCAATCCTACTTCTCCTTTTTACCCTCCATCCTACTCCCCCTCTTTATCTTCAGTACTACTCCCCATGTTTAACCTCAGTGCTAATCCCCCCTTTTTACCCTCAGTTCTACTCTCCATGCTTACCCTCAATCCTACTTCCCCTGTTTATCCTCAGTGCTACTCCCAGTGTTTATCCTTGTGAGAGAATTGCTGCAAAAAGGGGAACTTAGAGAAAAATAGAGCCTAACAGAAGTTATGGCATTACAGAGCCTTGCTTGATGTGAGAGACAGTAACTACTTCCAGGATGGAGGGTATATGTGGATACTGCTTCTCCACAATTCCCTTGGCCACACAATCTGCCCTCCTAGCACATACTAATAAGAAGAGTAAACGAAGAGTGGAGCAGAATGGAGACACCACGGCCACACTTTGTGGGCTTCCCTGCAGAGAGGATAATCTGATGGTGCCGTGCAGACAATGAGTGCATGCAAGATGGAGCCAAGTGAATACACCGCAGCCAAACGCTGTTGTACTCCCTGCAGAGGTGGCAAGCTGGTTGTACACACAGCTGATAAACCACCTAGTGCGATGTCTGGTTCTGGGCCAACAATGGTGGCAGATCACTCCCTTCTGATATTCCAAAATTCTCCTTAGGGTTACTTACCCTGAGTATTTTTCCTCTTGTTTACCCTCAGGGCTACTCCCCCTGTTTACACTCAGAGTTAATCCCAATGATTATTCCCAGGTCTACTCCCCATGTTTACCCTCAGTGCTACTCCCACTGTATGCCCTTGGTGCGACTCCCCATATTTACTCGCAGTCCTACTTCCCATGTTTACCCTCAGTCCTACTCCCAATGTTTACCCTCAATCCTACTCCCCCTGTTTACCCTCAGTTTTTTTCCCCATGTTTACACACAGTCCTACTCCTGAAGATTATCCCCAGGGCTACGGCCACTATGTACCTGTAGTCTTACTCATCATGTTTAGCCCCAATACTACTCCCAATGTTCACCCTAAGTGCTACTCCCCATCTTTACCCTTAGTGCTACATTCCATTTTTACCCTCGGTGCTACTCCCCATATTTACCCTCAGTGCTAATCCTTCTGATAACCTTCAGTGCTACTCCCCCAGTTTACCCTCAGTATTACTTCCCATATTTACCCTCAGTGCTACTCCCCATATTTCCCCTCCGAGCTACTCCAAATGCTTTCCCTCAGTGCTACTCCTATTGTTTACCCTCAGTCTTAGCACCAGAGTTTACCCTCAGTCCTACTCACAATGTCTACCCTCACTAGTACTCCCCAAGTTTACCCTCAGTGCTACTCCCCATGTTTTCCCCCAGCGCTTCTCCCTTTGTTTACCCTCAGGTTTACTCCTCTTATTTTACGCTCAGTGCTACTACCCAAGTATACCATCAGTGCTAATCGGGATGTTTACCCTCAGTGCTCCTGGCCATGCTACCCTCAGTGCTACTGCCAATATTTACCCTCAGTGCTAGACCTCATGTTTACCCTCAGTCCTACTACTCCCGTTTAGCCCTCAGTCCTCCTCCCAAGATTTTCCCACGGGGTACTCCCCATGTTTACCCTCAGTCCTACCCGCTTTTTTTACCCTCAGAGCTATCTCTGAGGAGTACCTCATATTTACCCTCAGTCATACTCCCCATGTTTAGAATCATAGAATGCTTAAGGTTGGAAGGGACCTCTAGAGATCATCTAGTCCAACCCCCCTGCACACGCAGGGTCACTTAGAGCACGTGGCTCAGGACTGCATCCAAGCGGGTTTAGAAGATCTCCAGAGAAGCAGACTCCACAGCCTGTCTGGGCAGCCTGTTCCAGTGCTCTGTCACCTTCACTGTTAAGAAATTTTGCCTTAAATTCCTGTGGAAGGAATGTAATTCCTTAAATTCTTGTGTTTACCTTCAGTCCTACTCCCAAAGCAAGTCAGTGCTACTTCCAATCTTAACTCTCATTGCTACTCCACTTGTTTGCCCTTTGTGCCACTCCCAGTATTAACCCTCAGTCCTACTCCAGATATTTACCCTCACTGCTACTCCCCACTTTTACCCTCAGTCCTACTCCCTCTTTTTACCCTCAGTGCTACTTCCCATGTATTTGCTCATTTCTACTCCCAATGTTTACTGTCAGTGCTACTCCCTATGTTTACCCTCTGTGCTATTCGGCCTTTTTCCCCTCAGTCCTACTCCCCCTCTTTATTCTCAGTGCTTCTCCCCTTTTTTAAACTCTGTGCTACTCCCCATGTTTACCCTCTGTCCTACCCCCCATATTTCCCCTCAGAGCTGCTCCCAATGCTTACTGTCAGTGCTGCTCCCCTTGTTTGCCCTCAATTCTAGTACCAGTGTTTACCCTCAGTCCTACTCACAATGTCTACTGTCACTACTACTCCCCATGTTTGCCCTCAGTGCTACTCCCTCTGTTTATCCTCCGGGTTACTCCTCTTGCTTACCCTCAGTCCTACTTCCCAAGTATACCCTCAGTGCTAATCCCGATGTATACCCTCAGTGCTACTGCCCATATTAACCCTCAGTGCTACTCCCCATGTTTACCCCCAGTCCTCGTCCTCATGTTTACCCTCACTTCTACTCCCCCTTTTTACTCTCAGTCCTACTCGCCCTGTTTATTCTCAGTGCTACTCCCCTTGTTTAACCCCTGTGCTACTCCCCTTATTTACCCCCAGTGCTACTCTCCCTTTTTAAGCTCAGTCCTACTCCCCTTGTTTACTCTCAGTCCTACTTCCCCTTTTTACTTTCATTGCTACTCACAATATTTACCCTCAGTCCTACTTCCTATGTTTACCCTCAATGCTATTCCCCAGGTTTACCCTCAATCCTACTCCCCCTGTTTACCCCCAGTGCTAATCCCCATGTTTACCCTGAGTGCTACTCCCAATGTTTACTCTCAGTTTTACTCCCTCTATTTACTCTCAGGTCTACTCTCCCTGTTTACCCTCCATCCTGCTCCCCATGTTTACTCTCAGTCCTACTCCCTCTGTTTACCCTCAGTCCTATCCCATTTTTTTATCCTCAGTCCTGCTCCCCATGTTTACCCTCATGCCTATTCCACCTGTTTTTCCTCAGCCCTACTCCTCCTTTTACCCTTAGTCCTACTCCCTCTGTTTACCCTCAGTTCTACTCCCTTCTTTACCCTCAGTTATACTTCCCCTCTTTACCCTCAGTGCTACTGCCGCTGTTTACCCTTGGTCCTACTCCCTCCATTTATCCTCGTTCTTACTCCCTCTCTTTACCCATCATAGTTTTAATAATGCAGAAGAGCTCATCTCTTATGTACATGACTGCAGACAGAAGTTTGGGAAGTTCAGTGAGGAAGTCTCACAGCACCTACTCTGCCTCCTATCACCCACAGAGCACCACTGTCTTCTTTTTCCTTCCCATTCCTTGTGGCCCCATTCAGAGCTGCCAGGGGAATCTTAATAGGGCTTTATAAACACTCTGCTTGTGAAGGGCCTGTTTACGACCCTAATGGAACCCCAAATGATGCTATATATATATTTTTTTATGTTTACATATATATAAATCAGTTAATATAACCACATGAGATTAATAGGAAAAGCCTACAAATAGCAACTTTTTTTTTTTGTGTGTGTGTGTGTGTGTGTGTGTGTGTGTGTGTGTGTGTGTGAATGTACTGTATAGCTGAAAACTCCCCAACACAGAAAGCCAGTGAGAGATGGATATGGAAGAAGTTACAGCAAACAAATAGTCTCATATTCCCAGTCCAGGATGATGTTAATAACAGCTAAAAAACAGCAGTACCTTATTGGTTAGACTCACCCTTACTACTGAAGGACAAAGTATTGTTTAGTCTTTATAATGGATTACTGAGGCTGAGCTGCCCACTCCCTGTTCCTACCTCAGACCCTTAAATTCAAAGCTGCTATTTCTCAGCCTGTTTCCAAATTTCCCCACTGAAGAGAAGTGCCCAGGAATTTTTCTCCTTGCTTGCCTGAGTGCTGCATTAACAAATATTAGTCTGAAGCTGAGAATTTGTATCCCAAGTCTCACATTACTTTCACTGCACTTCAAGTGGGAGTGTAGGTGGAGCAGGGATAGCGGGGTGGGCAGCTAGTGACTTTGCCCCTTGAGGAGTGTCTCCTCGCTGCTATGGCACAGACAACGTGGCCTCTCTTCAGCAACTACTTGGGCTCATGGTTGGTCTCTCCCACAGCAGGGCTCAGCCCCGGGGCTCCCTCATCCTGGAGGCTCTCATTGCAACTGTCTATTTGATAGCTTTCTCTCAGCCACAGAGAATAATGAAACTGGATTGTAGGCACAGAGAGATTTTTTACACTGGTTTTCAGACTTTATGGGTGAGATTCAGTTCACTTACCTAGAAGTTAGATATTTAGGCTGCACTATGGCAAAAGGCAACTCCAGAGGGCCATTTCTGCTCTTCAGTTTTGTATCTGCTGTGGGGTGGAATCAAGCTCTTACCTGGGCATCACTTTCTCCTGGCTATAGAGGGTACATACATAACTTGCTTATGCTAGATGCATACCTTTGGGGCAAATAGCTCCAACCTCATGTCATTGTTTTTCATTTAAGTGTCCCCAGAGGGACAGTGAAGCAGTTCCATGTTATCTATCATCTTTCACCACATTTATAGAAAAGGGCAATCCCATATTTTCAAGATAGTTCCTTCCTCATTTCCCAGGAATGGGAAAAGGTCCCCTTAAGGTGGCCAATAAAAAAAAAACAGAACAGATAATGAGACAGAAAGTGCTTGAATTAATTCAGTGGGAGATAGAAGCATATTTTATTCATTTATTTTAGTGTTTCTAAGCTTCCCACAGGATTTTCTGTTCATACTTTCTTTGGTAAAGGCTTAGAAATCTATTTAACCACTGTCAGATACCATGAAGTAAAAAAGATACACGCTTGTGGTCATGATGAATTTTTCCCCTCTAATCAACCCCCTTTCTTTGTTGGCGAGAGGGATGAACTATCATATGTTGACTGAAAAAGCGAGTCATTTAAGAGATGTTGTTTTCTTTCCCTCTTTAAAGTAGTAGAGAAAAAGGAATCTTTCCTACAGTGATGATAGTGCATTTTGACAGATGGGAAGTAAAGTACCCGAACATGTTAATTATATCTGTAACAGTTAAAACATCTATAGTACTATATCAAAATCAGAGAGGATATCAAATTTGTTGTAGAAGCCAGACGCTTAGGGTGGGCTGTTTTTTTTTTTTTTTTCAACCTATAACAGCTCCCATAGGTAGTTATTTTCAGTCAGCATGCTTATAAGACAGAAAAAAAACATTCTCAGTTTTTAACATGTCTGAGCAGGTATTTTCATTAACTTCTTGAATATGGTCCTTTTCTTTGATTTATTTCACTTGCCACATGTAATGCCTACATTGAGTCCACTGGTCATCATAACAGCCATGAGATCCTCAATCAGTCCTAGCTACCATAATTCATATAAATTTTCCATTAAAACTCCTCAAACAGAACAATACCTCTTAATACTATCCTGCCATTAAAATGTTAAATTATGAAAGATCTTACAAAAGTGGGTTATAAATGGAAGAATATTTCTCAAGGAACCATATTTAGTAAAAAAAATATGCATGTAAGTCTGACTTTTGAAGTTGCGTGTGTAATCAGTGGTTTCTCTTCTAAGCAAATAAGTAGGTGCAAGAACTTGCTTAGATACACTTAATTTGGGTGATTGTATGAACATATTGGAAAGTATTGGAAAGTGCTGTTTGAAAGAAATTGTTGGACCATACCAATATTTATATGCAAAACATTCTGAGGCAGAAGGCTATTTAAACTAAGGAAAAAAAAAAGTATTTCAATAAGAGATCAAAAGAGAAACAGATTTCAAGAAAAGCTGAAGTATGTCACAACATAATAGCTAAGAAATTCCGATTTGCAGGAAGGAACACTGCTAGGCATAGAAAGTGATTAATATTCACTTCACAGATTACTGAAAAAAAAAATCCATAGATGTTTAAAAACCTTAATTGGCTATTCCAGTCTCCAGAGAGAGGGAAAATAAGTCTGTTATTGAAAAGTACATGAGCAGGAAAGAAAGCTCTTGGCAATATCAGCACAGCTCCCAATCCCTCTTTCAGAGGCACAAGGTGAATATTGATTAGTGTAATTCCCTTGACTTTTGAATTGTGCCTTTTTCACATTTCTGTAAGGAAGTTCCAAAATAGGCTTCGGTACTTTATTTTGCCTCAATTCTTAGGATACGCATGAACAGTATCATTTTTTCTTCCCCAGCCATAGCAATGATATTTTACTACTGCCTTAATTTTAGCCAGTGTAATGTACAGAAACACATGGTGTTAAATGATGTTGGTGAAGACCACAGTGTTGATGGAAATGGCAGGCTGCTAGGAGAGGCGGTGATGGGGCTATGGGAAAACCAGATGCTCTGTGAAAGGATATGGCGGGGGGGCCTTTGGGAGAACACAGAGCGCAACATCTGTGTTTCACTGAGCTCTCACAAGAGAAGCTCTTCTGGATGCTTTTTATCACAGGCTTTTGAAGAAACTGAGATGACACCGCTGCGTTTCCAAGATTAGAAATGTTAACGTTTCCTTCACCACATTTGGGAGCTGCCTTTGACAAAGCATGGCATCGCAGACACTGAGAGGAGAGACCTGCTGTGTTGCAGAATTTGCCAGGCTCTCTAACAACCATCATATGCTGCTTTAATCTTTCTCATTTTTTATTTTTCCTCTTCTCTAGCAAAATTTCTGCCATACAAAAGCCTGTGTTATTTGTGAAGTAAAAGGTCTCCGGTAATGATAGTGTTTAACTTTTGGTGCAAGGCATTCTTCTTCAGGCATGCTGCAAACAAGAGATTAGCTGTTTTCTTTTCATATTCTCTGCATACTAATTCCACTAGAATCACTATGTTCCATAAGTGCTTGGTTCTTTTTCTCATTTTCTTTCTCTTCTATTTTTTAAGATGGTTTAAAGAAGTAAATTAAAATCCACTGTTAAGTGGAACCTATTTCTCTCAGGAAAACATAATAATGGTCATTGAGACAAAGGCCCATGCTGATATTGTAATGAACTGATGCAACGCAATACATTTCAGAGACTCAAGGCAATTAGGCGCTGAAAATTACCCATCCACTCAGCTTACCCACCCACACTGACAGTTTAAGAACAGTCCCCCTAGGATATTTCTAAGTGTTTTGACCAGTCGAGATTTGAAATTCGCAAGTGTCAAGACTGCCATGAAAAAAAGAAATCCAAGATTTATTTCAAATATACTTCCACTTAACATCTAATCCTGCAACCAGGAGATTGCAAAAGAGTTCTGATTTGCCAAAATGTTATTAATATCTGTGCAGAATGTCTCAAACTGCAACATGTTAACACAGTTGCTGACTGTGAAAAGGTGATGTACTGATATAAAAGAATTAAGAAAAAATGTATCTATAGAGGATTCACTATAGAGTTTGGTTTTCTTTTGTTTGTTTTTTTTTCAATATGGCAAAATAGGATAAATGAATTGTAAAAAAAAAAAAAAAAAATTATGCATAAGTATTTTTACATTCCAATAGGAAATATTCAGGAAAGATATTGACCAAATAGATCCAGAGGAGGATAAAAAGATCTAAGAAATATGAGGAGCTGAAAGAATCCAGGCAAAGAGCTTTCCACAAAACAATGTTAAAGAATAATAGCCTTAAAATACAGAAGACATTATTGCCTAAAAGTTTTTCCATGTAGTTGCTGAATAAGTTAAGAAAACATTGTTTTATATTACAAAAAGGAAAGTTCATTTTAGTTTAGGCAACTTCCTAACAGTAGTGACATACAAGAATAGACTGAATGGGGATGTCTCAGACCCCGTCACTGAAACCTTTAAAAACAGGTTAGACAAGCACTTGTCAAGAATGGCAAAATATATAATTCATCCTGTCAGGATAGGGGGATGTATTAGATGGCCTCTTGAAATCCCTTCCAGCCATATGACTATTTAGAAGAATATACAGCTGCTATAATTTATAACCTGTCTCAGTCTTACTGCTTCTTTTCATTTTTTTTCTTGTCACCTTTACTGTTCTGTAATAAAATAACTGATAGAAAAATGGTTTTCTTTGCTGAATTGCCTTCCTATGGTCTTATATTGGAGAAACATTGAGAGGATATTAAGTCCAAGTTTCCTGGATTTTTTTGGAAGCCAAGCAAAAATTTAAGTGCCTACTTCTTGCAACAAGTAATTCACTTTCAGCCCACATATCTGATTTCCTTCCCACAAAAACCTAAGCCTTCTGACAGAGAGGAGTACAGAGATAACTGAGGAGGGAAACTGCTGGCACTCAGTCACTCCAGTCTCACCCCAAAGCAGGTCTGAGATTCAGTCAGGATGTGTATCTAGTCACAGGAGATTGGAAACACTGCTGACTGAGCTGCCGTCTTAAATGTCTGCGGTGTTTCTAAGCAGGATTTCTATATAGTGTATCTAGTTCTTATTGATTCCAACAATGTGTCTTTCAAAGTTTAGACATACAAGTCAGTTACTTCAGTTTAAGGAGCTGCTTCATGTTAACAACTGGGCTGCAATAAATTGTTCATAGCAAATGTCTCTAAAAGAGGTTTCCCTTCACAGCTCAAATGTCACAGAAGTGAAGGAAAGAGTTATTGCAAATCAACTTATTAGATAAGTTGAGGTAATTTAGGACTTGTTTATCAGATCCCTCTGAGCCATCATTCCCACAATTCCCCTCACTTTTTTTGTGATTTGGCTCATCTGGAAATTAGATAGCAATGATTCATACAGTGCAGGTCATAAATGCTTCCTCACTGAGCTTATATTGTTTGAGAACAACTGATGTTCATGTCCAGATCCGACCTCCAAAAGGTTTATCTCCCCTGAATGTTAACTGAGAAGGAAGATTTTCACTTATTTACTCCAGACACTAGAAATACAACTTTGCTTCCTATGAGATGTTCCCCCTAAAAAACATTTCCAATTTTGGGTCCTTGGGGCACCAAAATCCTTGAAGAATGAGTACTATGCTGGTGTCTGATGCCTGCTAAGATGCAACTACTTGAACATTGAATCCTGTCTATTCCTCTGGTTTTCCGACGTGATAAAAAGAAGATGAAAATAGAGAGGACAAAAAAAAAAAAAAAAAAAAATCCTTGTTTCAGTATTCCAGTAGTGGAATTCCAGTTTGGTCAGTAGTTACCCTAGACATAGTCAGTCCTACATGCTCACTTCAGTGAGCCCAAAATAACTAAAGGAGCCTTTAACATTTGTCATATGAGAGTATCTATTGTCCAGCTATGTTTTGCTATGTACATGTATGTTTGTATGACATGTGCATGTAGCCTGCTCATATGTGAGAAGCTGGCAAAAGATGTTGAAAAGTTTCACTTTGCCTAAGTGTGATGCCTGACAGTTTTATTGTATAGTCTGTACTAGTCATCTAGCCTTACTGCACGAAATACAAGTCTGTGACTCCATCATCACCAGAGTAGGTATCCTGGGCTGAAACGCCATCTGCAGGTGTACGTGTTTCTCTGTTTGCTCCAGACAATGCCTAGATGCCCCAGTTAGTCTTGACATCTGCCTTTTAGACAGTTTAATTAAGATGAAGTTCACCCTGTGCAACAAAAGAGTGAGTGGCAATATAAAAACAAAGGACACATTCTCTTTCCCTGAACTTGAAACCAATGTCATTTTCCTTATGTATAGCATAAGGAACATAAGTATACGCAGAAGAAAAGGTTTCTGTATACCATGTGTGCCTGTATAAACCTTTGTAGGATCATTTACCTAAGTTTAGATGAAGTGTGAATATCTAAAATAGTCTGGGCCAATTTCATTCCTGACATACACCATGAAATGCCTTTTGATTTTTATCAACAATGCAAAGATTTTGGAAGATTTGCCTGTGATGACAACTAGAAAATAAAAACCTGGTGTCCTTGCAGTGTTTGTTGAATTTAGACTCTTTTTTTCAAAGTTTCTCTCTTTAGTAGTTTCAGCTGTTGAATTGTACTTGTATACATTTCATATGCAAAATAGCAAATTTTCATAATTTAAGTATTAATGTTAAGACAATATATGTGTGTAAAATCTCATATTGTCTCTCAAAATTTCAAGATGTCTTGGTATAACATTTACTAACACTGTTCAGGATTTTTGTCAATGAAAAAATCACTGGCTTTCTGATTTTTTTTAATTTATGTATTTTTGCTTTTGCTGTTATTGCGATGCACAGAAGGTCTGCTAGAGGAAGATTTTTAAAGGGAGAGATGAAAATGACTGACAGTATAGCAGATCCAAGTCTATCTGTAGGCCATTTCAAACAAGAACATTGTAGTTGCAGGACAACATCCTTGGGAGCAGAGTTATTGCTCATTAGGCATTAACAGAGTTCATAATGTATCAACTGTTAGAAACATTAAAGTTGGAAAAAGAAGATAATAAATAAAGCCATGCTTTCTCTAATGTAAAAGAAACATTCATAAGCGCGTTAAAAATGTCTAAAAATCTGTTTCTAATTTAGCCTTTCTCAGATCTCTCCAAGGAAAAGGATATCTCACAGTGGTAACCTCAGTCAAATGGCACTTGGTGATTAGAAGCCAACTGTTGCTGCTATTACAGTCCTGAGCACAAGGGACATCTGTGTTGAGGTAGGCAGGAATGGCGTTTTTAGAAGGCACTAGTTCTGTATTCTGAGACCATCACTAGAAAGATTTCAGAATTAACATTGCCTAGGATGCTGCTTTTAGTTAAAAAGTCTGTAACAAAAAAAAAAAAAAAAAAAAAAAATGCTTATGAGGAGATTCATGCCCAGAATGCTAAGGATAAGTAGTAAAAATCTCAAAAATCTCAGAAAGCATGTCAGTATCTAGACTGGAAGATAGTCTTTACTGGTGCATTTCAGACTATGAGCAAGAAAATACACAAATAAATAGACAGCTTCTCCTTTATACAATTAAAACAAAAATCCAGTGAAATATTTTGTCACCCTGTTTTGTAATGGAAGTGCAGTTGTCTTTGATAAATACAAGCTACTAATTTACATGACATATTCTTGAGGACCTGACAAAGACGACACAGAGGACCTGAGCTCACAAATTTTACAGCTTGAGAGAGACTACAATGAACAGTCTCTATGTACCAACCAGTCTTGCAGCAATATCACCTCAGAGCTGGAGTGCCAGCGGCCTCGTGGGACGGGACCTCTCCTCCTCCAAGGAGGCAACATCAGTGTGTGGTCCTCCAGCAAGTTCTTTACACTTCCACAAGCCATGAGGAGGATCTTGAACTCCCTCAGAGGTCCCCTTACATCCCCTAGCAGTTCATGCCCCATGTGCGCGGCCAAATGCTGGCTGTACTTTCCCATTTGATGATGATCCTCAGCCTTGTGCTGACTTCTTTGCAGCTCACCTGCCAGCTGCTCCTTCCCCATGCAGCTACTTGTTTTAAAACCCTTTTCTGCTTTACCTGCCTTGCCTGTCTCTCTTCTGGACACCATATAAACTTATGTTTAATTTTTTCCTGAAATCTATCTGCTCCTTCCTGTTAACAGATCATTCAAAAGGATGTAAGAGGGACAGCACTAAGCCATCACACCAGTGTGGGGACCAGTGGCACACCGAACTGAGGGTGCTGATCTATCCTCACACTCAGCAGGTAGCCCCCAGGCAGGGCACTGGTTGCGAGCCTAGAGGTGCCAGGAACAGGAAGGGTGAAACAGGCATCACATCACCCAATGCTACGTTGCTTCTAGCGGGACACAGAGCCAGTGGCACAGCCCAGCCCTGCTCCAGTCAGGGCTAGAGGCAAGTTTTACCTCAGCAGGAATCCCAATAGCTAATAAACAGAGGTCTCTTCCACCATCCCTGCAGCCACCTGAAACCGCAGCAGAGTCTTGACCTACACCCTCTCTAATGAAACTCTTATTGCCATGGGCGGCATTTCCTTCTCCCCTGTATGCAGGTCACCCACCCCTGCTGCTGGGGGCATCAGGAGGGACAGTGTCTTGTGTCACAGCACTAGCCAGGGCCATATAAGCCCCCCAATTCAGAGCTCAGCTCCAACCATCCTGCTCAAGAGGGTCGAGGCAGAAAAAGATCTATCCCAGTATTCCTCCTACGCATTTGAAAGTTGTTCTCTCAACAGAGAGTCATAAAGCCTTGGGCAACAGCGTGGCTTTGCTCACTGCTGGGAGCACTGTATTCTCCTAGGCGCTCAGAGTCTCAACAGCTTGGTCTTCCTCCTGTACAGCTGCCCCTTCTTCAGCGAGTCACTGGGATGAGAACAGGCCACCCAGTCTGGAAGGGTTGGTGGGGAAGCACGGGTCTTCCCCACTCTGCAAATATTTTTGCACCCTTTTGCTCAAGCACTGGCTTGTGTTTTATAGTCCCTCCCCAACCTGCTTCCAGTCACATCTTGGCACAGTCTCCACACTAAAATCAGAGCCTTCCTCACTCTGCTCCACTCTCTTCTCTCCCATTCCTCTTTGGATCTTATCTTGGTCATTATCTTGGTTCTTCCTCTGTCTTTTTTGAATTTCCTGCTCTGCCATTTCTGTTCCTATGACAACAAGTTTTAATAAACCAGTATGTGCACCCAGAAGTCCTGCTTACTCTTACCCTGTGCTTCCATTTGAACAGACAATAGTTAAATGACTAACAGTATTGCTGGTCCAAGAGACATACAACCAAATACAAGAAGTTCAAGGTGGATTCATTGTGCACAGAAGCAGCATTTTTCATGACAACTTCAGAAAACTGAGCAGAATACAGAATTTGTTCAAAAAGGGATATTCCTGTTTATCAAACCTGAAGATTAAAGCAGGTCCACCTGAGTCATGAAAACTTGTATTTCAAGCTGCACAATAGATCCAAACTGCTATTTGTCTCAAGGTGACGGTTCAGCTGAAAATCCTTGCCTGTGAGCAAGGTTCAGCTATTAAAATTCATTGTTAGGAGTACTGCCAAGAAGTCTCTTCTGCCACTCACAGCAGAGAAGAAAATGGAATTATTTCCACTCCTAAATCTGCAAGTGCAGAATAGGAAATTCTCAGCTGTTTTGAGGCTGTGGACTTTATTCGTAATCCTTATCCAGGAATCTTCTCCTCCATCTAACCACTTCTTAAATTTTTCATTAGGCTTCACATTTTGGGGAAGAGTTATCTCTTTGTCAGCATCCTCGGAAGCAAATAGAAAAATATATGTGTATGTTAGATAAACAGATTGCAAATTCATAAGCTATTGAAAGCGCACCAAATGTATATTTCATAGAAAATATTCTCTGTATTTGCTCTGTGTGTGCGCACATGCGTAAAAATATGAATTTAGGAGAAATTAAAGACTCTTTTAAGGTCTAGTCTGGACCAGTAGTGAAAACTCCTTTACTTAAAGATTTTTTGTGCTTTGGAATTTGTGAAGAGCTCCTAAGGATACATAACTCTACCCAGAGTTACACAGGCACCAAAAGAGTGTGTACTTAAGCTCTGCCAGTGCTTTCCAAGATGAAGATTGTTTTCTGTTTTGTTTGGTTTATTCAGCGATGGTGTCCTAGTTTATGATGAGATCCTTGTTGCTATGGCAATAGAAATCTCAGCAGTAATACTTACCAGTGAACTTGTCCTCCTGGGGACGTTTAGCTACCTTTGCAGCTATTTCCACTGATTTTATCTAGGTACAGGTAAGTACTTATCACGAGTCCCCCTTACCTGAACACAGGAGCTGTGATTATCCTTTGCGCAAGGTGACAGCAAAAAAAAAACACTTCAAACTTCCCTCACTGCCTTGCAAACCTTCAATTAAGCAGACTACCTTCCATTAAGGAGACTTACTGCCTCAACTATATCAACTACATTTTAAAAAACACCCCTGCTAATCGTTAATATACATATGAATGATCCAAAACTAACTGCTTTTTACTACCTGAGCACTGTCACTTGAAATTCTCTATTTCTAAAATATATTCACCAGAGGAAACGCCAGAAGACTGGATGCAGAGAAAGGAAAACCATGAAACGAGTCGTCCTAAAATATTTTCTGTCCTTTCCGATTTTATTTTTAAAAGAGGATTTTTTTTTTTTCTTCCAACTAAAACACAACTGCTTTAGGAGAAAAGATCAAGTCTAAGATGAGGAGAAAAAAAAAGGAAATGAATTTGTAAGCAAAGTACAAAGTCCATGCTACCTGACAAATATATACCAGTGGTATATCATATTTGAGCAAAATAATTTTGCATTTCTATGAGAATAATTTGAAGAATCTGCCTCTTGAAATCTCACGAAGTA
>VZSV01000065.1:2883844-2903662 GCA_013398735.1 Nothocercus julius | reverse complement strand
GGTGCAGGACCTTGCACTTGTCTTTGTTGAATTTCATAAGATTTCTCATTGCCCAGTTGTCCAGTCTGTCCAGGTCCCTCTGGATGGCAGCACAGCCCTCTGGGCTGTCAGCTCCTCCTCCCAGTTTGGTATCATGAGCAAACTTGCTGAGGGAGCCCTCCATCCCTTCATCCAGGTCATTGATGAATAAATTGAACAGGACTGGGCCGAGGACTGACCCCTGGGGGACACCGCTAACCACAGGCCTCCAGCTAGACTCTGCACTGCTGATCACAACCCTCTGGGCTCTGCCATCCAGCCAGTTGTTAATCCACCTCACTGTCCACTCATCTAACCCACATTTCTGGAGCTTGCCCAAGAGCATGTTGTAAGGGACGGTGTCAAAAGCCTTGGAGAAGTCCAGCTAGATGACATCCACCACTCTCCCTTCATCTATCCAGCCAGTCATTCCATCATAGAAGGCTACCAGGTTAGTCAAGCATGACTTGGTGAATCCATGTTGACTGCTCCTGAGCCCCTTCTTTTTCTTCATGTTTGGAGACAACAGCCAGGATGAGCTGCTCCAGGATGACCTTTCCAGAGATGGAGGTGAGGCTCACTGGCTTGTAGTTGCCTGGGTCCTCCTTCTTGCCATATTTGAAGACCGGCGTGACATTGGCTTTCTTCCAGTCCTCTGGCACCTCCCCTGTTCTCCAGGACCTTTCAAAGATGGCAGAGAGCGGCCTAGCAATAACATATGCCAGCTCATGCAGCACTCTCAGGTGCATCCCATGAGGGCCCATGGATTTGTGGATGTCAGCTTTCCCTAGCTGTTCTCTGACCCAATCTTCCTCTACCCAGGGCAAGTCTTCCTCCCTCCAGGCACCTTCTTTTGTTTCTAGGGTCTGGGATTCCAGAGGGGTGCCCTTACTTGAGCAGTAAATAAGAACTTCTCTAAAGACCTACTGTTTTATGCTTCTAGAAGAAAAGAATTGATGAAGACGAAAACAGAGCTGTTTAGCACTAATTCTGTAGTTCTTCTGGATAATGAGTTCAGTGCAGTAAACCAGAAATTGCTTTCATTATTTTGTGTAGCAAGGTCAGTTTGTTCATTGACAGATCTGTGCTACAGTTCCTGTACTTGCCATCGCATCTATCTCCCGCAAAAAATCTTCCCAGTGAAGTGTGTCTAACCTCTCTGCTCTTCAATGCTATTGCAGTTAAAGAAATTGAAGCTATTGCAAGAGAAGAAGAAAGGAAAAAAGAATAGTATTTCATAATTGAAAAGTTGCATGGATATGCATTGCATTAACAATATACAAACAGTATGACAAAAAAGAAATCATGAGTGCTGACACATTTTGTTAGGCTTGAATTTTTTAGATGCACTTCTCAGAACATTCTAAAACCTTGAAATATCAGAATAATAACACTAAAATCATCAGCATAAATTTTGCTTAAAAGAAACATGAGAACCAAGGATCATGTACGATTTCAGAGTCAGTTTTTGAATAAGAGTGGCAGAAACAATTGTTTTAATAATGTTTAGATTGTTCTGACATGAATACTAATCAAGAAACAAAGTAAGTTTTGAACCATAAAGCAGTACGTTTCCTTGAGATAATTTTGTAATATATATTATCTTTTTAAGATTTATGTACAGTAAAAGATGAAAAAGTTGAAAAAAAAATTCTGGATTCATTTTGATGCAGAGAGAATAAATAAAAAGGTTTTAATCACCTTTAATATAATGGACTAATGTTATATATTTGATGAATATGAAGGTTTGGGGGTTCTTCAGAGAGCAGAGAGGAGAGTCTAGAGGGCTGAATTAAGAGGAAGTCTTTTTACTAAAGCATCTGTAGAATATGGGGTCTTTTGTTGGTTTTGTTTGTATGCTTTGGTTTATTTTTGATAGGGATATCCAGGAAATGAGTAGAAAGTTTTTAAACATCAATGTCCATATGGCTTTGATTCAGAGAGCCAAGCTACAACACATGCATGTTACTGCTGAGTGAGAAGCACCCATGGTGGGGAAGTGTGGGAGTGACTGAAGAAGTAGTGAGCTTCAAGGAAGGATGAAAGGCACTGTATGGTGATGGACTTGTTATGAAGTGTACATGGGAATTAGAAAATGAGGGACAGTAAATAGATGTGTTGAGGGAATCTTTGGCTTAAACAAGTGGAAGTGGAAAATTTTCAGTGACGGCTAGGAAATACAGAAAAGGAAAAGCAATAGAAAATACAGTGGAGTTTTCAGTAGGAGAGAGACCTTTTAAGGTCAGACAGAATGAAAAGAGTTGGTCCGTAGATCTAGGAAAGAGTGATAAATGTATTTCCCTTTGGCTCCTTTTTGGTAACCTGTGCTTGTACGGGGATCATTGTTTGTTTGTAAGTTTGTTTTGGAAGCAGTAGAGGTATTTGCATTTAGAGAAAGCAAACATCCTTTTTGTCTCGTTCAGACCTCTGGAAACCAAGCTTTATATGGCCCCTGTTACTAATGAAATTTCACTGTCTTTAGTAACTCAAGACATGTCTTTCCAAGTTTTGCCTTCAAAAATATGGTTGCATTAGAAAAATAAGACTATTCTTTCTTTTACACCCTTGTCTTTTTTTTTTTCTTACCAGTTCACTTAGGCATCATATTGAGGGTCTGCCTCAGAAGAAGCAAAAACAATCCCTAAAATGTCACTGTTGATACTTCATTGTCTTTTTCTTGCATCCAAAACCATATTCAGCTTAAATCTTTTCCTCTTTTCAAGGACAAGATTTCTCTGTACACACGGAACACGGCAAATCATATGATTACCTTGGACTTTTCATCTCCCAACTTCAGGAGCATGTTCTGAGAATGAGAAATAGGGATGTAGCAGGTTGTAGGTGTAAATATCTAAAACTTTTTGTAATTATATGAGGCATAGTTGGAGTAAGCAGCCACGCTTACTTTGATTTGAAATGTGAGTGCTAACTTGTATTTAACTGTGTTCTCCCCTTACAATGATTCCTATTAAAAGCATTGAAAACTTAATCTGATATTTCATAATTTTTTAATTCTTTTCTACTGAAGTAGACTTGAGTGCTTTACCAATTTTGATATTCTTTACACAAACAAATCCCAGAATTTCTTGAAGATCTCCTTTTCCTCTCCATAATCTTCTTCCCTTCCACCTCCAATTCCCGTAGAAGTTCAGTCCTTACACAGGTTTTGCTGTCATATCCTGCCTTAATCTTTGGCACTATTTCCTGCTAAGCAAAGAGAAGTTCACTTTGTAGCTTCAATTAAAAAATGTAGAAAAGAGGAAACAAACTAAATTACCATAACTGAAACAGAGTTGGTGGATTTTTTTTCCACAGTCTTTCTTACTAAAGGCTTACCCTGTCATATCAGATGGTGAACTCTACCCCAATTCAGAGATTTTTTCTGGTCAGTGGAACTACAGCAGTGTTAGCTCTGCAAATTGCGGTGCAAGGAAAAGCTGTTCAAAGAAATTCTCAAGTTTTATCCACCCCACAAAAATAAACACAAGTCATTTTAAAGCATAGCAGGAATAACAATGCCATTATGGAAAAGAAAACCACAGTCCAAGTCCCCCAGGGTGTCAGAGTTACTAGCTTTATTCCAACAGCTACATTAAACCTACAGTGGTTTCACATCTTCATGTGAACTAATATCTGTAGTTAAATGTTGTCACCTGAGTGCTAAGTACAGCTCCCTGATTTTAGGAAGCAACGTAAATAAATCCCATGTGTTCCTGGTATATGATGTGTCTGAAGTACTCTGAAGCTCTAATTTGGGAAAATGGTATATTACAGAAAGAAAGTTTTCTTTTTTGTTTTTTTTTCAAAAGCTGAGGTCATGTTGCTGAAACACCAAGTTTCATGTGTCTTTTGCTGACACAGCTAATCTTGAAACAGTTTTATTAAAGTCATTACAGGGTCAATGGAAAATCTCCTTGCATATCTGAAGTATTCTGAGTGATTTATATGAGTCCGTGGATATTCATTATGATGATATTCTTTCATGTTTCCTTTGACAGGCAGAACAATGTCACCAGTAATGTCCAAAATAAATTATATCATCATAAAACTGGACCTCAAATGCAACAAAATTAAATTTAAGGTAACTCTTAAAGTTTGACAATTAATAAAAGTTAAGGGACATATTTCAAGAGCACTTGTCACCCTAAATTGCCCTGCTCTAGGTGTTGACATTCAGTAGGTTCTTTGACACAGAAACAGAGATACCATCTGTGATCTGTGCTATAGTGCAAAGGAAAGAATATAGTGAGAGAGCTTATTCTAAATTGCCTCACCTTGTCTGGTTTGTAGCTCTTCTGTTTCAATAAACTGTTTTCAACACTATGCATCTCAGAGTACTGCACTTTCCTGCATTACATGTGTGCTGCTGTCTGTAGCCATGAAAGGCTTCTCTTCAGAGAAGTTAATGTGTAAGTACTCATCATTATCTCCAAAAATTGTACCACTGGCCCCAGTAAAAATACAGACTGCTCATGGATTTCCCAGTAAGTCCACTTTTATATTGTTTGTGTAGGATGATGATAACTGAACACTGCGATGAGAGCGTCGTTCTGCTTGGGAATTTCATAGCTAGCAGTAAGAGACTGTCAGCCATTTGGCCCAGGGACTTACCACAATCCACTGAAGAGAACTGAAGCCAGGGAGGACAAGCAGGCAAAGGGGTGAAATGAGATTGTCTGAGGTTATTCAGCAGATCAGAACTGAAAACCACTAGTGGAATTACAACTTTCTTTAAGCCAGCAGCAAATTTCCCACTGGGTTCAATGAGGCTAGGATTTATCCCACATATTATAACTTTACTGCTTCACTCCCCATTCCACACTAGGCCTAATATCTACCTTAATTTTAGAATATCACAGGTCATACTCAGTGCTCGGATTCTGATGATTTTACTGAATGTACAAAAACAAAATAATCAGGTGAAATAGGTATCAGACAATTTCCTCATCAACGAGGCACTGAGAGAGCTGAAGACTATTCTCAAAGGCTCACACTGCTTAGGAAATGTTCTGGATCAAAGTGCTGCTTATAGAGAAAGAGTGGAAGGTAACGTCAACAGAGTGTTCAGCATTTATAGCACCTACACCAAGGGTAGTATTTGGCCTATTTCTCCCCCGCTAATGAAGTTCTCGACCCCTTTTCACCCTGTAAATCTTCCAGGACAGATTAAATTCTGCAAAATTCTTCTGACCACTTTAGCTAATCTTGTTTGTTCCCTTATAGTAATGCTTTCATGCAGTGATTTGTTCTCTTAACCATGAGGTTTTTTTTTTCTCTGAAAGCTTTTGAGCATCCATTACAAGACCTATTCCCTAAGGATCCAATGATGTTTATAGTAGGTTTCTCCAAAACATATAAGATATTTATCTTACATCTGTGTTATATATTCTTAAAACATATAGTGTTCCTGTTTCAAGGGGAAGTAGGCTTGGGAGAAAAAAATAAAAAGCTGGATAAGAGCATCATGTGTATCTTAACCCAACAATCTGATATTCTACTTCATCGTGACAAAAGTGTCCAAGTTACCTGAAAACATAAACAGGATTCAGGTCAAGTGAAAATTGTAGATTCTGTCCCATTTTTCCAGTGCAGAAATGTAGCTTTCTGCTAAAATTAAGTGTGTGTTTAAATATCATCAAGGATACTACCAGAAAAGAGAAAAAGAAAAGGTAATATTACGAAATTCAAGCTTAATGCATAGAATTTGCTTGCTTTATCATAGGTTTGGCTGGTAAAAAGAATGAGAATTTTGGTGTTTTAACTCAGTGACAAAAAGATGGCTTAGTGTAGAGGGAGAAATGTCGTTTTGTCTTCGATAGAAAACTATCTGCATTATAGCCTTCTCACGTATGGCATATCTGCTCTTAGGCTGTATAACTCTGCTCAGACAAATGATATTGGTCAGCGAGACAATACAGCTTAACAGTTCCAGAGTGAACCAATGGAGATAGATATAAAAATAATGAACCCTTGAGTTATGTATAAAGGAAAATACTGATCCTTCCTCTAGCAACTGTACATGCATGTAGCTTTTTCATTGCCGGTCAAGAGCCATGCAGAAGAAGGGAATAGCAAAACAGGGAGAATAGGCAGGCAGAATGAAATTTCTGTAGTCAAAGCATATTTAGTTTTCCCTAGTAAATTAGTCAGTGTACTGGATATTGAAGTATTTATTTTGGACTAATTTGTATGTAAGAAATATAGGATTTTTAAAATATTAAACAGCAAATAGTTGCAATGCTATGTACAATTTTCTAGTTCCATTAAATTCACCTTTAATGAAAACTGCTGACTGAATTGTTTTGATTACTTTTTTTCAGTAAACTAGTACAGTTATGCTCTGTAGTCCAGTCTAAGCTCTAGGTGTTAGATACTTGTTCCTTTTTTCTGGTGATCAGAAGTAACTGCTTAACTCAATGAAATGGAGACAGTCTAATTCAAGAACTAAGCCAGCTGTTGTTTTTGCCTGTGCTAAGAGAAAAGAAGCTTCAGGGTTATATGCCAGGGATGATACCACATTTGCCTCACAAATATGTCCTTGCATATCACTGTATGTATTACTATATTCTTCCTGTAAAAATGCAGATATTTCTGAAACAAGTCATGAGTGGATTAAAGAACTGAAAGCTTCAAGACCTGATGACTACTGAATAGTAGCATAATTTAAAATACTCTGATAGAGTATGAAAAGCATAGATAGATAATAGAGTAGATAATACATAGAGTAGTAGATAATAGAGTATGAAGAACACAGAGTAACGGATATTCATTTGATTAACCGTCAGGTTTGCAAATTTTCTTCTCTCCCAATTTTAGGTTTGTTTTGTTTTGTGCATGTCACTGTGTAGTATGTGTAATACAAATCTACTTGCCAGCTGTTACAGGAGTAGTATTTAAGAAATGAATGGGTATGTGGTTTGATCTTGTACCTTAATGTGCAAATTACCAATTTGGGGATAATCTAACTCATTAGATTAAAAAATGACAATTGTGAATTAAATCCACAGATTTGGAAATTGACTGGGAAGAAAAAAGTTGCTTCAGGGAATGATGAAAAACCATTAGGATAACAAGACTGAAAGGAGAAACGTCCATGACCTGCAGAGTGATTGCGAAGACAATTGTATCAAAAACTGTTCTTAGAGGCTGTGATCCCCTCTGTTTGGTGTCTAACCCCATTTTGGCTCTGAGCTCCATCAGTCCATCCATGCATTCCTTTTCCTCAGCAAGTAGAATTTACTTCTGAAAGTAGTAAATTTTTGATTTTTGAGTAGTAAATTTTCTCTATTTTTGATATCTTTGAATTAATTGCTACTTAATCCACTTGTTGTGATGAGGTTTTTATTCATTTATGGGGCATCTGTACCGTACACAGAGGACATAGGTGAATCCAGCCCTAGATACGCTAAGCCAGCATTCAGTGGGAACAGGAGCTTGACCAGCATTCATATACATTGCATCCTACGTTCCTGAGCCCAGCATTAGTCTCCAGCTTGCCATTTCATATCCTGTGGCTATTACAGTTACATTTCTCTTGATTGTTAACTGCATAACTTAAGGCCCAAACTTGTGGAAAGTTTTGCCTATGCTTACCTTCAGACATATGATTATCTTCCTTGAATTGAAGAAATCTGGTCTGAATATGATGTTTGCCAGCTTAGAACACTGGAAAACTTCCCTTTCTGAGTCTTAATTAAATGCAAACCTCTGTCTCACACTTCAGTTCTTTACCATAAGCTTACAGTTTAGTCCTATAGTAACATAACTCAAATGAAGTGATTCAAGTATATGTGGATATTTAGCTTAGGTTCATTCCTAATTTCTTGGCTGTGCTTCTGCTCTCAGCCATTTTCACTAAGGAAATAGTGAAAATCTAACCTTTTTCTATCCCGGCTTCATTCACTGGGGACAGCCAGGAGTGGCTCAAAGGATTTTAGAGCTAAGGCTGGAAAACAATTGTTCCTCATGGCATATTCCTCCATATTCAAAACAAGATTGAACTGCTGTATCTGTTACTTAAATTTCAGAAATGTTAAAGCACTTCAGCACATTGTGTATGAAAACCTCCAACATTGCTAGGCAATAAACTAGAGCCTTAATCAGTTTTGTAATCAATTTTTCACTGTGCTTCTGTTTTTTTATGGGCTGTGTGTACTAAATACTAAATAATCTAGGTTCATCTTTAATCTGACAGCATTAAGTCCACTTTTAATGGCAGGATAATTTGCCACTTTTTAAATAATATAATTTTTGTACATGCTCACTTATTTCAATAGGATTCTCTCCTCCATGGTGCTTAGGAGCATTGACTTTTAACTGGTAATAGATGTCTTCTTGCAACTGGCAGGTTACAGTACGGTGGTCAGAGACTGGTTTCATGCACACGGTGCTTTTGCTGCTTTAAAAACTTTATCAATATGAGGTGAAGTCCTGCAGCTACAGGGAGCTCAACACACAAATTGCCCTGGTTCTGCAGCACATTGAAGTAAGGAGAAATTAAGAAAGTCGCAATAGTTTCTATAGCTACAATGAGCTGCAAATAGAAATTTTTCTATGTCCAGAAGTTCTGGCACCACTATACAGTTTTATTCCCTCAGAAATCAAGGCACTGGAAACAAGGACATGACTGAACTGAGAGTTGATGCATGTCTTGATATAACCTCAACATGTCTTAGATTCAGGATGCATCTCAAGTCCGCATCCACACTAAGGACCTTGAAGGCCCATGTTGAAATTTAGACTACAAAGCCCACATACTATGTGTGAGTTGATGATACAGCTTACTGTCATTAAGGAATGTGTAACCACCTTATCTGGGTGTCTTGCATACAGCACACTACTCAGTCTTGTGTCTGCCATTCCCATTCTCTGGCTTCACAGCATTTCATTCTTTCACAGCATTTTTTGACTTGGGTTTTATTTTCATGCTTATGCATACACTGGCTAATGTGAATAAATAAAATCTATTCTGTTTAGGTGCACTTTTTATTCTGCAAAATTTTTCCATTTCAAAATCTTCATTTTCCTTTCTCTTTTTTAAGGCTGGATTTGGCACTTGCATTACAATGACTAAGCAACCTGTGCTCCCCAACTGAAATCTATAATACTGCTTGTGCTGAGCAAAGCCTGAGGGAGGTCAAAAGTAGTCCTGAATCTGTTTAGATATATGCAGTACTATGCTATATTATTAGTGTTCAACTTTTATAATGTAATTCATTTCTATCAGCCTATGGCTGATATCCAGCTCATTTTTTAAGGCAAATTCACTATTTATTTTCCTCTTAGGTTTATATTTTTAATAGCTTTTTCTCATTTTAGCTTTTTCTCTGGAAAACAAAAGAAAATCTACCTTGATTAACAGGACCTCCCCATCAGATGTGTAAACAGTAAAAGCCAGATTTCCCCTAGGTTTAGGTTCAGGGAGAATAAAGTCCATATGCTTTAGTTAGTCTCCATGCAAAGAGCAAATTAAACAACTTTTTGGGTAGACTCCTTATTGGGTAGAAATCCTTGGATAGAAACATTGTATGTCACTGGTCAAAAATTACAGGCATAATTATGCCAATAGTGAAGAGAATTTCTTCTCCTTTGTGTTTTCACACAAAGAAGGATTTGACTCTGCCTCAGCATGGACTATCGTGTTAGTATTATAGATGATCAGTTTTCTCATGTAGACGCCTGAGCAGTTCTTTTCCTCTCACATACTTTCCTAATAAATTTGTTAAATCCTTCACTTACTTTCCAAGGCAGATGGTCACTTGTCAAAAAACAAACCCAAAATAAGTCTGTCTGCACTTTGTTGTTGTTATTGAAGTTGTTCTGTGGGAAAACCTGTTATTGCAATTTAAATTCTTAATGTTTACCATATTAACTCAACCAGAATGGTGTGTGTAACCATTTTCTTTAGAGATGTCACAGAAAGCATTGTGAACATCCACACTCCTGCTTTGCTGAGTCCCACACATTTACTTCCTGGGATTTGACTTAAAGATCTAAAGATAAACATAAAACAAAACAGGAAAGAAACCCTGGCTCCAGGCCTTCTAAGATTCCTGGTTCAAAAGTCCCTGCCACTTTCATCACTTTTCAGTCCCTGCTGCCCCTTGCTTTTCCCTAGTTTGGTCCAGCTAGGCCTAATGCAGCCAAACGCAATGCTTTCTGCCTTACCACAAAAGGTGCATATTTTTTATCCCACCAAAAGAATTTTTTGTTTTCAGGTCCATTTCTTCCACAGTAAACTAAAATGCCTGGCCAGTGTTCAGTTAGCTACCAGTAATATGTTCCTGTCTTTACTGGGTGAAAAGAAGTGCAGAGTATTTCATCCGTCACTGTTAAAGCAGGACTGTTAAAGCAGTGCGTCTTTCACTTAGTGTCTTAAACAACCTAACATTGTCATGCACTGAGAGAGTATGAATATCTGCATTCTATTTCAGCAAGGCTTTTGCTATCTATTGTCCACTGATCATTTTTTCATTCCCTTACTAAATAACAAGCCATTTTTCGAGAAAATGTGTGAGACAGTGCAGATACATCTAGACTGGGCCATTTTAAAATAAACAGGCAGCAATTTTTTTCTCATGTATAACAGCTGAATGATATCAGCAGTATTTGCTATCTTTACTATTAAAAGAATGATCTATTAGGGTTTTCCTTTTCTTTCCCCCAGAGAACCTTAAGTAAAAGCTCCAAGGCCATTTTCAAATCGACTGCAGTAGTTCAGACATCCTTATCTGTGGCACGCTGTAAAACTGTGCTGGCTTTCCCTTACTTTTCCTGCAACCAGTCTTTTCTCATAACATTATCAAACGAAGGGCAAATTCTGTGCATCTATGTGCAAAGATGACAGTGCCACCAAACTGTCTGGCGGCTTTAAGCAACTTTGCAGCTTCCTGAGCCTGGTCTTCTATACCTGTTGGCTATAAACTACCTGTTGCATTTCCTTTTCTAGAGGAGAAAGTGTGCATAGTCCAATGAAAGCTGCATGGTTCATCCAAGGACAGTAAACCCCTAAGCAGAATGAGCCATTTGCAGCTTTAATGATGAGACTGGTAATATCTAGAAAAAAATTCCGGCATATCCGAAAGAAAACAAATTGTTCAGCCTCTGCATAAAGAGGTGGTGAAATCAGTCTCTCCTTACTCAAACCAACATATCCTGGAATTCTGCAACCTCTGTATTAAGAATTTTTATTTGTATTATATTTATTTTATTTGTGTTATGCCTTATTGTGCTAATGGCCTGTAATCCCTCATTTATTTGTTGCAAATTAGTGATAGACCAAAGCCTATCTTGTGTCATTAATACTTATGACATACTGCAGAAAGAAAAGTAAGTGTATGTGGTTTATCTACTAGCCCAAAGCAAGTCAACAAAAAAGCTGGGGAACCAACTGTTTTGTGTTTCTCCATCCATAAGCCCTCCAGATACTCACAAATGTTGATTCAGTGTTGAATAATTTAAGTATGCTAAATCCTGCACTGCTAAGACTATTGTGTCTTTGTTTTTTATAAAAGAATAGCTTATACTTTATCTGCTGTAAAATGGCATTAAAACCGTATTTATCCATCAAGCTCAGGAATCAACATTTAAACAGTCACCAGGCAAATAAACTCTTTTTACAAGTTAAGAGTCACTTCTTCAATTTTGTGTCCATCCATACTGCATAAACTACATAAAATCATCATTTTTGTTCTGATTAGCTTGGGCAGCCCCTTGTTGAATCACACAAATGTCTCTTTCCCCACATCTATGACTTTTATGACGCAATTCTTGGATTGAATTATTATTTTCTGTTTATTCAAAACTCACCTTTTTCCATGCTTGTTTTTGCAATGACCATTGGGCAATAGAAATACAGTATTGAAGAACTGCAAGAACTGCACCATGAAGAAAAGAGGCAGGTAGGTGAAGAGAAAGGTGCTATAACCCTAAATTACTAAAACGGAATAACATTTCAGCACACGAACAGTCAAATTTTTAGACTGCAGGTTATGGCACTTAGTTTCAGTCTGACTGTTTCAAGCATACCACACAGACATTTGCTCTCATTTGCAGTTATACTGCAATGTTCTGGCAAGGGAAAGGAGTAAAGTTCAAGAGGTTTAAAATACAAAAGAGACCAATACACTGGTATGTTTTCTTTATGAAAAGCATTTATTCAAAGCAAAGATATTTCATGATTTCAAATCTAATACTGTTAAATTATATTGTACTTCAGAGAATTATAAAGGTCTAGGCCGCTGTCCAGAGGAGTTTATAGCATCTGTTTCAGGTATTCCAGGCTACCCTGAGTCATTAGCCTTACTGGAGCTTTGCATGGATATTTGGCAGAACAGCTTCTAAGATCCTCTGACTTTAATTGGCTATATCATCTTAACACATGGTGATGACAGAGAAGAGGACTTTGTTGGTAGTATTGTGAATTGTCTTTTTAACTCAGCAAGGAAAAAAAAAAGCTCTCTCTCCACCCTTGTTATTCTTTGGTTTCCTTGATTTTCCTTGACTTAGCAATTGTATCGAGGACTTTGTGAGTTTATTTTTATGAGATTTAAAATGGTTATGGTCAGCTCAAAAAATAAGAACTGTTCTTCCTCCATCTCAGTATGCATTGACTGTCTTTTAAAAGCAGGATGTACTGAAATGAAAAACAAAAGTCTTCACAACTTTTTACACCAAAGGAAGGGGCTTTGGTCTAAAGAGAATTTTGTTTATTAATAGTTCCCTCTATGATCTTGAAAAACATGATGTACGTTATTCAGAAAGCTTAGAACAGGGACAAGCCAAGTGTTATTTACACTAAAAACACTTTTTTCTGAAATGATTTCATAATAGCCAAATCTGAAGAAAAACCAAGGACAATAGAAATCTAATGTTCCTCAGAGAGGAAAAAAAAGGCCATTGTTTAACAATAATGCTGGTACTGCACTGAAGGACTTCAGGAAATTCATAATCAGGTAATAATAAATTAAGTTTGCTTATTGTGCTTCCTAATGACACTTTTTTTTTTTAATTTCCATTTATTACCTGTCTTTCTTTATTACCTATCTTTCTGCTTGCTACGTACACAGTATGTAAATACTGTGGATTTTTTTAATGATATGTTCATAGTTTTCCTAGGTAATCAGCATCTTTCTCTTACTTATATTTTTGAACCATTTTCTTCATGCAAAGAAAATGAAAATCCCAGCTATACCATCTGAACATTTTGTATCTATTACCTTAATTAGGAAACTCCATGTAGTTAGTTGGCTTAGTGATATAAATTTGGCACTATATATTTAAGATTTCAAATCTATCATATATTCTATATTGTGCTTTAGAAATCCTGGATCCTGTGGCAGCAGGTGCTTTAACAACAATGAAAGATACGATGCGTCGAAGAATTTTTGTTAGAAATATTAAGAACTAATAAGTAAAGTGAAACACTTCTATTTCCACGGTGTATTTAACACTTGATATAGTCTGGAACACAACAACAACAACGACAAAAAGGATTATTCTCCTGGTGAATTAAATATTAGCTATGTGCTGCAGTAGCACTTAATCCTTGACATTGACCTACTTTTCCCTTTAATTATTTTAAAAAGTTATTGTGTAGAGATATATGTCCTTGTTGTTTGGGGAAAAATATCATACTGTTGCAGGCTGTAGTTAGACTCACACAGAATCAAAGTTTTAGCTTCCACCATGTTAACTCCTTAGAAGCTCGAAAGGGAGCTTGCAAACAGCATCTTATTTCAGCTGCAATCAAGTCCAAATTAATATCATACTCAATATAAATTTAATCGTAGCATTGGATGCCATGTTGGCAGAGTACTTGTGTAGGACAGTAGCTATCTCTATTCATTTCCCAGCTTGAACAGCAGATATTGTGACTGACCTTGGATAAAACAGTCTGTCTCAGACTTCCATTTTCCGTCTGTAAAAAGGAACTAATATCTTCCTACCAGAGAAGCATGTTGTGAAAATAATGTCTATTCATGGCAGCGAGACGTTCTGTTTTCCTGCAAGGTTTGTACAAAAAACTCAATAGTTCCACAGCACCAGACTGTGATGAGAGGCAGTGCCACAGGTTAGGAACATGCTAGGAAGGAGGCATTCCACCTGCTTGCACCAGCTAATCCTGTTACATGGCTAAATGTTCACTTTATTATCTTTATAGTCGTACTAAATGGCTGTTTTTGTATCTATTGACTCTAGCACTTTCTACTCCTTGTTTTTTGATTGTATTTGCATTTGCTGTCTACCAATGATTACTTAAGGCTACAAATATCCGCCAATACACATCCAACTGCTGAAAAATGTAAAAGTAGGCGGTGGCTAATGCAAGTGTCTTGAAATCATCTTTAGACTAAGTATTCTTCTGCCTTTTGATAGGTACAGGTCAACAATTTTGTTAATAGAAGTTTTATTTCTTTGCTTTCTGAAGAATTTCCTAAGCGTCCCTGAAGATTTTGGCTGCTATGCTGAGTCCATGCTCTGATAGCTTTGTTTGCTTATCCTCATGCTTTGGGTGTATAAACATAAATATTCTCAGACTGCAGAATTAAATGGTACTTCACAAGATCATATATTTTCAAGCTGCGTTACTAGCTCCTGATCACCATAGTAAGCTCAAACAGAAAGAACATATAACCACCTATTAACATTAAAAAGGAGCTTATCATTATAAAGGATCCGCACATTTTAAAGGGGGTCACATACGGGCTTCAAAATATAAAAGTGCATTCAGTGAGAGAAAAAAAAATGTCATTGTGCACTACACTCCAGGCAGGAACTATGAAGTGTTATCCTTTGTCCTTGGTTAATGATTGCCTTCAAACTGTGCTAAAGAATCATCTCTTAGTTTTTTAGCAGACTTAGTACTAAGATTAAGAACATGCTGCTCCGTCACTTTGAGTCAGAAATGACTCGCAGTAGAATGAAGAACCGGAAGAAGAAGGGAGAAAGAGGGAAGGAACACATCTTTTTCAAGGGATTTTCCACTTGTTTGACTTTAGATATGAATAGTCACATGCATTTTTTTTCCCTAAACCTTTTGAGACAAAGAAATAGAGAGTTTGTTTGTAACCAATACTTTCTCTAGCCAGGCATTTATAGTTTCTAAGGAAAAGGTATATTAATTACTGAATTAAAACCTTTGGTTTTCATTAATATTCCATTTAAGCATTATACAAAAATCTAGGAAGGGTTCATATCTTGTAGCATACAAAGGTGTAAGATAATGTAACCAGACACCTGAGAGGGCTTCACATAAAGCTGATAATGGATAACCTCACCAGACGCCTTTCTTCATTACTTTTTATAAATGTAAAAATTTCCCTCATCTGTAAGCCACCATTTTATCAGTATTTTAACAGAGATGTCACAGAACACTGAGATTTCCATAATTTGTATTGCTCATGAGCTACCAGTAAGGCATGGGAAGTGGTTGAACTTAAATACTTCCTCGTCATTGTGTAAGGATTCCTACTGTTTAATATTTGTATGCTGTGACTTGCTAGGATTTACGGATATTTTCCCTTTAGGCCATGTGGCTATAAAGAGAAAAATATTTAGTAGACTTTCAAGAGAAAGTATATAGTTCAAAGTGAAATTCTACTTTAAAATAACATTAAAAACAGCACTATACTCAACAGCTGAGTTCTAAGTGTGCTTAATCACAGCTGCATAGCCGTGCTAACCTAAATCCAGTTCTGCTTTTGGCTCCTGATTGAGTGTTTAGAATTGCATAGCTCTCAGAGAACATGAGATGTACTACTGCTTTAATAACCCCAGTATTAGCTAAATTCCTGCCATTGGTCTCATAATTCACGAGAATTTGACTTTCATGAAAATTTCACTTCTGACTCATGAAAATGTGTTAAGAGACGACAGTATTTGCACAGCAAATATATGGCAATGACAAAAATATCCTTGTTTCATGAAAAAGGTATAGATCTCGGTTAAATTAAAAAAGCAGAGAGTACAAGGTTTTGAGCAAAATACAGTACAGTGCAGTACAATGGAGTGAATAAGAATTTACTGAATGGAGTCTGCCCAATTCCACCTTGGTTTCAGAATTTACATTGAAAATTCCCCGGAACTGGAAAAAAATTGAGGCTGGGGTTCCCACTGCTTCCCATAATAGAGTTAAGCTTCTCTGTGTGATACTGTCTATATAGCAAAATTTCAAATTCACGAGCCTTCCTGTGCCTCGTGTGCTAATCCGGGCATTGGTTATCTCTGAGATAATCTCTACCACTGCACAGAGCAGTGCAGCTGTGCTAGTGTGGCTCAGCCAAGGTGCAGATTGGAAAAGCTATTACTTTCCGAAATATTATTGATTAAAACAGCAAAGGATGGTTTCATTTAGAGCCATTTGGGCATATCTGTGCACAGCACTTCATTCTGCCAGGTAGCAAGCCTATGCTCTAGGACTTCTAGTCGATTTGACCACATTTTTTTGCCCAAAAATGTAGGGCCATACAGATCAAGGTTTATATTGGTGAAAATCTCTAAAAACTTCTGATGTCTTTTTAGTTGATTAAATATAGGAAATAACCCAAATCTTTCATAGAAAAGGGATATATTTCCTCAAGTTTTTCTTGGTTGTTGTTATTTTAATTCTGTCTATTTCAAAGGTAATTCCAATGAAATATTATAATGCATTTATTTAGGGTATTTACAGAGCAAATATATATCAGAAATTATTTGGGCTAAATGCAGGCATGGGATCTTTTGATTTTAACTTTGTAAATTTATACACACACATGAAAAAAGAAAACATGCACTAAACAAAAGCCTCAGTCTTGGAATTACACAGCCAATTTCCTACTATTCAGTAATTTTTCTCCAGAGAGTTACTCTGCCATTGTCATATTTGCCTGCACAAAGATAGTCTAATAACATGACCAAGCAACCTCTACTTGGCCATAGACATGCAAAAATTCCAATTGCTTCTTCCTGTCAAGGCCAGCGAAATCTTAATTTGGATCCATCAGGAGAAAAATTTTTCCAAAGAACAGGTTCAACTTACTGGAGCCTTACACGACAGGAAGCTTTCAATAGCACAGAAGGGCAAGCTGACCTCATCCTTCTTATGAAAATTTGTTGCCAATTTGTACTTTCCATCCATTTGAGGAGTGTATGTACACAGTGCATTATGAATCTAAGTTTGCTTTTCTCTAGTGTCTGTGGTTTTGAATGCCTTTACTGCCTTAGCACATCATGTCTGGAGTCTGCTGATCTCACCTCATATTTATGCACACAAAAATGTTCAAGACTAAAAATGCATGCAAAGCTTTAATGAGGTTTTCTGCATGTAGAAATTTGAATTCTTTTTTAATCTTTGAAGCCATGATACCATGAAATTTTTATATGCTAAACTTTTGCTTGGAAATCATAGATTTTATATGGAATTTAAAACAAGAAGAGGTAATGGAAGGAAAACATCCTTAAGAGAACTATCCAGTCATGTGAATTGTGAAGCTCTTCCTGGCCTCATGTAGGTTTAGGTATCATGCATGTATTCAATAATTTCTCTCTCCTGATGCAAGCAGTATTGGATTGGAAGGAGGACTTGCACTGAATATCTGTTTTTTTTTGGAGGGAGGATTAGAAGCAGGGGCCTGCAAATTTGAAGGCCAGGACAAAGCAGTTTATTGCAGTATAGCCTCATGCTATATGCTGCATGCTGATGCATTATTTTTGCAAATTTGCTATACTATATCAGTAATTTGCTTGCTATATCAGCTTAGCACAACTAGACCAGAGGAAGGAGGACCTGGTTAAGTTCCCAAGCTAAATTATTGCTCCGAAAGGAGCAATAAGCTCTGCACAAAGGAGCAGTCAGCAGCAGGCAGTTGCAGCCCAATATTTAAAAAGGGTTACTCCAGTGCTGCTTTTTTAGGCTTTTTGGTTTTGTTTTTCACAAGGATATTTTCAGATAAATGGTATTATCAATAAAAATTCAAACTTTTTTATAGTATTGTAATAAAGTCTGTGACATTTATGAGGAGCCATAAAGATAAAATTAATCTGAATTTATTTTTTATATTTTATAAACAAATCCTGTCAACAGGAACATTACCAAAAAGGGAATAATTCTTGAATTTGCTCATTCCATATCTTCAAAATATACTGTATTTAAAAAGCTGCAGAATCATACAAAGATAAGTATTAGAAATAGAGCTAAAGATTAAGTAATAGCACCGAACTGAAGTAACTACGAGTACCAATGAAGTGACTGATTTTTCTTCCTGTTGTGAAGGTGTTAATGATGCCCGCTGTGCTTTCCTGGTGAACTGTGGCATGAGTGTCTTTCCCTTGAGGTTGTGTGCTGCAGTACAGGAGCTCTGCGACTGGTCTAGGTACTTCAGGATGTGCAATAATGTGGCTTGGCAAGTCACTGTACAGACTGCAGGTCTGCCAGTGGTGTTACACTTGTCCCATTTGGTGAGGGTTTCCTGGCGCTGGCATAGACATTGGCCCCCACTGCTCTTAGCACTGGTCTAACTCTGCATCCTTTTGCAGCTGGATACAGAGCTGCCACATAGCATTCTCTGAAACAGGAGTGGGCCGAACTCACAACCTCAGAGATCCTTCCAACACTTCTTACAATGACAAGAACAGAATTAGCTCAGTGCTAGATGGTTTGAAAAAATTCAACCATAGTGTACAGCTTAAAATTTCTTTTAATTTTATTTGAATTTCATCTATATCCTTCTTTCTTCTTTGTCTGGTAGCAGGCAAATTTAGGTTCAGGTGCTGCGAGAGGGACAGCAGCTGCAATTCCAGCTGCCTTCAAAACTCAGGATAGCCCCTAAAGTCTGAAGCAAAGGTTTTCATGACACTTATTAATTATCCAGAAGATAATTAATCCAGGAGATGTAGTCATTGAATGTGTAGTACAAAGAAATGGAAGAATAAGAGTATTGAATTTATAGTCAGTTCTGAAATATGGCCTAATTGTCAGAATCGAGTCTGTCCCTAGGAAATTTGCCTTTGTGGTAGCACTGAGGCTTAATGGCCCATAAGGCTTTTGAAGATCTCACATCTGACTGAGTCACTGATTTCCTCACATCAATTGTCTAAATGCTGACGGACTTCTGTAGATTATTAATGGATTTTTTTTTACATGAACAAGACTGATTCCAATTACTTTCAACTGCTTTTAAAAAGAACATACAGTGAAATCTTACCAAGAATTGTGAGCTTCACACTGAAAACAAGAAATATTTTCAGTGCGGTCAAGAGTTCAAGTGAGTTTTGTAGAGAAGGCAGTTTTGAAAGGTATACATCTTTGTATAGATGTTTTGCTGTGTGAATGCCTTCCAGGGGCCTCTCAGGGTGGAGTTTCTTAAGTGCTGCTCCAGTTGCCTTATACTTTGGAAAATTAAGTTTCTGAGGTGCCTCTTAGCTTCCCTAATATGCAGTTCTAGTTCTGAAATTGCTGTTCTTGGGAATTGCTAAATAAATACATTTTTCAAAATGTGTTCTGCAGATTAACGACTTGCCAACTCAAAATCTGGAGACTCCTTCAGAGACTGCCTGAGGTGTTCCTGTAGGAAATTCAGATACCGCAAAATAGCTTTCAGGAATACAGGAGAATGTGGCATTTCTGAAACTTTTAGGAGGGAAAAGGAATCAAGAATAAGTAAGTAAATAGTTCATGTTTGTGGCACAAGTATGCATCTCACACAGTGTGCTCAGAGTGAGCCAAAAATAAAACAAGTAGGTCTGCCTTTTAAGCCTCAGGGGTAAATGCTAATATGGATTTTCAGGTGTCTAAAAACACCAAAATTCATTACAGCTTTTTTT
>VZSV01000065.1:2872299-2883634 GCA_013398735.1 Nothocercus julius | reverse complement strand
CCCCAACAGAAGCAGGTCAAAATGCAAGCAAAGTGACAGTCAATAATGGACCTATCAAATATTTCACACATCTCTGTGGCTGGGTAATATCCAAAATTATTTTACAGTGAACGTTTTTTACTATGTAGGCTCATGGAGAGGGCTTGTGATGTGTAAGCCCTATGTTGCCACAAAAAAAATTCTGTGCTGCCAAGCTGATTTGGATCATCTCCTCTGGAAAATGATCATGACAGCACTTACGTGGAAAGGGCTGGTTTTCATTTCAGCATGCATGCAGCAAAAGCAGCCTTGTCTGCTCTCTGTGCTCTGTTCTAGTAATACCAACAATAGTTCTCCTCTAGGAGAAACCACTGCTGATAGTCCTTGTGGTCATCAACAGGAGTATTTCTGAAGGACAACAGAAATGAGTTAGGACTCTTTCCATTCTTGTGAATTAATTGAAATGAATGCTTGTTAACCTTGTGACTGTCTGGCAGAGCAGTATAATAGTTCTGGTGCTAACAGCAAAATGACTAATATGTCTCTTCCAAGGTATAAATGGATATTTATTTTAGTGTTGTAACTATTTATGCTGTTGATAGGCCATGTGTCTGTACAAGTTTTGTCAATAGAATTTTACTGCAGCAATAGATTTTCTTTCAATAAGTAAATAATGAAGTAATCTTACCTTGTCCATGTCATAATCAGAAATAGCTCCCATATTGCCACAACAAGCTGCATATTATTACCTTTCAATAGGTTATATGTGCATTAATAAACTATCCTGCAAACAGCCATGCCCTTAGAGAGTCACCTGTCCCTGTTTCCATCACTCATATATATAATGTCACCAAATACTATACAGTTCATTTTGTCAGGGTCATACCGTTCTCCTGCTGCTAGCCTGATTAGTTTGCTTTATATTAGCATTTGCCTGTTTTTAATGACCTTGAAATCAGTCTCTTTTTTGCTGTGGTAGGGTGTAAAAGCAGATTTTAAGGATAAATAATACTGCTTATTTGAAAAGAATGGGACTACACACAGGTTGGAAAAAATAATGTGGCATTATTCTTGTCTGAACAATAATATTTTTATATTGTAAATATGGTATGTATCTTATTGCCAGAACAAGACCTAATGATTGTAGTGGAAAGTAAAATTTAAATAAAAATCTAGTGGTCTCTGAAGATTTGCTTGAAAGAAAAAGATTTTGGAAACAAGATCATAAAAATCAGATGGTAAAAATAATCTAAAAAGAGATGGTAAATATAATATGCTTGCTCTTCCAAAGAGAAAGCTGAACACTAAAGTGCTGCTTCTAAGATACTTTCTGTTGGCACTAAGCAGGCAAATTTAAGTATGAAGTATTAAAAGAAAAACAGCTGTAATTGAAACCTTGCCTTAAATTTCATTATGTAGCAGTCTCTGAGAAACTGCAATTGTTTCCTTCTCTGAACCAAACTTTTTTCCTTCAGGGGAAGACAGTAAGAGATGGGAGCTTATATCATCCTATGTAAAATAAAGAGATTAACTGTGTGTCTTTCAATACACTGAGGAAAATGAATGACAAAGATATGGCTGAGATGTTCTGAGAGTGATTTTGCAGCTAAGTCCGCCTCTCCAAAGAATCTTTCTATAAAGCATAAATCCAGTTCTTTCCTTAGAAACCTTTTATTGGAAAACTTCGCACAGGATTATGCCATTGGACAAAAATAGCGGAACAGCCCTTTAGGTACTTCACAGAGACTTCATGAGCAACTGCTGCAACTGCTGTTAGTCTATATGTGTTCAGAAAGTCATTGGTCTTTTTCTCCAAGTTACACTGAACATCTGCTTTATCCATTTCCATCAACAAGAGGAAAGTCTTTATCAAGCATTTAGAAATCTAAAAATTAGTGTTTGTGAAGATAACTATTTTGAAGTTCGATTAATATTTCGGATACAGAAATTGCCTGCAAGAGGGAAAGCCGTAGTCTTATAACAACAGGTTTTCTTCATATACCACTATTGGTTTTAACATAACCATTCGTGTCACGATGTTCGCATGGTTCTCACCAGAAGTATCCAGCTTTCACCATGTCCTCTCCCGTGCTATCTTCTCCCAGCTCAACACATACCTCTACCATATTCCTCAACAAATGGTGAGAAGAGCTGCTCAGGTTAGTGTGAGACTGAGCAAGCGCAGGTTAACATCACACACAGTTTATTACACTTTTTTGGGACAAACCACATGTTGTGGTCAGATGAAAGGATATGCATTATGAGGTGATTTAACTTCATTGCTCTGCTTCTGCAAGACTGAATCAACACTATTAGCTTCAAAACTGTTTAGAGACTCACAGCCATTTGCTGTCCAAGAAGATGGGGAGGATCTGCAAATAAAAACCCGAACAGTGTGTAGGTAAATAGAATTCCTGAATCTTAAAAATCACAGAAGAAGTTTTTATGTGAAGACTTGCAATTAGAGAAGGTCACAGACGTGGTGCTTTCATTAAAGTGAAAGCAGGATGTGAGGTTCTGTAATTCTGTGTTTTGCAAGGGTTCGCTCAAAGAAGAGAAAATCAAAATCAGCGCTGTTCGTCTGCAACTCCTATAACAGAGACACTATGGGCACTGAGAGAGATTTTATTGTGATTGTAAAGGGGAGTGAAGCCACAGCTTGAGTGAGTAGCAGGGCAGCTGCAGAAAGGATTGGCATCCTATGGAAAACCATTAACATGCAACCTTCTCTTTTGAAAACTAATAATAGAAAATTTGTATATAAAGGTTTTCCGGAGTGGTGGAGTGAGGGAGGTTCTGACTGCTGACACAGACCAGCTATTAGTTTAGAAATAAGATGACCCTTGTTACCTATACCTTTCCTTCATCGTTTGTTCTCCTATGAATTAGAGATTATATTCCAAATGCTTCTGACAGATGTTGTGTGATATACTGTGTATATAGGCTAAGAAAATGGAACATATAAGGAGTGATCTAACTGTAATAATCATATTGTAAAAGAATGGAAATGTCACTAAATGAATATGTTATTTGTCAGACCTGTTGTGGAAAATCCCTGGACAAGGTGAACTAAATAAATATGTCTGCATGAGCAGTGTCCATATTTTCTGTGACTTGCATGTGATGTTTATATAGGAAACAAGCACAGTATCTTTGCCTTATCAGTGGTTGAGATGCCTCTTGTTTATGAAGCTCACTTTGTAATCTTTCACCAACATGCAGTGTTCCAGCTTTCCTGTGGCTGTGGACATATTTTTATGTCTGTTTTTGTCTTTGTCCCTTCAACCCTTGCCTTTTTGTAAGCCTCGTTAAATAGGTGCAAAAGGGTCCAACAGCTGTTGCTGAAAAAAAAAGGAAAAACTTGCGTAACCAAAAGTGTTGCCAAAGTGCAGGGGCTGAGAGCAAAGCTGCAGTCATCAGTGCATCAGTCATCAGGATCTCTGCACTCAAGGAGCTGAGGCCAAGAAGGTTGAAACTTACTACAACTGTCTGTACTGTCTGTAATATTACAGAAAAGAGAAGCTTGTATAGGCATCTGGAAGAGATTTTCTGGTTTTATGTACTGAATGTAATTAGAGATCCAGGAGCAATTAAGATGAAGCTAATAGCCACATCATCGAAGTTACAAGTGTCTTACACAGGTGAAATCTCTGTTTTGAAACATTCACTGAGATTTATTAATTTTTCAGTTTGATAGGAGCCCTGAAGCTCCTAAGAAGAAATGTCAGAAGAAAAAGGGCATTTAGCTTTTTAATCAAGTCAGTCAAGTTGCAAAGCTCATATGTATTCCTGAGGGGTGATAAATGAAGAGCAGTATGTAACAGCAATTAACTCAGCATTGATGTTTCTTGTACTGTAAAATAGATTGTATATGAACTTCAGGCCACAGTCAGAACTTGAGAATTCGAAATGAATTACAATAAATGAAACAAGGACCAAATTGCCCATCTTAGAAAGGCAAACCTGTGTTTAGTTTACAAATCAAGAAAAATAGTTACATAAAATGTTCAAAAAATATTTATTTCTTTGAGATTTGGTTTTTGGTCTTCCTATCAAACCATATTTTCTATGGCTTTTTGTCATAAAATCTTGGCCATAATGCTTGTCACCCTATACTTGGTCCTGAAAAGCTCAGAAAGTCTTCTTGTCCAAGCCAAATTTCTTGCCTGAGATTGCCCACCTCCATCCTCTGTTCAGTCAAAGAGTTCTAGTATCTACTGATCCATTGCTACGTGCTGGCAAAAAGGAACCAAATGTATCTTCTTGTTAGGTCAAAGGAACCACAGGGCAAATCCTATTGTCTGTCTCATCATCTCATCAAGAACAACTTCACCTACTGCAGGCCAGGGACTCAAAATTTACGTTGTGTCCCATTTCATCAATGAGAAAGTATCTTTATGGATTCCAGCTCAAAGGCTTATAATTCTTTTTTTTTTTTTATCTGACAGTTTATTTTGACATTAATCTCTGCTGTTGATTTGCTTTCAGTTGGCCAGTCTTTGAATTTTCATCCATATTTTTCTTTATTTAAGCTTAAGATATGGATTCCAGAGTTTGTGTGAGAACTGAAGATCCTCAGATACAAAAAAAAAAAAAAAAAAAAAAAAAAAAAAAAAAGCAGATCATGAACTAATAAGAGGAGACAGGAAAGAAAAGGAATGACTCCTGATCCAGAGGATTCTACAGCTTTTCCTTAAGTGGCTTCCTTCCTTAGTTAAGGGTATCCAAAACTGGAGAAGAGGTTAGGGCACTGTGAAAGAAACTTAAGTGAAAGAAAAGAAGTTACTCAAAATCTTACTTCTTAATATCTTGTTTGTTTGTTTTGCCATTGAAGTTATTCAAGATAATCTCTTGAACTTTTCAACTAAATCAGAGACTATATCTGTTTAAAGATGAATTCTTCTCTCCTGTCAGAAAATTCTGTGGAAAGAAAATACTTTGAGGTGTCCTCTCCAAATGTTATATTCTTGAACACTAGAATGTGAGATCCAAATGGGATGAATTTCCAGGAAAAAAAAAAAAGGAGGAAGGAGGGTGTAGTGTTTCGCTACAGTTAGAGATGGCTTAAATATTGTGGTGAAAGTATTCTGCAGGCATGAAAATACCTTCATTCACTCAGACCTTTCCAATTAACATATTTTTATAGCGCTACTGTCCCTCATTTGGAGCAGATAGTGGCAAAACAGAAGGCACTCAGAATCTAATAAGCAGGACATGGAAGTAGTAGTTCAAACTCTTCAAAACCTCTCTTATCCAGGAATGAGTCTGTGATTTTCCTTAATTCTGTGCCTACAAATACCAGTCAAGTAAATACTTTTTTTCTGTATTTATTTTTTCTTAAAACTGTATTTTGCATGAAGGCAGTTGATTTTTTTTTCCTATGTAATACAGTCATTACTAATTTTTAAGGAATGTATGTTTAAATATCTAATTGGTTCCAGTCTGACACAGTTGATTCTCAAGGTTGTAAAAACCCATTTTCATGAAGTCAAAACTGAATGTTAGCAGCTGTCTTAATACAGCAGAAAATTCAGTGTTTATTATAACATAAGCCTAATGGTCTGAAGCCTAGACAGTCCACACAAGAGCAATCCTTCCATACAAACTCCAGGAAAGGGAGTTTTCTGAGATATGCACTGAAAACCACAGGGAACTGCATGGAATAGGTCAGGCCTCCTCATTTCTTCCTACAAGCAACCAAAGTACAGATGCAGAGATTTCATTTGTAAAGGTGCTCATGTCTTCCTTCCCTAATGATTTCAGCAGAAGTCACAGATCATCTACACTTTGTACAACAGAGATTGGATCATTTAAGATTATTAAACCTTGCTAAGAGGCTGAAATTCTGAGGAGATCTTTATTGTTTAGTGTGATGTTGTATAGAATTAGTCAGCCTTCATTAATTCTAAAAACTAAGTGAAGTTACACTGTATAATATTCTTAAAATGCATTTTTTTCTTTTAACGTTCATTTTAGATTTTTGAAATAAACATTACATTGTCATTCCTTCTTATTATTGGCAGAGATGTGAGGTATCAAAATGGACAAATCCAAGGCTGTTGAAACTCTGAAGGTCCCCATTGCAAAAGCCTTTATGATTCTCTCATTATTTGCTAGTTCACAAATATCTTTGACATTCCTGTCATGGAGAAGATTACCTGTCAGAAAGCCAATAATAGCATGGGCTATTATATATGCAGTATCCTCCTCTTTTCATTCATAATAATGGTAAAACAATGAAGCCGCAAATCCATCTGGCTTTGATTCATGTTAATTGTTCCTTCAAATAATTTTAATTGCTCTGATAATCAATCTAAGAAATATGAAAATCAAAAATAAAGTAGGGATCTTATGTTATGACAGCTAATTACACATTTCTTTTGAGAAAATATAAAGTATCTCTGTAAGTAGTGCAAGAAAACTTGTAAAGTATCTTATTTACATCAACACACGCATAATCCCATCTTCAGATAAGTGCCTAAATGCCATTACAGGCAACCATTTAACAGATGCAAACAGCTTTCAGTTGCAAATGTTTGTGGCTGACTGTTACACTGTCAGCCAGGGNAAAAAAAAAAAAAAAAAAAGGACATGACAAAGTCTTCCTGTTATAGAAATTTAAAAAAAAAAAAAGAGAGAGAGAGAGAAAAGGAGAGAGCTAAATTCTGTTTGTTGAGTTATTGATGACTCATATAACTAAGATTTTGACCAGGACTGATTTCTGTGGTGGAATGGAAGAGAACAGTGCACTCCTGAACAGTCTGATCTTCTGGTGAGCCTCTATATAACTGCCAGGTAAATGGTATTACTCACAAATAACTCAAATAAATTGTCTTAGCTGTCTGGTACCTCCTTCCACACCTGCACATAGGTTTTCAGGTAACTTCAGTAGAACCAAGAGAGGAGCAGTCTGTCAAAAACAGCACTAGAAATAAAAAATTAATAGTAATAGTACTGTATTTATGGATATAAGAGAAGTATAGAGAGAACAAAGAATACAAAGGTAGAATATGAGAGTCATAAATTGTTTAATGTTTTCTATTAACTTTTTAAAAAATGTAAGCAAAACTGACACACATCAAACATGGTAGAAATATTTGATCAAAAATGGTAAAGATACTGGGATGGAAAATAATAACATTCCTTTCATATTTATGCAATTAACCTTTCTTTTTCAGTCAAACATATAAAAAAAAAAATTCTCTGTGATGAAATAAAACTTTCCAGTGAGATTTTCAGTGTCCTCTGAGCTCCACTGAAAGATTTAACTGTGAGATCCCAGTTAGGTCAAACTCTTCCCACAGTTGTGTCATTCTCTACAGATTTCGAAAGTCACTGCATACCTGTAGCAGGTGAAGGCCATGTAGCGAATGAGCCCGCAGCTGCAATTAGTACAACCCTGAAGGGAATATAACTGAGCGGAAGGAGTCCTGAGCAAGCAGATTGAAGGATGAGCTGAAGGAGCAGGTACATGGACTAGCAGCTCAGTGCCAGACCCAGGAGGCGTCATGGAGCCTGCTAGAAATGCAAGTAGAGTGGTAAAGTGTGCAAATATAGACTGGATGGAACTAGAAGAAACAAGACCCAAAGGTGAAGAATAAGCTCACAAGCCCTTGCTCCTCAATTGCCACACCAATTGTACCACAACACATACCCCTGCTAAAAGGAGGATAAATTATATGTTTTTTCCTGTGTGCCTTTCTTTTTTCTGCTTTTAGATCACAAATATGGTCTTGAAGATCTTCATGATCTATTTTGCCTGTGCACTGATAGACTGCATTATGGCTGACAGTACCATGTATAGAGAACTGCTGCCCCCAAAGGAAAGATCTCAGCATGCAAAAGCTCAAATTCTTCTCAGTGGGCTAAAACCAACTAAAAAACAGAGAATCAAGTTATAGTTTCCTGTTATGTTAATGTTCATCATCTGAGCCACTGCAATGTCATGATGCCCTCTCTTCCTTCAAGGCAAGTCTCTGGTATTTAACTTAAGCACTACAATGGTGGGATGAGCTGATTCTGAGCGTGAAGTGATTTTTGTCCCAACTAAAAGGCACACTTAAAGCAATTTAGACTACTTGCAGAGTGTGCTGCTGGAGAGAGAGAGCCACCCTTGAGGTTGTTCATTTCATCCTATGCTGCTATCCTCAGAAGGACATGGTCAGCTTCCCCTCTGGAAGATGTCTGTTTGGGCTGCTGTAAATTATTCACATGTCGGAGCCCTGAAAGAAATTTTCAAAGTGGTCTACAGCCTACAGGATGGGTACAGTCCAAAAGAAAAAAACATCTGCCATGCAACTGCTCTGACAGTCTGTCCCCGAAGGGCCCCTTTAATATCTTATGGGAATGACCTTAATGGTTTGTTTCTGGCACAGCTGAAATATTAGCCATTACTAAATACATGTATTGAACTTTTGTCTCTTGATTCATCTGTTGTCCTCTGCCTTTAAGTAGACCTATTACCATACAGAAGATGCTGAATTTTTTACATGCCCACTTTACTTGCAAAGCAGAAGTCATTTTTTTCCTTAAAGTGTTAGGGAGACTAGTATGGAAAAGTCATGGTACAAGTTAATCTACAGTGTAAAAGGGTATTGATAAAGGAATAGTTATTTACAATACGGAAAGGCGTGTTGACACATTAGAAAGACTACAGGGAAAATTCGTTATAAAAACAAAACTACAGTGAAAGATTTTAAGAAGTTTGATGAGCTTGATGAGAGCAGCAGTCACTAAATAATGTTTTACATTGTGCAGTCTGTCAAATTACATGGTCCTTTCAGGTCTCAAAACCTATACATCTTTATGTTGCTTATTCTTCCTTATTGAGATTGGATTTCTCTAGAAATGATTGAATCACCAGACTACTTAAGGTGTAGGTCAATCAAGGAGTTTGAACTGTTATTGGAAATAGAGGTAGCCTAGATGGGACCCTCAAAGTGATTGTGGCAGCTCACAGGATTTTATTCTCAGGAAAGAAAGAAAAGAAATGTGTGAAGGAAAGTGAGGGAGGGGAAGAGGGAAAAAAGCCTGAACAAATGATAGAACTGGGAAAGGGAACAATAGCACAAAGGAGTCCGCATTTGTGTCTCCACAAGTCTGCAGGAAGCCGATGCTATGATTATTATGCTAATACTCATTTTGAATGATACTTATTATTTTTGCAATTATTATAGCTCTGGAAGGTAGACAGATTTTTTTTGAAACTGTAAGTGCTAGTTATAGAATTTGGCCTTGGATTTTTCATGTTAGTTTCTGAAAGTCCTGAAGACTGGAAAAACAATTAGGCAATCTTCTGAATTCAGCCCCAGTTCCCTGTGAAGAAGGTTAGAAATACCTGCTAATTTTTCCTAAGAGGCCAGTGTGTTCTTGTTTTCTGCTATACTGGTGGCAAAAGGTAACTTACGCCTTGAGAAGCAGATCTCTAAGATCTGGTAGAAGTCTGGCAATGGCTATGGACAGTCTAATCGCTGATACATATGGAGTACCAGGGTGCCAAGATCTGGTCATGTTGTCTCTTTGAAAATGGAACAAACATGCCAGGCACAGGACTTTGAAGGATACTTCATAGCACAGGGTGCTGTCTGGTCATGAGCAGCAAGCTCCCCTGCAAGGTTCTCAGCAACTTCTAGACTCAACTTTAGGGCAGAAATGAGTCTAGAAACCCTCCTTCCTTGCCACCTGCAGCCAAGGCTCCTATGCCCTACGGGCATCTTCAAGTTTGCCCACTTGGTATATTCTGTCTCCTTGCCTTTGCTCCATTAGCTTCATCCTAATAAAACCTGTGGAAAACATGTTTCCACTGTGCATCAAACTAACAGAAACAGAAGACCTAACAGGCCTGTGATCATTTTTTTCATAGTTGGGGTCCCAGACCAGTCTGGGATACATCTGTAAGATGGAGCTCAGGTTTGAGTCTTTTTTCTAACCAAAGAATTATTGACAAACAGATCCCAGAGCATTTAAAGTCAAAATGCGTACTATAAATCATATACCAACAAATGACCCCATACTGAATATATAGCTGAATTCATTTTGATTTCATGTGACGTCAGCATGGCCCCTTGTATGAGGTACAGCCTTGGATTCATTTTGCGGCTATATATTATCTAAAATGTCTTTCCTGATTTTGAGCTTCGGACAGGCAAATTGACCATGTATACTTGCTTGTGTCAGTAGCTAATTTTAGGGAGCTAATCTAATTGAAGATGTTATGCTCCTTTAGCTTGTCAAATAGAAATTCACATTTTCTGATTAATGTGATTTGTTTATATTAGATTTGACTTGACAGGATGGCAATGTGTAATACAGAATACAAGGATGACAGGGGTTCTCCATCTCCTCCGTCACATTTCATTATGAATGGTCTAGTCAAGGCTGGGGCCTATAGTATCTTACCTGTGAAAGATAAAATTTGAACTGTATTGCAGCCATATATGGTCTATATAATATGTTCTCACAGGTGGCAATATGCCATTCAGAAGGATGACAAGTTAAACAGCTTTCTTACATTTATAACACTTACATGTAACTGACTCTCTGACACCATGGTGTGATTGAAAGATTACTGAGAAAATATGAAAGAAAAAGAAAATCCTTGAAAGAAAGCTAAACAAGCTTCTACTTACGAAATAGCAAAATATGTCAGAAAAGCGAAACACACAAGAAAACTGAGCATATTGGTTGGTGGAGAAGGAAATGGATTAGGTGGAGAAAAAGAATAGCCAGAAGTTTAAAAATGTGTAGAGAAAAAAAAAAGAAAAACAAAGCTTGTGTAAAAAGAGTACCGGTAGCATCAACACTAAATAAATAAATAAATCACAGAATCACAGAGTGGTTGAGGTTGGAAGGGACCTCTAGAGATCACCTAGTCCAACCCCCCTGCTCCAGCAGGGACACCCAGAGCACGGGGCACAGGGCGGCACCCAGGCGGGTTTGGAAGATCTCCAGAGAAGGAGCCTGCACAGCCTCTCTGGGCAGCCTCTTCCAAGGCTCTGTCAGCCTCACAGGAAAGAAGTTCTTCCTCACAAGAAGGCGGAACTTCCTGTGTTTCAACTTGTGCCCATCACCCCTTGTCCTGTCACTGTCCACCACGGAGAAGAGTTTGGCCCCATCCTCCCTACATTCACCCCTCAGGTATTTGTACATGTTGATCAGATCCTCTCTCAACCTTCTCTTCTCTAGGCTAAACAGGCCCAGCTTACTAAGTCTTTCCACATAAGATAGATGCTCGAGTCCCTTAATCATCTTCGTGGCCCTATGCTGGGCCTATCTAGAAGCTCCATGTCCCTCTTATACCAGGGACCCCAGAACTGCACCCAGTACTCCAGGTGCAGCCTCACCAGAGCTGAGCAGA
>VZSV01000065.1:2851260-2871079 GCA_013398735.1 Nothocercus julius | reverse complement strand
TGCTGATGTATTTGTAGAAGCCCTTCCTGTTGTCCCTGACATCTCTCGCTAACTCTAATTCCGGGCGGGCCTTGGCTTTCCTTGTTGCATCCCTGCATTCTCTGACAATGTTCCTATATTCTTCCCATGTGGTCTGGCCCTTCTTCCCCATTATGTATGTGCTCTTTTTCTCGTTAAGTTTACCCAACAGCTCCTTGCCCATCCACGCAGGTCTCCTGCCGGCCTTGCTCGACTTCTTTCTTGTAGGAATGCACCGATGCTGAGCTCGAAGAAAGTGGTGTTTGACTATTAGCCACCTCTCCTGAACCCCCTTTCCTTCCAGGACCCTTGCCCAGGGGATTCCTCCAAGGAGGTCCCTGAAGAGGTTGAAGTTAGCTCTCTTAAAGTCCAGGGTTGCAATCCTACTTCTTGCCCAGCTTCCTCCTCATAGGATCATGAACTCCAACATCTTGTGATCACTGCAGCCAATACTGCCACCAACCCTCACATTTCCAACTAGACCATCTCTGTTTGTTAGTGTCAGGTCTAGAGCGTCCCTCCCCTTGTTGTGAGAGAACCATTACAAATAATAAATGAGAGAATAAATGAAAGATCCATGATAGAATAAATGAGAGAACCGTGTAGTAGTAACATTTATGAAGCCGTCAGTGAGAAGGTGTATGTCAGAGGAGCCGAAGGTGGCCTATGAGATGTTCTGAGGACAGAAGGTTGTCAGTTCAGCAATTGCAAGAACTCTGGCAACAGAGGGAGACAGAAAGTAGAGAGCAGAATATTTTTAAAATCACAGATAATAGCAGAAGTGTATTTCTAAGTGAAAGAGAGATACAACAGCATCCTGTTGCTTCTATAGGTCATATTGTCTTATAAGAGGCTTGTGGAATCTTCAATTTTCAAAATAATCATTAATGCAATAATCTCCTTTCTAATTGCTTAGGCAATCTCACTACCATCTTGACAACGGTAGTGAGATAATGGGACTCAAAAGATCTTTTAAAGCAGGACAATAGGACTCCATGTGCTTTAATGCATCAGTTTTCACAGTCAATCCAGCCTGTCCCAGGCCCATTGGTACTCCTTTCTGCATATCCTGTACGGATCTGCTACATATGTGGCAATTACCACATTGAATCATTCAGGCTAGAAGGGGCTTGAGACATCTCCAGTCTAACCTCCTGCTCAAAACTGCTTAGACAAAGTTTTTCAGGGCTTTGTCCAGCCAGGTCTTGAAAATACAAGAGGTGTCTCTGAGGACAGAGAGTCCACAACCCTTGAGATGTCCAGGTTAAAACTTGTCCAGGTTATCCCCTCCACTATCAGAACTGAAGGCCATTTGCCTTCATGACATGCATGTACGTGCTTCCTAGTCCTAGGTTTTCTCAGCCTTTTGTCTCTAGCAGGAACTTCTATTCTGCTGCTCATCCCCTCAAGCCACAGGCATTTTTGGTTCCTACAACTTTGTACTGCTGCTCAGAGAGACATGGCAGGAGTGTGATGCCTGATGTTTCCCAGAAGCAAGTGAGCAGCTAGGTGAGCTGCTGTTGCAGTCGCTGATCTGACTCACACAGATCTAGTTAGTCCAACAGTACCAGGCCATGACTAACTGCTTCAGATACTTTTCTCATCAAAAGGAGATTCATAGCAACTGTTCTGGAAATAGTTGTTGGTTAAACAGTCTTGTGGTAAACCAGCGGAAGCAGCATCCCTCTCCGTATGGTAAATCCAGCAGACGTAACACAAACTCAAATTGCTACTGATGCTAAGGAAGGTATTGCGAACTGGCAGTTCTAGGGACTTGGTGACCATATTATTACAACTGCAAATATTATTGTAGTAACAACATAGTTGCATATTTCTGTAACTGGTATCTTTGTCTAATAAAAAGACACTGTGCCAAACTATATCAAAGTTTGAACTTCAGCCTTTATATATTCAAGTGCTAGAGGCTTAAAGAAAATGAAAAAAAAGCAGATGCTTTAGCAAGATGAAATAGCAATAATACATTACCAAGTTAGCGGTACAGTAAGAGATATATAATTCAGGAAAACAGGAGCAACAAAGAAACGCAGGTCAGTCAAGGTGAAGGCTATATTCAAGACTAGCTACGCTGCAAAAAGTAGTAGCATTGTTATAGCCATGATGCATAAGAGCAAGGCAAAGTCCTTAGAGGAAAAGTCTTTTTCTGAAACCAGCTGGGCTGGCTGAAAAAATAAATAAGCTTTTAGGTACACTTTTCTGTCGACCAATATAACATCAGTGGAGAAAAAGTCCTTCAGGAATAAGATGCTTAATTCAGCATCTTTGCATTTCAATATTTGCCTTTTTGTAACTGTAAAGTTGTTGCAGCTTGAATGACCTAAGGACATTTTCTGCAGCTGTTACATTTGAGGAGGCTGAAAATACATACACTTTTCCCAGCTCTTCTAGAAAAGATGTCACATTTCCCTGTAAACCTGGCCCCTTCTCTATTACAAGGATATAGAGAAAGAATTGATTCACAGCAAAACAGCAAACAGCAGCAAAACCAGTAAACAAGAGCTATCGTGCAGTTTTATATAGTACAGTCAAGAGAATCCTTTGTTTACTGTGACCACAAGAAGCATTAATGATAGCTAAAGAATAAAAGGTGAAAGAAGCTTAAAATAGACAAAAATGTGAAACCATAGAAAAGCTGAATGGAATAGTCCATGTAGTATGGAAACTGAAGAAGTTAGAAGAGGCTGATGGGGATTTTTTTTTTTAACTACCTGAAAACATTTTGTGTTTTATCACTTTTGCCAAAAAACAAGATTTACTCTCTTTCCCTCCCCTTGACTTTACTTTTAAAGGAAGCTTAGCAGAAAAGAGGAAAAAAAATGTAGATGCATTTACATGTAACTATTTCTTTTTTTTTTTTCTTTAAATAAAGATTATCCACATTTTTAGACAGACATTGCAGTGTGTGCTAATATGTGATAATGATAATAAAGATCCACAATTAGCTTAAACTCTAAGTTGTTTGATGGGTCAGTAGGAGTGGAAGCCACTGCTCAGGAATCCATGGATGAGGATCAAGGTAGGTTTGAAACTTAGTGCCTCACTGTTGCCAAACACTATAGTCTTTTTTCCTTATAAAACCTGCTGCTATACAGAGTTCCACCTTGTTAAAAGTGTGTGGGTTTTTTTCTTTGTTTTGTTTTTTCCCGAAAGAGCCACAGCTCTGAATTTTTGATTCAGCCTGATCTTAAATACCCTTCTCCTCTTCCCCGCTCTCCGCTTGTCTGACTAGGGTCCTTGTAGCTTGAGTGGCAAGGCCAGTCCAATTTTATCCCTCCACAAATCTACAGCACAGGTAGAGTAATCCCGATTTCATCCTTGATGTTAACCTTTTATTAATTTCTGGTGCTTGTATCTTTTTTGACCATTAACTGCAGACTTGTGGCTCACAATATATTGTAACTTAAACACAGAATGTATGTGTTTCAGACTTACTGTGGCAAATATGTGTATGACTATCGTATTCCTTGCTTAGATATCCCTGTGGTAGTTGATAGAGATTTGGGGTGAAGATAATGGAACTGGGAAGAGGCTATAGTAATAATAGATCCCTCTTTCTTCATTATATGGGGCATTCAAATTCATGTAATATTCCTTCCTCAGTGGGAGACTGCAGCAGACTGGCCATTCTTGAACTCAATTTTAATTATGCTTACTAGTGTTTCTGTAGCTGAAAGTTCCATGATAAACCCCTATTTTATTTTTAGGGGTTTATAATTCATGTTTAAAGGCCCACTTTGAACTGAAATATGTCCCCACCACGTAACACCCACTTATCTGGCCCTGCAATAATATATGATAGATATGGAAGAAAGAAGCCGCACTTTGAATAATTCAAGGTGATTACCTCATGTGAAAAATCATTCCTTTCATGTGCATGTCATCAGAACGGCCATATAAGCATACACCCAGCACTGACAGGCTATATCTCATCACAGCACTGTGTCAATAAACAGGGACCAGTCCCCTTCCATGACTTTTCTTCCTGATACAATTTGCATTTTAAGAACAGAATTAGATATTCTTAAACAGTCAACAAAAATGTGAGGAAAAAAAAGCTGAATTAATCAGTGTTTTTGACACTTCCAGCAACAGGATGGGTAGCATGATTTTAATGGAATACCCTAACCTGCTAGTCACCAAGGGGAAATCATCTCCATTGATACTTACTGTGTTAGTGGCTTTTTGTGGGTTCTGTGGATATTCATTCTGAGAGCTCAGCTGTAGCTTCAGAGGACATCACAAGACTACTGACGCTAACGGATATGCATCTGAACAAAGTCACCAGGCTTAGCTCAGTTCTTCTTTTCCAGACTACAGACTCAACTTAAAATAGGATATCAAAATTTTCCTGCCAAAGAATACAAGTAAAATATGAACGAATGGAGCATGTATTTGCCAAAGCAGAGCCATGAAGAACACTGATTAAGCTGCCCATTGTATAGAGGGAATTAGGCTCCTATTTACTCCACCTCCATCCCGAAGGACTGTGGAGTAATGCCTTCCTTTTTTTTCCTCATTGCTAGTCCTAATGGGGAGAAGACTAAGCACTCAAACTCAGATGCTGGAGAACCGTTATCATGATGCAAGACCTACCATGACAGCAGCCTCATCTCCTTTATTTGGAACATCTCTGTGCTTGTTAGTCCTCCCAGAAATTCTCATTATGCACCAGGAAAATGTCAGCCTGCCAAAACTAAGAAAATAGGAATGTAAACATAGTTATAGCAGTGAAGATAACCATTCTAGAGAAATGGAGATACCTTTTCTCTCAGAAACTTTCACAATATATTTTTCCTGCTCTGCTTTCTAACTTCCACAGACAAGAAAGTAATTCCTAAAGTTATCTTAAATTCAGCACTCAGGTAAAGGAGTTGTAAACATTGTTGCAATATCCATCTCTTTCCCACCTCTTCCTATTCTGATTCCTTACTTCAGTATCTTTTATGAAGCTGGACAAATGAAGTGAATGGGAGTAATTAAGCTAAATGGCATAGCATTTGTATCCAAATGCCATAGCATTTTATATTTATATCAGATATATATATCTCTGAATACCTGTTTTAAAGTTTAGTTCATTTGAGAATACAGCTCTTCAGTCCCTTGCTTTAACCTGTATACATTGCAAATCCTTCCTGTATATCTCTTAGAATGGTGGTATATTATTACTGGGCCACTCAATAACTGCTATCTGACAGCATATACTTCACTGGTGAAGTCGTTTATAACTTCTTACTGGTAAGCGTTTAAGCACATATATAGCCTAATACAATGCTATCTTCCAGAAACTATTGCATCATCTGCTTACAAAGCTTACCTTTCAAATCTTAGCCTGTTTTTTAGCGTTTATGGTATTTTTTCACTTCCTGCTCTTGTATGTATGCATAGGAGATAAGCTTATTTTGCAGGCGCTGTCCATATAGCACATGGCTGAGATGAGCTTTAATATGAGCTTTTCATTGTGATATACTTTGTTCTCTTCATTATAGCAGACTCCCAAAATGAAAAGCCTCATCAGACATGTACTTTCTCTTTTATCTCATAATTAAAGATTCTCAGGGCTTCTTCATGGGTTGTATTTATAAATCTGACTTGCTTTTTGTTTGTTTTTAAGTATTTTTTTTTTTAGTGAACAGTCTAAAAATGTACGTGAGTCCTTCAGTCTTGTCCTTCAGTCTGATATGCCATGAGGAAAATGTGAATCCTTATAAAAAATACGGACTTCAGTTCTCATACTATTTTTGGAGCATAGTTTATAAAATACTTTAAGCCCTCTCCACATTGCAGATGTAAAAGAGGTACCTTATTTACTTACTTTTCAAAATGTAAACTCAATTTTCTGTAAAAAAAAAAAAAAAAAAAAGTATGAGAAGCACTGAATAGTGCACAAAAAAGTTCTTCAAAAACTTGCATTTGCCTGCCAGCCCACCATCTCTCTTTGAGACAGCACTGCGAACTTTATACCTTTTAACATGTTTTTGTGGTCTTTTACAGGCTAAATGCATGAAAATAGTCACGCTCTCAAAGCACAGCCTGTAGAGCTGATATATGAATACATATACAGTAATTTCTGTGAGGACATTTTGGTAGCGTTACATTTTTTGGTTATCATTCTTTGGCTTCTTTCTTCTCCCTCCTTTTGTTTTCGCAATGCTTCTATACATTGGATGAAGAATTACTATTTTGGTGAAGTGGAAATTCTGACCTAACACAACAGGTAAGGGGAAAGCATTTAAAAGGAAAGAAGCTCAGCAGCCCACAATAGCAAAGCCTATGTTCTGGCCATCTGTGCCTCTTACACGTTTGCTTTTAAAGAAATAACGCACCTCTAATGTTGTTCAAAGTCAATTCACTGAAACTAGCATTTGAGAAACTATTTGAGAAAATTAGATGTGATGAAGTAGCCCAAGGAGGTAATGTCAGAGTGAACAGGAGTTTCTGATGTGAAGACCCAGCTTCCTAATTGTTATTATCCTTACAAGGACATTCTGCTGAAAGAAAAATGAATACCTTGCTTCTTACTGGCTGTAAAAGCTGCTGCAACTCTGGAGCTTACTTAAATCATTCTTCCTGAAACAAACTGCCGAATGAAATTCAGGCCATTTAATTTCCAAATACCAGTAATTAAAATGAGTCACATCATCAGAGTTTGGCAGGACTGCAGCCTTCTCTTCTTTTTTCATTTTCACATAAATTTCAGCGAAGGTCAGATTTGTTGGGGGGAGGAGAAGAACCTGCCTGCTTTTGTGCTCATGAGAGGCTAAAATATGACTTGTTCACCGTGTCCCTCATAGTACAGGACTTAATGGTCCTTGACGGGGATAACCTAGAAGTTAATTTTACTTTGTGTCCCAAAAGCAGTCATTGCCACTGCAATCCTTCTTGCAGGCTGAAGGGTATCTTCACCACCTGATCAGGCTTTCAATAGCAATTGATGAGCAATATCACCAACCAGGAAGCACTTTGCTGGTGTTTTCTGGTAACAGACAAAAAGGAGAACAACAAGTATACACTTACCTTTTCATACCTTCCAGCCTTTCCAGTGTTCCTCACTTCAAATGCCCTCTTTTGCTATTTGTAAAAATGGAAGTATTTTTGCATAATTAGGAACTGCTGACAGGCTTCTTCTTTCTCTTCCTCCCTTTCTTCCTTTGTCCTGGCAGGGAATAGGATCTCTACACAATGGAGATGTGCTTCCTCCCTGTTCTGTTGTCCTGAGCGGGGTTTCGACATAGAAGCCAGAGCTATCAGGAAAGCCTGGAAACCCCCATCTCCAGGCAGATCAGCCACCATAGATCACAACCTCCTGCACATAGGAGATGCAGAGCACTGGAGCAGGCCATGCGCAAAGGGAACCTCGGAAACACCCGCTTGTAGAAACATCTCCAGTTAAGATATTTTGGCTCACCTGGGTCTTTGAAACACTTACTTACACTTTTCTTTACACAAGCAATAAAATATTTTGTTATTCAGGTATTTATTTTTTTGTCATTGAGGCAAAAACAGAGTTCACACATCTTCAGCTTCAGTCTTTCTCAGTAACAAGCTACCATGCACCATAATTGTATATTTCTAAAGCAAACTTATTTCATAATTTCACTGCTAGCAGAGTGTCAGATTCAAGTACATTTCAAAATATTCTAAAGGAAGGACACTCTGTTTTCCGACTGGTTCTAGTACTATTCATATAAAACCAGTATTTGTTAATTAGTTGGGCATCTTTCAGCATTCAGCATAAAATAATATAAAAATTTGCAGTCTAAACATTTACTGATTTGTTTTTTACTGCAAAGTTGATTTTTTTTAGTATCTGTACATCTTTTGGGGAGTAGGTTCTCTTCTGCTAGTAATCTTCATTATTATTCTGCTAATAATTTTATTATTATATATTTAAATATTATACTTATATTATTTTTTATTTATTATTTTATTTTTCACTCTTACTACAAAGACTTAAACAATACATAAACAGTAGTAAGAATTTTCCTAAAGAGTTTACAGACAGGCAAGAAAAAGTACATGAGAAAAAAAGATAAGAAAGGTATATCAACTAAATTTTGTAGAGAGTGAGTTTGAGAACCAGCTGGATTAAATGACTTGATCAGGATTAAATCAGTTATCCGGTGGAACAATATTTTTTTAGCACTGACGCAGCAACACTCTTTAAACCTCCCTCAGGCATAAGGAGGAAAGGTGAAGTGAGCACTGGACGGGGGAGGGAAAAGCTTTTTTTTCTATTGACACAATATCCGTAACGTGAAGCAAAGCAGCATGAGAAGTAATGAAATGGAAAGTTTACTTACCAAATGATTTTCTAATAATGTTTAATCTTTGTTTCCTTAACAGTTTCTAATGTTATACTTTTAAAATCTTTTATCTAGAATAAGATCTTGCAATAGAAACCTTTCTAGATGCTCTGAAGTTGTACTTACCAATACATATGAGTGCTTAGAGACTAAGAGGTTTGCAGCTCTGTTGACAAATGTAACACGATGACTGAGTCCACAGCTCCTTTCATTCACCACCTTGACTACCCTGAAATGGTCATATTTTTACTTAAACATATTGAATATCTCAGAAGCACTGAAAGGCTCATCTGGAACTGTATGCCATTGTGCAAGATATTTCCTACATACACAGAAAGTCCCAGCCATAAGGTCTAAGGCTCTATCTTCACTAGATAAAAGAAACACTGTGTTTTCTTTCAGAAGGGGAAAGTGTGTTTTTACTATATTAGGTAGCCAATAGTAATTTTACACTGAAAAATCTTGACTATGAACAAGGCAGTCTGGAGTTTTCACACATGCTAAATGTCAAAATAAATGTTAATGTCCAAAAACTGCAAACCGCTTAGTCCACACTAGTGAGATACTACATGTTAGCTTAAAAAAGTTAAAAACAAGGTAATTTTCTCATTTTTCTGACCTTAAGTGTTCTTAAGAGAATTAATTTGAGTTTTCAGGACTAAAATATGACCTGTGTGCAGTAGGGAAGCTCTGCTATGGAACACTTCTAATGACCATAAATTAGTTGCTTGGTAGTAGCTACAAAATGCACAGGATCTGAGTTTCCCAAGAACTGCCTTGAAAATCCTATTTTATATAAGCAAAGAACAGGTAGTTTATCTTATAAGAAAGCTGATAGAAACTTTATTCCATATGATTAATTAGAAGAAAAAATTGCTTCTTTAATCACTGTCTGTGTAGTCCGCAGTCACTACTAAGGCATATTCTTTGATTTTGGGCTCAGGAAACATATTTAAAAAAAAAAAAAAAAGCACGGCAGTCCTTCAAGGAAAATCTGTGAGGCCCAAATAGCACTCCTCCTGGCACATGCCAGGTTGCTCCTGCATCACCAGAAACTTCTTATCTGGAACGGTAATTCTAGCTGTCTGTACTAGCCATGCCCAAAATTTCACAGGCGGCTCTTCTGAGGATCAGTAAGCTTTGGCTAATGGAAAATCTCAAAGTAACGAATTTCTTCAGACATGGGGAAGTTCTGAACCATATTTTTCTCCATCTATATTTCTGTAGACAGATGAAGCAAGTTCTAGGGGTATATTTACCTTTATGGACCTCTCTGAGAGGTCCAGCTAGGAAAACTGGTAAATGTGACAGCTACAGATCCTCCAAAACCACCCAGACTTAATAGTTAGCATCTTTGGTAGTCTAAGAGGAGATTTACACACTTCTTAAGTAACCTTCACTTTAAGAAGTATTTTAGCTAAAAGGTTTAACTAAAACACTTATTTAACGATAGCTTTAGCCTCTCAGTTATTGAGGGTAAACTGTTGCTCATTATCTCATGCTTAGGGAAAGATAATTAATGAATTATTTATTTATTAATGAATTATTTATTTATTTGCAGATATCAGGGTGAGTGCCATGTGAGGAATTCCTCCGGCGGGGGATGCCTTCTCTCTCCTAGCTTGTTCACCTGCGCAGGCTCGGGGAGCGAGCGCAGCCCTGGCTAACACATCGCACAGGGATGTGAGCCGGCGCCGCGGCCGGTGGCCCTTCCGCACCCACCGCGGAGCCGGCCAGGCCAGCCTGGAAGTCCTCAGAAGGTCCTCATTTGGGGACCGTCACTGCCCTGTGAACCGAGTGCCCCATCAGGCCAGCTTTGCACAAGAGGAACCGAATGCACGGCATGAGTTTTGCTGGTAAGAATTGTGTGTCTTCGACACTTAATACTATGCAAAAATCTGTATAAAAGAATAGGTGGAAAAATTTTAAATATATCCAGTGGTGCAAGTCCTCAGTGCAGCTGATTTAATTGGATTAAATGTGTTTGTTACATATAATTAATAGTAAGCACTCAAAAATGTAATTCAGGTTGTTTTCTGTTATGCACTGCAGAAGTTTTAGGTTAATATAACATCATCTGCTAGCATCTACTAACTATTATAAAACCTTTTGGCCTTGAAACATATGTAAATATGCTTCCTGGTCCATGTTACCTTAGTAACTGGTAACACGCCACCTAGTATTAGTGACTGGGAAGGTGAAGGTAGTTGCATGTTTCCAGTTTTTTGAAAACAGCATCTGCTTTACTCTAAGCAGCTTGTTTTGTAGGAGTTAGCACCTCAGGATGCTCCTTGAATGCACCTTGGTCAAACAGTATGTGTAGTTAGAAGGGACTGGTATGGAAACAAGACTAAGCAAGCTAAGTAATTTATTTTTGCACAAAGCAAAAAGTGCTCGAATAGCTGATTGTTAAAGAAATTCCCTTCGGTAAGACTGTTCACATGAGTAAATATTATCCAGCTTCGCAGAATCTGACCTTACATTACTAGTACTGGAATCACCTCTTGCAGAAAGTTAGCAAAAAAGAGGGGTGTAGCAGTTACTACGAATAATCAAGCACATTCTGTAAGCTGAAATTCACAGTAGTTAGACTAATAGAAGGCAAAAAGAAAAAATAAGTAAAATATTCCAGAAACATGCATTTAGGCCATACACAGACCTTTATTACTCTCTTTAACCTCCCCTAATATTTCCCTTGTTCTTGCTGTTGAACAGCACAGATTACTCTCTTTGAACTCTTCTTACTCTCCTTCACTCAAAGAATGGGAATTACTAATGTTATAGAATTAAGAGCATAGAATACATCGCATGTAAAAATAATAATAATAAAAAAAATATGATCTGATGTAACCTAAAATAAATTTGAACTAATTAGGTGACACTCATTTCTTCAAGAGGGCTTTTTCCCCCCTTGTTTTCCTCTGTGTAGCTGTAGGAATACCTCCTACCACTTACGTTAAGCATAGATTCATCATAGCACAGTGCCCCTCTGCTCTGGTACTATTTCTGCTGCAACCACAAGGTTTCACTGCTACTAGTTTTCTGATTCTGGCACCAACCCAAAGCAAATTCAGTAGCCAGTGCAACACTGACTGATGCCTGCACTGCAGTGAAGTCTGCAAAACGAGAGACCCACGTGCCTGGCAATGAAATGTTCCCCATGGCAAGGGCCCTCTCGGGCCCTGTCAGGAGTGACTTCTCCGATGTCTGCCGAGGTGAAGTCACCCTGCTAGACTTTCTCAGTCATTTGTTTAAATGATATTTATAGGAAAGTATTTGTCTTTGAGACCTCTGCCCTCCTATGAAATCTGGATAAAATTGGTCGGTGAATTGAACGGCACTGACATATGCCACTGAAGTACAAGCACATAGACGTCTTCAGAATGTGCAAATGCAAGCCTTAGGAAACGAAGCTGAAAATAACAAAAGCAAAAGTGAATCTGTGGGATGATGAGCAGAGCATGTTTTTCCATAAAAACAGGATTTAAACCTTTAATTATTCAGTTTGGGAAAAGAAAGCATAAAAAGATATGAGCAAGCTATATAACATAATGAAGAGGACGGAAAGGGCCAACTGAGCCTTCCTGTTTTGAAGGACAAGAGGGCACTTTACAGAAACACAAGGTAATGAATAGAAAATAGAAAACACTTCAAGCAAATGGCTTTAAAAGGTTTTTTTTTTTAAGGCTCCAACATATAAACAACAGCATCTACAAAAGCCATAGCTAAGATAGCAATTATGGTAACTACCCACCCTGATACTTCGGCGAAGAAAATAATTGCCCTGATCCAACAGACCTTCTCACTACGATATATTATAGGGTAGAGTTAGCGCAGTTGCAGAAGGAGGAGTCCATCTTTCTGCGGAGCCCCTCACCGAGGCAGCGCCGCCACCGCCAGCGCCTGCGGGGCCGCTCCCTGCCCTGCCACAATTCCCAACCTTCGCCTGCCGCCCCCACAGACAACGGGGCTCAGCGGTGAGTTTTAAGGAACGCCACCTCCTGTTTGGTTCTGTTCGTTAATGACAACATGCAAATCATCCAGTTGTTTCAGCAGCTGCATTGTTTACTGAAAAGAAAAAAAAAAAAAAAAAAAGGATTTAAAACAAAAAACTCTTCTTCTTCTACTTTCCAGGAAAGAGGAAGTAGGTTTGATTTTTTAAATGATTAACACTGTTGATTCTTAAAACCGTAACTTCTTGTCTTTATTATGGACAGTTTCTTGGTTTTATTCTGAACAACCAATATCCTTAAGGACAGCAAACAAATATAATTCATACTTCTCAGAGGAGTGGAGAGTGTTGGCAAAATCATTATAACATTTCAAAAAAGCTCTAAAGCGTTCTCACATTTACACTAAGTTTGGTATTATGTTATTTCAAACTCTGGTTTGACCTTGTTCACCTAGATACCATGAAAACAAGCTTATTATTTTTTCCTTCTGACAAATATGCTAAGGCCATACTTAATCAATTAGAAGTGGTAACAGAATTGCTTCAAATAAAATCATCTCTAAATCAAATCATATTCCTTCAGTACACTGTATCATTTGTTTTATGCATTTGTGCTCTCATTTTTATGTAATCTGCTTTTCATCTGTCTCTTGTGGTACTCCAAAATTTGCAGTTTAGTACTCAGAGGAAAGAATAAGCTGACTTTTATATTCCATACTGTGCCTTTATCCAAACAGTTTTACTGTCTAATTGGCATGCGTTCATTTCATTTCCAACTAGACTTTGAACTATTGATAGCATTATATAAAACGTTACTTGAGAAAACTGAAATCGCATTAAACTTCTAAATCTTGATAATCATTTTTACAGCATAAAAAAAGCCATCTTCACAATTCACAGGGATGAAAGAGGAAAGAAAGGAGTATATTTCTAAAGGATTCAAGAACTAAAGTCCCATTGTGTTTTGATGCTCCCATTTTCTTTATATGAATTTGAAAATATGAACCTGAGGCTTACTAATTTATTAGGTGACCACCTCCGTGCTTTTAAAGGGTTACTCTTTCCTTAGAAAAAAAATCACCTGCCTGTTTACCCCCATTACCCATCTAGTGCCCATCCATTACAGCACCTCAGAGAATTTAATCCACTCCTTCTATGAGCGGCAGAGTGCTATTATCTTCATTTCACAAAAGCCTAAGGTCATGCGAGAAGTGTGTTTCACAGCAAGCTATTGAACGAGTTCCCAAATCACAGGCTAACCTAGTAGTTTAAGCATGTATACGTGTATGACTTTTTTGTCGTGTCTGAAGAGAAACAAAAACTGTGAAACACAGCAAAGAAAAACATACAATCTATTCAGCTTTGGTGCTTCCATTCATTCCTTTCTGCTTAATCTTGGAAGAATAAGGAGATAATTAAACCTGAAAAATTTAGCATAAGTGGTATAATGAGAATGAATTATACTTTTACTGTTTATTCACAGCTTAAATCAAAGCAAATGTTATTCAGAGAGAACTCTAAGGTCACTAAATAAAATAATAATAATAATAAAGAAGGCAGTCTCATACATCACTGTTATTTAACTTCTAGCACTGAGACGCTCTGAAGCTGCTGCTAATTCACAGAACCAACACCAACAAGGTGTGAGTAATAGCCAAGAAACTAAGGAAATGTGCGATCTGAATAGGCAACTAGTATCTTTTTACTCTTTAAAACTTCTACTCATGGAAAGCATCAGATAGGCACAAGGCACATAACATGAGGGGGGATTTCAAGCTGCCTGTGACCAGCCAGCTCCTCAGAGCCAGGGCCTCAGTAGAGGACTTCAGGGCCATAGCAGCTCTTCTCAGCCTCCTCCACTCTTGCCGGTATCAGCGGTGTGTACAGTTCCAGTCCAAGGTTTGGCACTTTTTGAGCTTTTATAAAGATAGGGATTGTTTCTCATGCTTAGATGCCCCTTGGATTTTTAATACGTCCAAAATTCAGGAGTGTTAGGTGCAGGGAACCGGGGAAGAGCTCCAGGTCCATCTCTGGCCATGTCTGCTTAGAAACAGACATGAGCAAAAGCACAAAACAGGACAGCAGAAAAAAAGTAATTGATTCATTGCCATGTTTCCGTCACTGGAGAAAGACTAGAAACACTACAAAATTAGAAAGAACATTTTGTTATTATCTAACTATACACTTGGCCTCCCACCTGCCTCTGCTGGCCTACATGGTAATCAGAGTGACAAAGGACAAGATAGGAAATTACAGTCTATATCACCAAGAAAAGAACACACGTCTACGAGAGTACAGGAGGGCAGGACTACCCCAGCACGTTATCGCAGAAAAATGCATCCCACTCAGGCAGTGACATCAGGGGCATTTTCAACACCTTTTAAAATGTACACAGACCCTCTGGCCTTTGGCTCTGTGTGCCTCAAGGAAGGAGACTGAACTCGACAGACAGGCATAGAGAAGAAAGTGCCTCTCCCTCTAGTACTTGTTGTTGCTGGATGCGCTTTGGAGCCAGGGAAGCGCTCCGGAAACCTCTTCTCCACCATGCTGCAGGACTGACCTTCGGATTCAGAACTGAGACACTGCACTGAATCATGTTAAATGTTTCTGCAAGGGGGCAAAAAGGTTGAGGTAAAACAACCTAAAGTTATGCCCCAGAGGCAATCAGAGGCACAGTCCAGCATGTCAAGTTGCAAAGAAAAAAGGACGAAGCCAGAAGGCTGGTACGGTCACTGAATTTTAATTGTCCAAATTGCCAAAGAAACCTGAATACCTAACACAAGGTTAGAGGACCCTTTTCATTTCTCAGACACCTGAGAGAGTGAAAAGGCATCTGAAAGAAAGAGAGAGTGAGAAACACCTTGTAGCTTCCTGACCTGACACGAAAAGTTGCCTGAATGCTGCACTTCCAAGCTGTGGTCTCACAAAATCGCGATGAGGAGAAATCAGGCTGTTCTGCTACTTTATCTCCCTGATAGCAAAAAGAGTCATTCCCACTTCCCAGCAGGCAAGCCTGCTGCCAAATCCCCTCAAGAAATCTTTCCCAGGCAAATGACTCCCAATGAAAACAGAAAAAGTAATAGTGAAATGCCAAGAATGCTTCAAATCAGCACTGATAATAAAAATAATGGTTACTGGGACAGGGTGACCCAACTATCACCTTTATTTATAACCACACAGACTTAGGCTAAATTATGATTATTTGTATTGCTTATTGGTAGGCTCTGCAAACACTGGAGACTCCCAAACAGTTCTCATCCCAAAGAATTTGCAGCTTAAGAGCAAGTAATTTATAAAAAAGAAGCACAACAGGGTGGTTGGGTCAAACCCATCCACCTCAAGTGCCTGAAAACTGAATTAATTGTCTTAACAAAAGGCATGTCTCTGTGGTAATAACTTAAAAGGTTGAAAGACATTCATTAAAACATTTTGATTTCTTAGAGATAATTTTCATTAAATTATTTCCATCCTCCTCTTTCTTGCTTTTACATTTTAATTTTTGGCAGTAGCACCAAGTAAAATAGTCTGCATTGTCTGGAAATATTTTGGCTTTTCTAAAGATTCGTATCTTTACAGGGAATGGGAGAAGAAAGAATAAATGGATTAAATATAAGCTTTTTTTTTTTTTTTCCCTTAGGCTTAAATTAAGGTTTCTGTTTTGTTTTACAAAGTCCTAAATTTTTCTTACCTCAGCACTTGATGGCCTTAACAAAAAAAACTCCATAAAAGGACTGTTTAGAAGAGAAAACACATTACTCAAGAGCAGGCACAGACAAGGCAAAGCTCTGATTCCACTATGCTAATTGAAGTTTAATCCTATCTGCATGATCAACTTGACTTCTTTTCCCTCATAACAAGAGTCTCAAAAAAATAATATTACCTCTTTTTTATTAATTTTCATGCCTAAAGGCCCCAGCTAAGGATGCTGTTTTGCAAATATGTGTCCTGAACAGTCCTGTACTTTAGAAGTTTACAATTTACAGATGCAAGACAGACAAACAGGCAAAGGAGTTATGCAGCTAGAGACTGATCTGCCTGAAGCTATGCAGATTTTTACAGCGTTTAATTACCATGTTCCTTAGTATCTGTTAGCATCCCAGCAGCAGCTTTGAACAAAAGACAGGAACGCTAGACAGGAACAATTAAAGTTTTAACTTTAGATTGACCACTGAGGGCTCCTAAAGGTTTGGTCATTCCTCATTAAATTATTTTTGGCTTTATAATGTGTATATGAAGTGAACTTCACTGGTCAAGCCATGTCCAGTCATCTAGGTCCTACTGCAAATGACATCGTCAACTTGAAAATATTTTCAGAGGGAAAAACACTGTTGTAAAAAATGTTTTATTCAGAGTCATGTGCTAGGCACAATCTTATGGCTGACAGACATGAACTTCAAATAAGGCACCACCTCATCTTAATGGTATCACATGCTGTGGAATTGTCTAGTGGAGGTTCAGCTGTATGATTGAAATGCTTAAAGGGGATGATATACATAATTTCAATAAGCTGGTGATATTGTAGAGCTTGAATTGCAAAGTGATTCACTCCTGGATGCTTTTACTGTACAATACACTGCTGAGAAATCAGACATGAAAGAATTTGTAATACAGATCAAAACTTCCTTCGAATAAAAGAGACATTTTATTGTTGCTGAAACCTGAAGATTGGTAGGCGAGGCAGACTGTGTGGTGAAACATAAGCAACAGATCTTAAATAAATTATTAAATCACACAAAGTATTCTTGGTTCCATAATAGGAATGCAGGGGAAAGGGAAGGCAACGGGGCAGTTGTGCATTTAGAAAGCACGTGTTGCCCCCTGCAATAGAGGAGGCATGCCAATAAGCCTCCGGCATAGAAAGGGCTGAGAAATTCAAGCAGGCCTGATCGAACATCAAAGGGAAAACATATAATACCAGAGTTCTCATCTCTGTCCTCACTGTCTCTCAGGTCAACAGCAGCAGCAGAGGAATTGGGGGATAAAGTGAGCATCACTAAGCATCTTATCCCATAAATAGGGGGACAGCAGGAGAGCCCACTGAGCTCTCTTTGCATCGCAGCGGGCTGCATGCCAGGATCTCCCCTTGAGCAGGGACGCCTCTCAAGGACACTCCTCGGGGTGAAGAGATCCTTGCCAGATCCCAACAGGTTCATGGTAAGTGGCCTTAGCCCACTCTGTCTTGGAACTTGTAAACTTGACTGACAGAACTGTGCACAAAGTTCCTTAGTCCTAAATCGTTGACCAGGTCTGGGACTAGGATTGGATCCAGCCGCACCCAGACTCCTCTCTGAAGGAGTTTGGAAAGCAAGGGGATCCAGTCTGAACCTCGTGACCTACCGGGAGGGTGTCCTTGGTAATTCTGTGTGTATCTTGAACATCCATGCAGTAACTAATAAGTGACCTTGCCATAGAATCTCGTGAAACCATTGTCATTATCAATAAAACCTATTACTATTCCTTTCCCATGAGTGAAGTGCGTTGTGTCACTCACCCCCACCATCACTCATTCCGTGACACTAAGGTAAACTCAAAATCAGGTAGTTTCTGGGTTTTGCTGGTGGATCCTTTGCTCACTGATACCATGATTGCAGCCTAAATAATGGAAAGGCATCCTCACCTGCAATTGCTTGAAATTTAGTTTTCATTTAAATATACAGAAGAATAAAATGGATATTACTGTCCTTTACTCATCCTAATCTGCAAACTCAAACCCTGTGTTTAGTGGGCTGTTTAAGGAAACTGTTTTTCACAGGCTGGCAGGGATGCCTGGAAGATACCTGGCCCAACTTCCCCTTCAAAGAGGTACACTTAGAGCAGATAGCATAGGGTCTTGTCAAGTTCTGAACATCTCAAACATGGAGATTTCACATCTCTGGGCTCGTCTTCCACTGTTTGACCACAACTCATGACTATGTTAAGTCAGAATTTCCCTTGTCCAGTTTGCCTCTCATCCTTCCACTGTGCTGCTCTAACAAGAGTCTGGCACCATCTTTTTATGGTCTCTGACCAGATAACTATAAGCAGCAACTAGATCTCTCCTGAGCCATTCCTTCTCCAGCCTGAACAAACCCAAGTCTCAACCTCTCCTCATACCTCATGTGCTCCAGGCCCATCTACACTGATAACCCTGTGCAGGACTTGCTCCAATCTTTTTCTTGCACTGGGAAACCCAGAACAAGCCACAGCACTTCAGATGTTGTCTCATCAGCGCCAGAGAAGGACCACCTCACTTGACCTGCTGTCCATACCCCAGAATTCCATTGGCCTTCTTTACGTTGGGCCAGGTACAACCTGCTGTCCACTTGGACACCTACGTATTCAGCTCCCAGACTGTCCTGCTGCGCTGCGCTATTCCATCCCAGGTGTGGGACTTTGCTTTTAACTTTGCTGGACTTCATGAGTTGCGTAGCACATTGCTGCTGCCTAAGTTCATCTGACTGAATCTGGCCTCCCTCGCTCCCTCCAGTCAGATGTCAGCACACTTCCTGAGTGCATGCTGTGCCACTGTCCAGGTGGTTAACAACAACATTGAACAGTATCGTGCCCATTAGGGTCACTGAGGGTTGCAACTATTAAACTGTTATCAGTTGGACTTTGTGCTGCTGATTGCAACTTTTTGAGTTCAACAGTCCAGCCAATTTCCTACACACCTTTCCATCCACTTTTCCAGTCCATAAGTCACGAGTTTAACTATAAGGATACTATAAAAGATCATGTCAAAGGCCTTGTTAAAGTCAAGGTAAAGAACATCCACTCCTCATCCACACTGCCAGCCATCTCATCAGAGAAAGCAATCAGGTTGGTCAGGCACAATCTGCCCTCTGTAAATCCATGCTGGCTGTTCCCAGTCACCTCCTCGTCTTTCATGTCAATGGAAACAATTGCAGGCAGATTTGCTCCATAACCTTTCCAAGGACTGAGTCAAGTTGACCAGTTTGTAGTTACCTGGTTCTTCCTCCTTGCCCATCACCATGACTTTTCAAAGCAGCATAGTGACATCAGCCAAGTCCTTCAGCACCCCTGAACGCACCCCATCTGGTCCCATGGACCATTTGTTGTTCTTTTTATCCAAATGGGGATGCTTTTCACTCTCAGAAGGCAGAATTTTAGTGGCTCTCCAAAATTCACTCTGTAGGTATAGTAAGTGGATAATCAATAGCTTTGGGCATTGCCCTGCCACCTTCTTGAGAAGCATAATGATGCAACATGTCATTCCATATACGCACAGCTTAGAATCTTAGAATCATAGAATCGTTAAGGTTGGAAGGGACCTTTACAGATCACCTAGTCCAACCCCCCTGCACACGCAGGGTCACCTACAGCACGTGGCTCAGGACTACGTTCAAGTGGGTTTGGAAGATCTCCAGAGAAGGAGACTCCACAACCTCTCTGGGCAGCCTCTTCCAGGGCTCTGTCACCCTCACTGGCAAGAAATTTTTCCTTAAGTTCCTGTGGAACTTTTGGTGCTTCAGTTTGTGGCCATTACCTGTAGTTCTGTTGGTGGCCACCGCTGAAAAGAGGCCGCCCC
>VZSV01000065.1:2837287-2850854 GCA_013398735.1 Nothocercus julius | reverse complement strand
TATTAGCTACAATTAGCTACAATTTGGGGCCTAATTTATTTTGCTTCACCTATACCTATTTCGGTCCATCACATCTTCTGCAGAACACTAGCGTCTTATTGTATTTCAGAATCTTTCAGTAGGTTGGCATGTGCTCTTAGGCTAAAGGTGAAGGACATTCACAAAAGGATGAAGGACCACCAAGACTCGCTAAGTTTCCATGTCCAAAGTCAACATCTCCAAAATTCTTGCTTGCCTTCAACCTTCTAAACCCACTAGTCTTCATGAACACATATTCATAGGAACATAGAAACCACTTCTACATGTGCTGAAAAAGAAAAATTAGGAGGATGGTGCCAAGCAGAAAACTAAAAGCTTACTTCAGCGAACAAGAAATGACCCAGGTGTCTCCATTTCCACTTACAATTGAGAGTGTGAAGTACACTTCACAAAACACAGCTCATTCCCTGTTAACCAGAATTTTGGTGATTAAAACTCTCATGCAAAATGGGAATTAGATTACTTTTCCTCTTTTGCCTGAGCAAACCAAAGCTGCATATGACACTCCTACCAGAGGCCTAGTCTTAAAACCCTACTAGGGCAAAATTCCCTTCTCCAGGCTTTACTGCTTTAGTGCTTCACAGTTCTTATTGTCTTCTCCTCTTTCTTGTTAAAATTTAAGCTTGTAACTTTTTTTTTTTTCCTTTCCAGAATATACATGGAGAATAATGTCTTTCCTCGGTAGCAATGTAAGAAATTCTTTGATCTATGATGTTTGATTTGAAAGGTTATAGGCTTATTTCTCCAACAAGGCTGTGGATCCCAAATGACAAAGACAACTGTATTTTGCAATCATGAACAGCTAACCCAGGTCTCTGTAACTCTAATCTTTCATCACATCACAATTTTCCACTGTTTTGAAAATAAAATCTTTCAAGAGCCTGAGCACTAAAAAATAAAATAAAATAAAATAAAATAAAATCTGCTGATGTATTTGGTGTCCTTTTTACACACCTCTATTTTCTGGATCACAATAACTGGACTCTGTTTCCTACTCCTATGGGGAAACTACATTTTGTTGAAGTCCCCCTGTGAGTTTTTTTCAATGTTATTCACTGAAATTTTCACTGGCACAAAGGGAATTGCCAAAGATGAAGGTCAGATGAAAAACAGCATTTAAAAGAGAAAAATACGTACACAAAAGGTTCAGGATCCTCTGACATTCCCCTTTGAAAGAGTCACATTTGGCTCATTGTCAATGTCAGCAAAACATGCCTAGTTATCACAAATAGTAAATATCCTGTTTGTATTTGACCTGGAAGCATGGAGGATTTCAGAGTGTTAGGAAGAAAGCAACATTAAACGGTGCCAAAGCCTTTACTGCAATGGCCTGAAATGAATGTGACTCAGTGAGGTTCTGCCAGGACCCTCCTGTTTTTGCTATTACAAGGCTACTCTGGTGTGTGACTTTCACTCAGTTTGAGTGCCTCCAGTAGCCAAAAAGAGCGATCTGTCAGCCACGCATGTGCTTGATTTTAACAGCACCCGCACAAGAAGTGGTCCCACAAAGAGGGACACAAATGCCTGTCGGGAGCACTGAAACATGCTCAAGTGATATATATATATAAATTGATATAGATATATATATATATATATGATATATATATATGTATTTTAATCTCTAATTTCCTCCAGTTGCAGCACTCCAGCAATGGCACTGACACGTATTTCCTTGTTGCTGGGGTTTGCGGACGGCAACCGGCAGCAATTCTGCTCCGCTCTCCCGACCTCTCTCCCCATACCCAGTTTAAATTCCCTTTGAAGTCCTTGAACGAAAGTAAAACAGCAATTGGTTTTTAAATGAAGATAAGCACTATACTAATGTGGAATAGCAAGCAGAATCCAAGCCCTGATTTAATTAAAAGAGAAAGAGTGTATGCAGCGGACCTGAAGACTTGAACAGACAAAATTTCAAAGTGAGGTAGTGTTCCCCGGGGAAAAAAAATATATATAAAAAAAGGACAGAAAACATTTAGTAAATAATGCTAATGAAGACATGGATATTGACCACTTGTGAAAAAACAGCATGAATATAATAAAAACAGTGGATGTTAAATAAATAAATAAATAAAAGATTTTAAACGATAAACCACATAATGCGCTTTACGCAGGTATCGGCCCTGAGCGACAGGTCGGGCGTCAGCGTTGCCTCGGAACGGGGACCACAAGCTGCCCAGTGCCGGTGGCAGCCGGTCGCAGCCAGTCACAGCCGGTCGCAGCCGGTCGCAGCCGGTTGCAGTTGGCTCCCGGGGGTCTTGGCTGCCGGGAGCGGGGCCGGCTGGAGGAGGTGGCGGGAGGCACCAGGGCAGCGTTGGGCAGCGGGGAGCGTTGGGCCCTGCCTCGGCAAGTCCCGAGCAGTGGTGGGATGCGGGAAAGCAGGAATAGGGACAGGGCGGAGAAAGGGGCTGGTGCTGGGGCGGCAGTGCTCCCCATGCGTCTCTCCTTTTTTTTTTTTTTTTTTTTTTCCCCTATTACCCGAATAAGTAATCAAAAATTTGAGATATCAGTAAGTTAAATTAAATGATGCTCCTTGGGTCAAGACTGGTTCTGCCCATGACAGCACAGTAGAGTCCTTCACTGTGCATGATGGAGAGGAGATGCTGTTCTTAGGGTGTCCACCCTTTTATTTGTTGTCTCTTCTATTAGTAATAAAGTCTTGGAGATTTCTTTCGAGATACTTGATATAGAAGTCAATGAGCTGCCTTGCTGCATACTTCCAATTTGGGAGCAATCCACTGGAGAAGACCAATACTGGCCGCAAGTCAGTGTGCAGTGTGGAGCTGAGCAGCTTGCTTCCATTTCTGTCATAGGTTTCTGCCATGACCAATGCTGCCACAGTCCCATAAAGTAATCCTGTGCCTTCCTCAGTGGATACTGTAGAAAGAGATAATATTTTCCTTTCTGCTTCTCAAAGTATTAGGACGTTTTTAAAAAGTATCCTCTAGGTGTGATACTAATGTGAGGTCTCCAACTGTGCAGCTGCTGCCCTGACATCCTCTGCTATTTAAATAGCAACAGCTGCATATCTCAATTAAACCAGCAGGGACACAGTAAGTTTATGACAGAGCCTAGAAGAAGCCTCAATGCCCCATCACATTTACACAGGCAACTATAAACGGTAGCATGCAATGATGTTGCCTTTCTACCAGTTATTTGAAGAGTTCCTCTTGTACTTTGAGCACTCTGGTGTGTGATATAGTGCATGGAAATGCACTTTTAAGGTAATAAATCAGCCTAATGTCCTTAAGTAGCTTTCGTTATCTTCCTCCAAAGGTTTTGGTGTGTTTCCGCTTCGACAAATACTGTCTTCAAAGCCCTGCTTGCTTTTCTTCCCCTTGCCTGGTATCCTACGAGGTTGTTTTGCAGATTCTCAGACCCGGCTCCGCTGCTGTCGCAGACTGGCAGTCGCTGCTGAGAGCGCACATAGCGAGAGACTGATTAATATTGACCGCAGGTAGCGCTCCCCGCTGCGGAGGCCTTGACAGCTCCGTGACCCTCGTCCCCGCAGCATCCCCTCCCTCTGACTGCCTCCCGTTCTGCTGCTTGAACAAAACATCACATCAGCATTGTTTACCGCAGGAACTCGGCCAAGGAAGTCATAACAAGACAATAGACATATAATCTGATAACCTTGTTAGCTTGGTTGAATCAGAGCTCCTAACAAGTAGAAGAGTTTAGTGAAGTGGAATAAAAATATTACAATATTTGTTGTCAATGGCCTTTCAGCTCTGTCTTTGAAAACGTAGCATTTCTTGTGCTTTTATTTAAGATTAAAACTAAGCTCAAGGACGCTAAACAAAACAACATGAACAAGGTCAGACATGACTTAAAAAAAAAAAAAATGAAACCCACAACAAACGCTAACCAGAACAGGCAGACAGACTTCTTCATTGTGTTCAGAAAGCGACAAGTAAAAGTGTGTAAAAAGGTATGAATTTACCATTCTGTGAATTCACCAAGCTGTGACAGTGCCACAAATTGTAAATGAAGTGCAACATGTATTAGCACTGTCAAATTAGCAAATTTAGAAGAAATTTGTGACCCTGAACAACTCAAAGCAGGCGTGACATCATGCCCTGCTCCTCTAGGAAAGCAATTTAAACTTCCACACACCCCCTTCCCATGGCAGTGCTCCTGTATGGGCTGGTGCCCCATAGTCGGGTTGAAGTGAGAAATTTAGGAAAGAACGAAGCTGCAGCTACCCAGAATATACTTTACTTTGCTCTTCGCATGCTTTTTTTTAAGCTGCAAGTACTAAAAAAGTAAATTACAGTCTTGCACTTTATATTTCTTAATACTTTTTTGCTGTTGTTTTCTATTTGAAAAATTACACCTACTTAACAAGTAACAACTCATGAATCTGACAAATACCTTTTTCATTCAATGTGCCACTGCTACACTTTTTTTGCAGTAACTGGTAGCTAATGCTACGGAAATCATTTTGTTTTTCCTTGTCTGTAACTATTAATTTTCTCTCCCTCTACTACCTAATCAAATGATTGCGTCTTTCATTTTTAAGCACTCTGGGTTAACAGTAATTAAAGACGTCTTGGAAACACTTGAACAAAAAGCTGTATGCAGTCATAAATAAGGTTTATAATAGTTAAAAAATGAAGAATTTATTACCTGGGGTCTCAACTTTCTTTCCCTGGAGGGCTAGGATATCACGAGGGATAAGAATGACATTTTGATTGTACCCTTTTGCAGATGCTAGAGAAGAGTCATAATGTGAGATGCTGTTTATTAAAGCTTTTTTTTTTTTTTTTTTAATTAAGGGAATGAAAATGAAAAAATGAACTGGCAGCATCTGTTCTATTTTTAGGCAAGATAAGAAGACAAAAATTTACTGTATGTAAATAGCTGGAAAAAACCTTGCAACCCAGATTTGTTTGGTTTGCAGTATTTTTTAAAGTGTCAGTGGTGACTGAAGAATAAACTGTTTTCAGGGGAATCTTCTGAGTGCTGGGCACTTCTGAAAATCAGGTCACTTGTCTAGGAGCCAGAAAATAGATTTAAGGGCCTAACTTCAAGCAAGCAGTCTTGCAATTATGGTGAAGAATCAGCCTTGAGAACACTTACTGCAAGGTCTGCGTGGTTACATGAATGTAATTTTCAGGATAGAAGCTCTTCTCCTGGGTTAAAATGTCATGTTTATCTTAGGGGAGCCAACTTCAGGCTTGATTTCTCTGGCAGAACACAGTTGCAGCTGGTAGAGCTGTGGGTTATATCTGGTGGAATAACCCACAACAAGCGCGGTAAACCATAAATCTTGCCGTTTTCGCAAAAATAAGCATAACTAAGTGGGAATACACAGTGAGCAGGAGAGCCTTGGATATCATGCTGTCAGGGTACCCAGGAGCCACAGGTTGGGCTGGTTACATGGCCATCGGAGGCAAGGAAAGAACCTACGTGCAGCTGGAAAACTGGAGAGAGAGCTAGGGGACCTGGGGAAAGGAACTTGGGGAAAGGAACTGGAGCACTCTTCTTTTCCCTGAACTTCTCTGATCCTTTGAGAAAAGGGGATACGGATTTCCTGGGAGGCTCTTTCAGAGACAACTCCGGCCTTTGCTTGAGGCCAAGTGATCATCCCGTCTCTGGTGGCTACTCTTAGCCAGGCTGTGAAATCTCCATGCTGAGCCCCCTGATCTGTGAGCAGGACAAGTCAGAGCAAGTCTTTAAAATAGTGACCAGTATCTTACCATACCTTGTCAAACTATCATTTAAAATTTGTAGTTGCTACTCTTGCTTTTGCTGATTCCAGGCAGCAAGTTCTTTATTAGACATTTTCTTTGTTATTATTAAGAAATTTATCATCTGTCCCACTGAGGCAATTTTAGAAGCAACTATATACTAGGGAAGGATAATGTTCTCTACTGCTAAGCAGGACAAAAAACATGAGTTTTTAGTTCTGCTAATGATACATAACATGTATGATTAATGTTTAGACAGCTTGTAATTCCATGGAATTTCTATTGAGAAAGTATCATTTTTTTCACTAAAGAATATTGAATAACATCAGAAGTGTCACCTTTTAGAAAAATCCCATAGAATTAAAAAGAAAAGGAGAAATTTTGAATACTGTTTTAATAGAGCTACAATGTTCTGTGACACTGTAGTAGATATTTAAAACTTTCAGACATTATTATGTGTTACACACTTCTATAGTATGTCAAATACTCACTTGTTTAATGCTGGCAGAGAAGCAGGATTCTTCGTTTCTACCCCTTTTTTTCTCAGTTCGGGCAGATGTGTACTGAAACAGTATACCTGTGATTTTCAATTGTTAGTTCTTACTATATTCTCTAGTACTTGCAAGTCCTGTGTGATTTGAAGAGACTGCTACTTGTTCAAGGTCAAACATTAAATAAAATGGCATTTGCTGTGTCCTTGTCTACTGAGCTATGTTTGATGTGTTAATTAATATCCCAGTGAGTTTCAGGTGATACAGCAAAAGTTTCTTGAACAGAGTTATTACAGCTGAAAGAGCAGATTTTGGAGAACACTGTAGAGTTGCTTCACATATTTGCATTTAATCCGCTGGTGTACAGTCCTGGATGTCTGATCACTGCTGGACTTCACCTATGGGCTGTCCCACCTTAAGCTGTTTAACTTCCATTTATAGTTGCATCCTCAACTCTACTGCTCTTGTTCATGTAATTCTGACCTCTAGATCCTCACTAGACATTTTCTTTATTCTGCTTGCTGGAAATTGACCCAGCTACTGCTGCAGATGTCATGTAACAGTGTGTTTTTTTGTTGGAGCCTATACAAACGATCTTTGCACGCACCTGGAAAACAGCATAGATTCTTCTGATCTCACTGATTGTAATGCTGCTGGCTTCCAAATGTGGAAAACAAAGCAGATTTGCTCTCCCCATAGAAGAATGGTTTTAGGATTCTTTTGTTTTACAGAAATCTGTGCCTGTTAGGAACTGCCCCAGCCTGAGGTACCTCTATATAAACTTTGTATACAGGAACCCACATAGAGCAGCAGCTCTATTGCAGCATGAAAGAGAACAAGTTACTCTAGCAGAGCTGCAAATGGTTTGTAATTGCTATGTCTGCGTACTGCCTCAGAGCAAGCCATATGGGGCACTAGCAAGGCTTCTGTAGGATGAAACAGATAGAGCTGAAGCCCTGGGGTTGGCCCTCTCCCAAGTGCAGGGCATGCCTGCTTCAGACTAGTCTAGTCCAGTCCAGTGCAATGCTCATTAGTAGATGTGCTCCTGGACCTCATCCTAAAATTTCGACCGTAGCACCAGAGGACATGCATTTCCTATGCTGTGAATGTGCTGCTTTAACTTTCCTACCTTTGCAAATATTTGACTGGTCACTTGCTTGTCTTTTCAGAGTGATCTATCCAACAGGAAAATGATAATAGCAAACAGAATAAAACCAAGAAAGCTATTTGTATATCTTCTGAAGGGCTGCTAAGTTTATCAAAACTGGTCTTGGGTATATGTGACTGTGCCATATCCCATGTTGAACAGGAATCAACAGTGTCTGTTGGCCAGCTCATCTTTATTCTAATGGCCATGGACTGGGATTCAAGACAAGGCTCGATGGAGCATTACCAGGCTGTCAGTTCTTTGTCTCCATCACCTCTTTCCTCAGGACCCCCTTATTTGGACCTTCAGTAGACACCAGTGAACAAAATGCCAGAGAAGGAGCAGGATCTGCTTGGTAACCCAAGGAACAGCTTGACATGTAGCTTGTCCTCACTGGTGTGGTGTCCCACTCACGCTCTCGTTGTCTCTCCCAGGGAGAGGCAGTGTAATGTGTACGCCAAAGCTTTTAGCCTCAGTGAGGGCCTCACTGACATAAACTGTCATAGAGAAGGTCTTCCAGTTAATTTCCCTAAAGCCTTATAACCAAGATGAGAAATCTGAGCAGAATTATACTTGAGGTGAGTGATGAACAAAGCATTATCTTCCCCAAAGTAATATGGGGAAGTACAGAGAAATTGGTGTGACACAGTATGGGGCTGTGTGTTTTTTACATCCTGCAAAAGGCTGAATTGTGCTGGCCATGTACTAGAAATGTGTTTGCCAGTGAATATTCCTCCAAAATTATCAGATTTGCCACAGCCTCTCCAGCATGGTTTAATATTAAACAAATGCAACAGATTTTTCTACATATCATTAGAAAATGCTGAAAATTAAGTATTGAAAATGGAGCACAGCAAAGAATATTAACTTTTAACCTGTTACTGGATCTATGTCTCTCATTAATAAGCTGAAGATTTCTTTGCCTAATAGTGTCCTAAATTAACACAGTAATGTCCTCTGCTACTTTTTTGAGTATAATATAGAGTTTTCCTTATAATGAAAGGAGGTTAAGGCAGGCTGAAAGACAGTTTCTAATCTCTTTTTCTTTGCATTATTGAATTATTAAGTATAAAAATTATCAGTTTGAAATAGAAGAAATTCTTATGTAGAGATAAAAGCAAAGTCTCCCCAGTGAACGAGCTGGGAGTTGTTGCCATTTTCTTCCCCTGTTCAGCATTGTTTGGTATTTATTCAAATAGATAATCTGTTTGATAATCTTTACTGAAATCTGTCACTTTTCAGTTAAAAAAAAAGTGATACTTTCATTTTTTAACTTGGGGAAAATACATGGTTTACGCTTTCTAAACCAACTATCATTTTAAAAATGTTTATAATGAATCCCAGATATTTATGCTATATAATAAAACCAAGCTTTAGAACAGGAATCTCCTGTGTTAAGGATCTAAAATAGATATACAAGTACTTTCACTGGCAAAAGCTAAAAGTAGCAAGAACCTGTAATCCACTGCCAATGAATGGATTGTGAATTTAACTAGAGGGGCCTTTAGTGAAAAAAAATATATATATATATATGTATATATATATATGTCCTATATTTAAACTAATCCATTCCTCTGTGTGCAAAAGTAGAAGTGATCTTATCTGAAATATCAAGTCTCCTACTTAAACTGATAAAAAATACTACTATTGGTATTGCAATATCTTATTATTGCAGTTATTTCAATTACGCAGTTATTTTGATACAAGACAATAGCAGCCATAATAACAAGAACAGTGTTCATATCTTGGAGCAATTACAATAATGTTCCCTAAGTGCTACAAAACAAATAGGACAAGTATTTCTGATAAACCATTTTAGGCACCTACCACAGCCAATATCATCTGAGGCAAAGCTCCCTCATCTACGTCCGTAGACAGGGCAGAGAGTTCTCCAGGGCACAGGCCTGGAGCAACTCTCAGAGGAGCCTTGGGAGATGAGCTTGCTAATTTAGCCAGCTTCTTTAGACACCTATGGTTAACTGATGTGAAAAACCCTCCTAGTTACCACATGGGAGACCAGTGAGGGCGAGGGAAGTTTAAGGTGTCAATAGCAGAGCAGGGGCAAGGAGGAGAAGGAGGCGCTGTGGGCTGGCTCAGGATCAGCAGCCAGCGATGCTGGAGCCAGAGGGAGCTGGATGCGCAGTAGTGGAGCCAGGAAGATCAATGACTGAATGTGGTGCTGTGATGTGTGGGAAAACAAAATCTCTAAGGAAAAGCCATGTGCGGGTCATCTCTGCATCCTATTAGGACAGCTGGCAAAATAAATGGCATCTCCTCTCACCTTAGCAAACAGAGAAAGAAAAAGGAGATAATAGAATCATAGAATCATTATGGCTGGAAAAGGCCTTCGATATCATTGAGTCCAACTGTAAGCCCTTCAATACCCTGCCTGCTCAACCATGTCCCCACGTGCCTCATCTACACATTTCTTGAATGCTGCCAGGGATGGGGACTCCACCTGGGCAGCCTGTTCCAGTGCTTCACCACTCTTTCTGTGTAGAAATTCTTCCTAATGTCTAACCTGACCCACTCTCTAAGTAACAAGGGGAGAGGTCTTTACTTTTTGGCTGTCGTAGAGGAATCTAGGAATAAGTAGGTTTCTTCCTAAGCGGGAAAACAAACAAAAGATACTTAAAATGTACCTTTAAAAATGATTTTAAGGTAAATTCTGATTATGTCTTTATCAATATAATGTTTGACTCTTGATTGGCGGGCCTATATCATATTCCTCGGTAGTCTCTCAAGGTAGCATTGAAGAGAGTTTTTAACAGCCTCTGAAGCCATAGAATAACTACTCACACAGCTGAAATGTGGCTGCAAACCAGGGCTCCTTTCTGTCCTCATGGTTGCCCGTTTATCAATAGATTCCATGTAAAGCATGCAGAAGGTAGATAAGGCACCTTTGACTGTAAGGAGACTAAAGTAATTCCTGAAAATCCCAAATTCTATTATATTTTGTCATTCAAGTGGCCTTGAAAAGAAATATCAAATCAAATTAGATGAAACTCAGTAAACAAGTGTGTTTTTATAACATGGTAAAAATATCCTGTTTTACCCCTGTATATACAGATTTTGTTGTTATCATTATCTAGCAAGTATGTCAAGGACATGCATGCAATGAACTTTCATACTAAAGGGGATTCTTTTAACAAAATAGTCAAGTGAACTGGCTTTTCACACAAAAGTCACTGAGGTTTATCTAGCGTGTGATGTTGCTGTGCTCAACAGCACGCATTAAGCAATAAGATGTGACACAGAGTACAGTTTTGAAGGTTAAAATATGACTAAAGGTGCATTATGAGTCACAAGGCTGAGGGAATAGAGATTTCAGTCTGTGGAGCAAGGCAGTCATCTCCTGAAAATGGACTGCCTGAAGTGACTTATGATCAATACGGAGCAAATGTAGTCATGAATCTGCATTTCTCAAGTCTCTTTGTAAGCCCGGTGAGCACAGACAAGGGAGGCAGGTTGCTTCATCCTACGTAGCGCGTGAACAGCACAGTATGACTTCCCACTTGCATCCTGCTCACAGTCTCCCCAGCTCTCCATTTGATGCCTTTTACCTGCTTTCACACAGTTTCTATCTCATGCTGTTGTTGTAGTTTCAACATCAAGGTGGTCTATGGTCTGACACAGTCCAGACCTACATGTTCACCGGGAATTGTAGATCCTAGTCTAACCAAATGGTTGGACTTCTATTCATTGCTTCTCTGCTGGTAAGTAGGAACTTCATGATCTGCCTCATATTTGCAAGTATTCAATTAAATCATATTCCATTTGGAAGCAAGTTAATGTTAATTAATGTTTAGACCGTATTTTGAATATATAAATTACAAGAGAAACCATAAATGTTGGCGCAATTTCATTTTCTGGCTTAGGATCTGGAACACCACCAAAGCTAAATCTTACCTTCTTTCACTATAATGTAGGATTTATTACATTCCCTTATTAAAAAAAAAAAAAAAAGGCACCAGCCTATCACTGAATTATAATCAAGAAGTTGTCAGTACATGAAGCATTCAGCTATAACTTAGGAATTCACAGACATAGACTTTTTTTTTTTCTCTTGAATCACATCTTTTAAAAATACTTCTCTAAATGCTAAATTGGTACAGGATACTAATTAAGGTACAGTGTCATGCTTCCTTCAGTATTCTGAAATTCATTTTTGATTTCTGAGTACCTGGTACACATTTTGGAGTAAATGGACAGTTATTCTGCCTTTATTTCTAGAGGTGTATTATTTATAGCATTGTCAGTGTTGTTTTTGTTTGGAAGAGCTGTAGATTAATTCAGAGCTGAAACAGCCTCCCTGAGATACACACCACTTCAGAAGACAAGAAGTCAACACCTGCCCCATTCATGGATGGTCCTTCAAAAATGACATGACTACCTTGCAGGAGAAATTTGTACTTATGATTAAGCGGCTTAAAGAAGTACACTAAAAAGATAAAAAAAAATTAAAAAAAGGTCTTGTTGTACCTAAGCCAGCGAAGGCCAGTTCGAGGGGGGAAAAAAGATATCATCTATTTCTGATTTTCATTTTTTTAAAGGGCAAAGATAAATGATGTGCCAGCTAATGATTGTGCATAGCACAAGTGGGAAGTAGTGACATATTCTAACCCGCACAGCAGTAACCACTTGTGAGGAAAAGCGGTTCCACATTTGTACCTTGTGGTACAAATTTCAGGACTGCAAACTGGTTAAAGCATCTTTTAAATGTCAATGAGCTCTCCTCACAGATATGAGCTCTTGCACAGGGAAACCCAAATTTGATGTCTTTAGCCTTTTCCCCAAACTGCAAACATCTGCTCCCCCACAATGTGAATATCAAACCCTGCACGGTAACACAGAAGTCCAGTTTATAAACTTTGATGATCTTTGTTCCTGTGATCAGCTGATTTTGCTGCTAACTGCAGAGTCATGGTTGGAGCCCACAATGTGCCACTTGTTCTGCTGCTTCGAGGAAAAGGCCTCGGGCTCTTCTTACCTGCCCCCCTGGCTAGGAGCTTATTTTACTTTCAGGAACGTGCTATACGGCATTTGCAGTTTCATAGAAAAAACAGCCACAGTTGAGCACCCGTTCTAATGCTTAGCAGTCAAAAGAAACAGAGAGAAAGAGTAAGCATAAGAGTTCACAGAAATATCTCCCACCTCTGCTTGCTTTTACCTGGGTAGTTGGGAGCAATGGGGAAGATAATCTTAAAGCTTGTGCTTCAGGTTCAGTGAGATCCTTCCAAGACTTCCTGCTGAATTCCAGGAGATTTTCTGCCTCTTTTTCTCTTGTTCTCTTGTTGGTTGGTTTTCAAGCAGCACCTGCTCCACTCCCAGCAACAGTGCGTCCCTGTGTGCAAGAAGTCAGGCAGAGGGGGCAGGAGACCTGCGTGGATGAGCAAGGAGCTTGTGGCAATGCTCAACCAGAAGAAGGCGGTATACAGAAAGTGGAAAAAAGAACAGGCTCCTTAGGAGAAATACAGGAACGTTGTCAGGGAATGCAGGGAAGCAACACAGAAAGCTAAGGCACAGTTGGAATTCAATCTGGCCAGGGATGTTAAAAATAACAAGAAAAACTTCTTCAAATACATTAACAGCAAAAGGAAGATCAGGGAAAATGTGGGTCCGCTGGTGAATGGGGCAGGTGCCCTGGTTACGAAAAACACAGAAAAAGCAGAGTTGCTGAGCGCCTGCTTTGCTTCGGTGTTTACCAAGGGCAGCCCTGTAGAGTCCCAGGCCCCAGGAACAAGAGAGGAAGCCTGGAGAGAGGAAGACCTGCCCCGGGTTGAGGAGGACTGGGTCAGAGAGCACCTAAGCAAACTCGATAGCCACAAATCCATGGGCCCTGATGGGATGCACCCCAGAGTGCTGCGGGAGCTGGCGGATATCATAGCTAAGCCGCTCTCCATCATCTTGGAAAGGTCCTGGAGAACAGGGGAGGTGCCGGAGGACTGGAAGAAAGCCAATGTCACGCCAGTCTGCAAAAAAGGCAAGAGGGAAGACCCAGGCAACTACAGGCCAGTGAGCGTCACCTGCATCCCCGGAAAAGTGATGGAACAGCTCCTCCTGCGAGTTGTCTCCAGGCACATGGAGGACAAGAAGGGGCTCAGGAGTAGTCAGCATGGATTCACCAAGGGGAAATCCTGCTTGACTAACCTGATCGCCTCCTATGACGGAATGACTGGCTGGATGGATGAGGGGAGAGC
>VZSV01000065.1:2805877-2828622 GCA_013398735.1 Nothocercus julius | reverse complement strand
GGAAGGAAGGAAGGAAGGAAGGAAGGAAGGAAGGAAGGAAGGAAGGAAGGAAGGAAGGAAGGAAGGGAAAACCTTGCATGTTGGGACCCCGGATTGTGCTGTGCGTGTTTTGTCCCACCTGCATTTCACCGAGAGCTCTACGCCCTGGCTCGCTCCCCAGGCAATAGCCAGCTGGCCACCCACAAGCACAGGAGCAGGTCCAAAGCCAGGAATGAAGCCAGGAGCTGCATCCAGCAGCAGGGCAGAGGATCCCTAACCCTTCCTCCTCTGCAGTCTTCCCCATCTCCCCGATCTACACCCTGACGTACACCCTGATGTACACCCTGATGTACACCCCGTTTCCCCTTGAGATAAGGCCCCGCGTGGAGCCCAGCCAACCCCCTTGGGGAATTCCCAGCCTGCAATGACATTTTCTTTCTGCTGCGCTGCTGTACGCTGCTCGGCAGGGCCCAGGTCCTCGAGGGCCAATTACTCTCTTTTAGCCGTTCTAGCAGCAAATCTCTGGAATCATCATAACTTCCAAATGCAGACAAGCATCTCTCTATTTATTTCCTTCTTTTCACACAGTGAAATGTATCCCTTTTATTACGAATAAATGCAAATATTTATTACCAATGTGTGCACCCATTATTATTGCTCTCCTGATTAATGCTGTCTCTGAGGCATTGGCACTTGAAATATTGCTTATAGCATCTCCAAGTAGAAGGAAAACTGCTCCTAAAATGCTCTTTTCAGAGTTTAATACAAAGAATGAAAATAAATAATGTCAGGCCCTTGCCAGGATCTGCCCATTTCAAACTTTTCAATAGCACAAATCATCATTAATGAAGCACTTAACATTATACTCCCGACAGCATAGTATAAAAATTACTGCAGTCATCCAAAGGATAAGAAGAAACATGGCAGCAAACTTCTGGAGGGGAAAGATTTACACTCTTTTAACAGAACTTTATGGGTTCAAGTTTACATTACAATAAAGGAAGGGGAAAATGTTTATCTCTTAAAAGCTTTTGGGGTAGACACTTGGAAGGAAATTGTATTTTATTTTTCAAATGAATGGGAGAGGGGCCAGAGAGCAAGGTCTCAGCAGTAGCAAAATCTGGTTTGCACCATCAGCTATTTTGATATAAAAAACTGAGACTGGAGTCATGGGACATAGAGATTTGCAATATAATGCAAACCGAAGTAAATTATATTATGTAGATACACATATGTGCAGTTTTAGTCACTTTTTTTTTTTTCAAAAAGAGATGGCAATGAGCTCAACAGCTGGTACCTAATGTTTGATTTGATTGTCTATTTATAAGACATTCTTTGTATTAAATTATGTCTAGGAAATAAAGTTGAGTTTGCATATCTGTAACACATGGACCACACCAAAGATATCTGTTTGAGATATAGGATATGAAGAGAGTCCAGACGAGAGTCTGTGAAAAGCCGAAGGTTTCACCCACGCCCACTCAAACCTATGGGAGTGCTTAGGTGGAGTGGGGATAGTGATGGAGCAGGTCCCAGTGATGCTGGGGCTGCGCCTCGTGCACAGGTTACTTCTCAGAGAGGGGTTCTCAGGCCACACTGGGAAACTGGTTGTAAGCCAGACTGGGGCCAAAGGGGAAGAAGAAAAGCTCTGTAGACTGTAACCAGGGTTTGGAATCGGCTAAGGGGTAGAAAGCAGGAAGGAAGTTTGTCTTTGGTTTTCATTCATGATGCATGCAACTTGTGTATTCTGGTGCCTTCCAGCCCTCCAGAAATAAACAAACAGAACAAAAATTCTTCCCTGGTGGTTCACACCATGTAGAGCCAGTGAATGCTGTACCAGTTTCAGCAGAAACGAGAAGCTCTGCAGAAGGTGTGGGGTTGTTTCTCCTAAGGGAAATGGATGTTTGTAGTAAAAATGATAAAAGATCCTATAAAGAGGAAACAGTTTTGCAATTCTGATCTTACAAAGATAGCTGCTATGTTGTGAAATTCAACACGTCAAATTGTCAGGATGATCATTTGTCCTCCTCATTGAGTTCAGTAGATCGTAATCAATCTCTACTCAGAATAAGATAATAGAATTAAATCTATATATTTTCTCAATTAAAAACCTTGTTTTGCCTCCTGATATATTAGCTAAAGTATTTATAAATTTAATCCTACTTTATTTTCTCTCCAAATACCTGTTCTATTTAAACCCTGGTTGCCTCATTTTTCACTTCCTCAAAAGTTAGCATCCTTTGCTAGCATATTTATGTTACCATGTGCAAAGAACAGATTGTCTTGGGTAAAGATCATAAAGCTATTATAAAACTTTTCCCCTGTCTCTGCTCTATCCTGAAGTTCTCTAAAGCCTCACAGATTGTCCTAAATGCTTCTATAATGCAAATAACAAACAGCAGTGAGAAAGACAATAGAAAGCTACAATGTGCACGTTACTGACTGAAAGAGAGTGTTAAAGAAAGCTGGACCAAAATGAAACTCCAGCTGTTCCCAGATCACAATTTTGCTGTTGTCTTCATCTTAAATGTATTTGAAGTCTCTGTCACATTTATGATCTTTATTGTGGCACCCCATTCCCAGAAAAAATCCCAATTAGTTTTAAGAGTAAGATTCTAGAAATGCCTTGCAGAAGTGAAAGCAAGCACTACTTTCCTTTGACCTATTAATTTTGTTCTCTATCCAAAACTGGTCAAGTGTTCCTCCTGAATGATTTTTTTTTAAATATAAATTAGAATTATTTAAGAATAATTGGTGTCTAGAACACAGTAAGTCTTAACATCTGTACAAGCATCCTCCAGAAGACTACGGTATTTTTTTCTATTTTGCTACATAATGTTTTCATTTGACCCATTTTCCTCCAGGATTCTTGAGGGCTAACGTGTAAAAATAAGATATTTCTGAGCTTCTGTTAAGTTGAAGTGTATCCCTGTGGCTATTAATTTTTTGAAATATAGGGCTTACACTTGTCGGCTCAGACTCTGGAGAAGAGAGAGGTTACTGTGGAATGGGATAAATACAGAGTGAGTAGGATTGCTGGAAACAGATGAGCTACCATGGCAGGAGATTTTCAAAGGCAAAAATAGGAGTTAAGTGCCTTTGCATGTCAGTGAGAGGCTGGGAGATGAGCATCTGTATCTCTTTTAATTAACATAATGACACTGTGGGAAAGACTAAAAGATAATTTAGTCACTGGACACTTGTGTTTCAAGCAGTCTTCAGGAACAGCCTCTTTTTTTATACTAAGATGAGTTGTTCTGAGGGGCCACATCATTTTCTCTTTATCTTTTGGTTCCTCTTTCCACAGCTGAAAAGCATCCTAACATTCATCCGTCTAGCTGAGCAGTCTGGGTGCAGCTGAGAAGGCAGGTTGAATCTAGAGAGCACAGAACCTGACTGTTCAGGCAGCCCTCTCCAATCTTACTGAATTTCTCATCCACATGTTAATATTAATTTGCATCATATCTATTTCTGTCCTAAATGTCCACAGAGCTCTTTTATTTTGCTCTACTTAATAAAAACAATAGGAAAAATGGGGCACATTCACTGACACTAGTATTTCTGTCATTGTGTCATCTTGACTCATTCCTCCCTTGCTGTGGTCCATGGTGACTGCACAGTGAAACACATTTTAAGAGAAAAGTGTGATTCAGATTTGATGGTTGCCATTGTGAGCTACTCAGGGCAGCCCGTTCAGCCTGGGAGGACTCTGAAAAAACAAATCATATTTGGAAATTCCTCCCTTTCTTTGATGCGCGACAGCTTGGTGGTACTCGGTGAACCAGCTGAACAGCTGCGCGTGACGAGCAGGAGGTGCAAACCGAGGGCATGAGAACACACCGCCTGGGAGGGAGTCAGGGACCCAACTGCACCTGCATGAGCAACTCCTCATCAGCGCCTGCAAACCCAGGGTATGCAGAAAGATGGAGCTTTGGCTTGAGCACTATATGTAACTTGTAGGGCGGAAGCAGCAGCCTGGCTGTTGGGTTGTTTTCACTGCGGGAGAGCATGACGTGAGGCTGCTGTACAAGCTGTCAGTACGTTGTGCAACTCACGTGTGTGGGGTGCGGTTGTGCAGTTCCCTGCAGTGACACCCCACAAATCCCTGCATCCATCACCACCAAGGGCGGCCAGGTCTGTGGGTAAAACATCCTCACAGATACATGAAGGGGTGAGGGAGAAGGCTGATGCTCCGTCTCTTCCTAGGCTGAACAAGTACATGGTAAAACATCCCAATGAGACGTTATCTTTGTAACCCATGTGCAACACTTTGAGCTCCCTTTTGGAAGGCAGATTCCAAACTTTATTATTATTACCATCATTTCTGTTTATTAACTTTCACTCAGTTTGAAGTGCAATGTATACCCAAGGAAAAGCTAACTCCTGCAAGTAGATGGCCCTGGTTCATGATCTGAGTTGAAAAGCAGTCATTAACATAGAGATAATTTGGGGAATCATTAACAAAGGTAATAGGCAACCTTGATAGCTTTGAGGAGGGATTAAATACAGCTCAGAAAGATCTTACATCACTTCCAGGCCCAGAAACACAAGTCATGCTCTGTCAGTATTATATTTTACTGTTACTGGCAGAAACACTGCCTTTGTGAAGACTGATGTTCAGTGAAATACTCCATAGTGTGCATATGTTGGCTAATGAAACCTAACGGGAGTAGAAGTAAAAGCAGGGTGAAACAGATAAACATGCTAAAACCTGCCTGAGAAGATGTGCATGCTTATAAACATAAACAAAAAGAAGGAACAAATGCGGTACCGCTATGAGGTACTACGGATGCCATTACTGTTCTCTGCTGTTGTCAGCAAACTCGGTGTGATGACACCCATATAGGCTCCCAACAGGTAATGCTGCATAAAAAAAAATGGTATCTTTTTTATATTAATTCAAAGACAAATATATATATATATATGTTTGGCATATTTACTGGTAAGAAAAAGAAAAGCAGGAAGCCCAGAAAAAAGGATCTGTTTGCTTTTTAACTCCTGACTTTAAATGCAAACATTGAATGAATGATAGAAAGGATCCTCATTAAGACCTTATCATTTGAGCTCTCTGTATGCTCAAAAGCATCTCTCTAAGCAAGCTGTGCTAAAATTTACTAGAAAAGGTGAGGCCACCGAGCCTTCCCAGAGCAGTCTGGCTGACACAGAATACACAGGAGTACACAGGGATACATAGGCTAACGTCTTCTATAACTTAGCAGACTCTTGTGGAGAAATTTCCTCCTTTCTGTACTTTAATGCTCTTCAGATGGTGTTACTGTTTATCCATAGAAAAGCTAATGATGAAGATAGCTACTTCCACCAAGCCATTCTGCCGGTAATCTTCATTCCAAATTGAGGAAATATTTCCAATGTTTTTCAAGTTTTGAGAGGTCTGCTGAGGTTTCCAGGATAGGTAGATTGCAAAATGAAGGAGCTAATCACCTTTTTAACATCGCTTTTCAGCTGAGAGTGGTATGATTTACTGCTTAGGAGACTTTCATTCTTTTATTTTATTATGGCAATAATTGGCTTGTTACAGCAGCGGTTGATAATTTTATAATCTATGACTACACACTGTCTGGCTTGATCTGGCCTTCTTAATTCAAAACTCGTTATCCTTGGTCTCAACAGCTGAGCCCCAGCTAACACATCTGCAGGTTCCTACTAACACACCAAAGGTGCAGATATATGTCTCATGTTAAGTCATGTAGATGTCCACTCCAAAGTCATGAGGGTGCAAAATCCTCCCAAAATCCGTTCCCCAGCTATGCTGCATCACCTGTGCTATATCCCGTAACTCCCCTGCAACATCCCCTTTCCCAGTGCTTCTTCTGGCCCTATAAGCAAATGCTGGGTGTCTCCTGAAGGGTTCATGAACAAACTCATCTTGCTTCTTCCTTTTCTCTTGCTGTTTCATTCCCTAGACTTTCTGAAAGTTTTTGCATATAAACTCTTTTAGAAATAGAGCCCCTGTCTGCCTTGAGCACAAAGCAAATAATATAATGGCAAAGCAGCTCCCTGTGTAGTTTATGTTCAGAGCAGAGGGGAAATCCTGACTGAGCAGCCAGCTCCCAACACTGTCCTCAGCGAGCCCCGTGAAAACGACAAATACTCCCACAGGTTTTCTCTAAGAGATTTTGCTGTGCTTTGCCAGGTAGGTATTATCGCAAATCTCCTGAGTGGATAAGTATTCTTGGGGTCTGATTGAGCTGACACACTTGCAGAAGAGGTTGTAGTACTAACGCTTGAGCCCATGCTCTTTCCTATAAATGCTGAATACCACCAGAATTTCTACTTTGCAGTATCCTAATGGTGCTACTGCCTGTGCAGGAAACTCAGTAACATATGAAGTGCCGCGTTACTAATACCAGCACAGCTACACAGGTTCTGACACCAAGCAAATGACAACAGAGCTCTCCCGGGCGAAGAAGTGAGGTGGCCCACAGAGCTGCCATGAATCTGACATTCACTGAGGAGCCTGGATTTTTTCAAAATGCCACATATAATCTTCAAAGAAATCAAAATATAAAAAATACAAAAGCCTTACTATATAGCAGGGTAAGGGAATCAGATGGCCAGCACTCCATGCCCTTACAAAGGAAAGGAGAACAGAAACCAGCCTGAAGTCCTTGAGAGCTCACTGGTACATTAATAGGTGCCAAGGAGATCTTTCTGATTCAGTCTTTGACAGGTTGCCATTTTCTACATTCCTCTGGCAGCTAAAAACTAGATAATTATCTGTGTATGTTTCCAAGTTCTTAAAACACCAGGCAAAGTATTTTTTGCAGATTTTTTCAGTAATGTGGATTTTAAAAGCTGATATTGGTAAAACAATGACACCTTGTGGCATAGAAGAGCAATCAAATCCGCACAGCCAAACGTTTTTATATCAAGTGTTTCCGATAAATAGATTGTACTCCCCAGAGCTATTTTAAATGACTAATGAGCAAAGGTTTCACCTATCCATCTTTTCTTAGATTGTTGACCTAAAACTATTCTTGGTATAGGTATTTGTAAGAATCTTACCAGAGATGTGAATAATTATTTAAATAATCATTATTGCAGAACACAGCAAATCTACAGTTTAGCACTATCATTATTTTTACAATGAAGAAGGAAATGTTTTCATTTATTTAGCATATCACGGTTAGAAAAAAAACAGTTTTCTTGTTCACCTGTTCCATCTTCCAGACCTTATGTCTAGCAAACCAACTGTTTCAAAATGCACTGACAGGAGGAATATTATACAGAGCTGGTAAGAGGATAAGTGTAATGCCTGTTAGTTTTATGCAGGTTAAAGGGAAGACTTCAGCTATCTAGCGGTTCCTCAGCCAGGAGGAATTTCTATTGTAATTATTTAAAAGGGCATTGCTAAATGCAACAGGTATGCTGTGATATCAGTCTTAGAGCTCTGACCAGACTTTACAGGATTGGAAAGCACTGACACTAGATCAACTGCTTTAGCCCCAAAAGACAAAATATCTTGTGGTTTGAAGCCCTCTCTTCTTTGAACTGATGGATCTGTCCAAACCATAAAGTGCTAACAAGTGCAAGTGGATGAGAAATCACAGGAACTAAAAAAAGAAAAGAAAGACTGTAGGACCCTCTCACATACAGATATTTCAAGTTTTATGCTGTCTACTGTCCTATCTTCTGAGTGTCAGTTTTCCATAACAACAGTAATTACTGACCTTAGCCGTGTCTTTCCTGACCTCCATTTAGACAAGCTATACTGCAAATTATTGGGATTTTGAGTGAATGATGATCTGATTAACATGACTGGTGAGCTATTCCTGGCATTACATTATGCAACTAAAACGTTATGCCTATATTCATATATTTTATAACTGTCTAAAAATTAAATTTTTTTGTCAGCATAATAACATTGCTGGGACAGCACTCCTCAGTTCCAAGGGTATTCTGGGGACAAGCTGGGAAATGAAACCCACAATGTTATATAAAAAGCTCATCATAGTCAAAGAAGTGATATATAGGCACAAGGTATATTTGGAACCTCTGTCATCCATCATGGCAAAGTTTCAACACTTGACACCATTTTTGCATCAAGAAGCAATTTTTTTTCCCACCTGATGGCAAAAAGTGTGCACAAACTATATGTTTTGCATTGGCATGCTGAAAATTACAAAATAAATCTTAAATAGTATTCACCTGAAACATTAGATAACAAACAAGTCAAATATACCAGCAATGGCATATGACTTACAGGCATATGACTCTTATATAAAATGTGATGCCAGGAAAATCACTTCTCCTCTTGTAAAGGAAGCCCCTACAAGCCAATTATTGCAAAATCTAATAGTGCATTAAGTGGTTGCTGCTATGGGCAGTCCATATCCAAAAGATCACAGAGCTCATCTGACAGACATTGAAGAAAAACAACCACCCTCTCTCAGGTCTTGGGACTCAGGACTTGGTATGTGCTCAACAACATCTCCCCTCTTGCACACTTCAGAGTGTGTCACAGGGTACCCTATATTACATGTATCAGTGTGGCTTAACTAGGTGGATAGAGGTTGGGAAATTTCTTGTCCGACAGGAGCCATATTGCTGGTCAGTGAGGTAAGGATGTAAAAATTTACATCTCCTTTTTTCTGTGTCTGTAAACTTTGTTGCCCAGGCAGATGGATCAAGGCGTCAGTTACGGCACTGCTTTACCAGCCCTTATGTAGAGCCCTGGGTCAAGGTCATGGCAGCTAAACCCCTCCTCAGCCCCCTCTTATTTCTGTCTACTCTTGTCCCACCTGAGCCCTGCCTCAACCAAGTGTGAGAATATTTCTTGCATCCAGCAGTGCTTGCAGAGCTGTCAGGCCAGAGCGATTATGGATTTTCTCCACACTCGTGGTACACCTGTGTCGTGGCCATTTTGCAGCTGTCTTGTGTCCTGGGTCTCTGTGAAATCAAGGATTTCTATCCGCTAAGAGAAGTAGTGCTCAGTCTGAGATCCCAGTAACAATTTGTTCAGATTCATCTTGGCTTATAGGCATTCACTGACTTCAGTGCAGGTTTCCAGATTTGCACTTGGCATAGCAACCCTGGAACTGAATTGCCTGCATACCTGTGTTTAAGAGAACACAATAAGGCTGGAAAAATGTCAGCAAATAACAGTCAGTTTGAGTATGCATAATAAAATAGTCAGGCAATGCCAGAAAAGAGATATTCAATGCATGCTGCTTGTACTGACACGGAGATGAGGTTATTTATGTCCTGAGCTGCAGAGCAAAGGGGAGGCTTTTGCTTTCTTGCTGCCTCCATGAGTCATTAGAGAAAGGGAGATGATGAATATTAATTGCAAAAACAAGAAAAATAAATGAGACTTCCATTCTTCCTTTGTTCTCTTCTGTTTTTTAAGGTCTCGGGAAAGAATAAAAGCCGACACTTCTGGAACTCACAAATCAGCATTAACGACCCCTGTTGTGAGTTTGGAGAAGATTAATTTAGCTTCCCTTTTGCACTGCATTGCTGTGAACCACTTCTCTGGCATTTTTAATGTTTTACCACCTTGAATCGATACAGAACCTAGAATCGATACAGAAATTCTGAAATCCCTTCAGTATATCCTTTTCCATTTCCGAGAGGTACTCCAGTCCCACTGTTTCTTCTGAATCTCCTATTTCCTCACCATTTTCTGGGCTTCCCTCACATTTGATTTAGCATACTTCAGCACTGGGGCTTTAACTGCAAGAAATGGGGGCTCAGGGAGGTGTGTTTTGGAAATATCTAGAAGCTGTAAACTTCAGGCATCAGCGAGACTGCATGTCATTCACGCAGGAAGCTTCCAAGATCTGTCTGCCTGGTAAAACCTCGTGGAGAAGTAAGGCATTTTCACATAAGAAATGCGTGAACTGCGTGTCAGCGCGGTGATGCCGCCTTTTGCAATCCATTTGCTCCAGCCGCAGCCAAACGTGGAATCTCAAAGAAAAATAATGAGATCTCCCCTCTCCATGGGCTGCCTGGCACTAATGTTTGAACAAGAATTAAGAGCTGCTAGAAGCCTAGAAAGCCTCTCATCAAAATGTAGCCACAGGAAATCTCAGGAAAATTATCCTGGGTAAAATTAAAATCTGGCCAGTAACTGCAGGGCACAGCCTCAAATTTCCCAGCTTGAAGTGGAGCTGAGAAATTGTTCAAGATTGTCTCTTTTTTCTTCTCCATCACTCCCGCTGAAGAAATTGTCTCCCTGAGGGGGGCAGTGGGCCGACCCCCAGTCTCTGCCTGCACGCAGCGTCCACCGCGCTGGAGCTTTGCTGCCCTTGAAACGGCAGCTGCATCCGTGATGGCCTGAGAGCCTCCAGAGGGAGCTACCAGACGAGCAGGTGGCCCTGCCTGCACCACTGACCAAGGCTCCGCGTGGTGGCCCCCACACAACCGTCCGCCTCCCTTCCCCGGGGCCGGCCGTGCTCAGCCAGCCCTCAGGACAGGACAAAGAGCGCACGTCCCCAAGGCACATGAGTGGGAGAAGCCGGGATGGCATCTCCTGGGCCCTTTTGGCCGGGCCTGCTTCTTCCTCACTCCTCTTGCACAGGCCAAAGCCAAAGTTTTGGGACTGACTGAGGCCTGATGTGCCTCAGGCTTCTCCACACAGAGCCACCGCTCCGGGCTCTCCACGGGTGCAGAGAGACAAGCAAGGGCTGGGTAGGGTCACCCCCAGCTTCCAGCTCTCCTTCACAACCCTTTTGTATGACAGCTCTTCTTCTTTTTTTTTGAATTAGTAGGCCATAATTCTTTTACGACTGCATCCAGAGTTGAGGGATGTGCTTGGGTTTTTGTGTTCACTTTAACCGTTGAGTCCTCGCCTCTGAAGACAGCAAAGGAACAAGTGTCTACAAGTGCTGGTGCTGATGTTTGGACCCGCCACCATCTCCAAGCCTTTGGAGGCACGCGCGGAAACCTCCAGGGTGAGGGGAAGGAGCCGGCTCCCCAGCCATGCAGTCTGGAGCAAAACCGGGGCAGAGGAGAGGAGCGACGCGCTCCAAGGAGGGAGGGACCCAAAAAGAGGAACGCTGAGGCTGTTTGGGCCTCTGGGCCTTTGGGCCGCTGGGTGTGCAGCCCTCCCACCCCAGCGAGCAACGGCTCCCGTGACAGCCCCGCCATCCCCAGTAGCCTTCCTGGGATCTTTCTCTTCCTTCATGTGCACTCCTGGCCTCGCCTTTTCTTCTTTCCTCAGCTAGCAATAGAGGTACTAAATATTTAAAATCCATGCCCTCTTCAACTATTTACTTTAGCCTCGGTCAACCTTGCGTGTTAATCGTTAAATAAATCATAGCAGCAAGCCCACTTCTTTACAAAATCACATGTAATGAAAAGACCCATCAAATTCCCATGGCTCTTTCACAGGATGAGAGATTTGTTTCAGAACTGTGATCCCTCTGAGACCAAAGCTCCCAGAGGAAATTACTTGAAGCCTGGTAATACAACCAGGTCATGTCTAAACCAAGAAATGTGCCATCTTTACAAATGTGTTATTTAATGTGTTTCAATTACAGCAGCTGCAGACTAGCCTTAGCACTGCACAGGTCAATATAGCTAGAATGTTTTTAAATGCATTCTAGCATAAGCCTTATATAAAATAAATTAGTTGAAACACAAAAACCAATATATAACATTTTTAATTCAAATATATGCTGACATAAATATGGACATGCACATAGACGAACGCAATGTCTTGTGTGCAATAATACGTTCGTTCCTCTACCATTGCAACAAGAGTAAAGTGCATATAATGAATTGAAGCTTAATCCAAAATGTTTGGATGTTTTGATTCAAAATGTGTTTTTTCTCCTTCTCTAGAGCTTTTGAGATACCAGACACAATGAAAGGGAAGCAGAAGAGGTTAAACAAATGAGATGTGTCCCTGAGACCCACTAATCTTTTGAAGTTCATTGATATACATTTTATCTCCTGTTCTAGCCACAGGAGTTTAGCCACAAATTCATAGTTAGCACCATGTTTTCCATGCATAGATTTCTTAGCACACAAAATCTTTTATTAAACTAAGGCTTTTACATATTTTTTTTCAGAGTTAATATTGAACTATTAGAAGAAAAAAAAAAAAAAGTGATTTAGAAAGCTCCTAATTGCTTAGCTTTGAAATTGTCTTACACTGGCTGTGCTTTAATTTTCATCTTCCACAGACATCAAAATTTTGCCACACGAATGTTTCTGGAAAGCAAATTGTATGCTCCCATGCACAACTATTCCCATAAGAAATCACATAATTAGTATGATATGGGACACTGCCTAAGACAGTTTCAAAACACCCAAAGCCTTGGCACAGAGATAATTGAATCACACTCCATTTAGCCCAACCTCACAGGCCTGCATCATTAATACTTGAGTAGCATCATTGAGCTATGGTGTTGCAGAAACCTGTTAGAGGAAAGCCCAGCCTGGGAAGTAGCTGCACCCACAGCAGCCCAGCCATTGATCCATGAATCCCATTTCTCTGTGTGGAAGTGACAGGACAAAAATTAATTATAAACTCTACAGCCAGCCAATAAAACTTGATTCTAATTTGTTTCTTTTCAGGAAAGATGCCTCATGCAAGGTTTGGGTGGCCCCAAGAACAAATGGTTTTAAAAATTTTAAACTTACTTTATCCAATCTATCTGCTACCTCTTCGATGTCCCAGTCAGTAGCATGTGGAAATCCCTTCAATCAGTGCAGCTATCTGACTCCATTTCTATGGGCAGTCAGCATGCACAGCCTGAATTTGAGCTGAATACACAGTGAGCTGTTCAGGGTCAATTCACAGAGGAATAAAAGGTCAGTAGAAATTCATTAAAATATTTTTAAATGAATAAATGCAAAGAAATCACATTATCCTGCCTGGAATTTTTGCAACCGTAAACAAAAACAGAAATCAACAAACTAATTATTTAAGGCAATTATGGAATTCACTGTTACTTGTTTATTTACTGAATACAGACAAAGCAAATGTGTGTGTATTCCTCTAAAAAGTAATTACTCATATAAGTATAATTTAAAGGCCTAATCTTTAAAGACAGGTTATTTAACTGCTTACCTGTACACTTGCAATGTATTTAAATTCAGCTTGGGCATCCCTCATTTCATTTGCAATATTTGTTTCAAAGTTGACCTGGATCTGAATGAAAGATACGCAAGGTGTACCAGCAATGGATTGTACCCAACTCCTCCATAAATAAACAATTACCATTAAATAGAAGATTTCTCATGCTTTTAAGCATCCTTTGCACATAAGCTTAACAATTACTCTAAATCTTTGGAAGTAATAGTGGATTCCATACTTTCCCTCTTTAGAATGGAAGATAAATTACCATTTAAGGTTGAAAGGTTCAAGAAGAGAGATTTTTTTGCTTAATCTGAATGTGAAGGGTTTCTGATGGCAACATGCTAGTTTTCTATCAGCTGTGTTAAATATCCCACACTTCTAGTTTCATCTGAGGATTTCAGTCTGCTTTGGTTTTCTGTGATAAGGCATATGGTGGTTCCTAGTGGTTCTTGACAACTCAGAATCTTTATCACAGTAGATGATTGGTCCCTCTTCATTTCTTGAAAAATGAAACTGCACTCAAAATTGAATTTAATCAGAAGGAAATAAATAAATAAATAAAATAAAGACAAAACAAACAAAAACTTTGGTGGTCACTCAATTTAAATGATCTACTTTTTTCATACTGCAATATGATTTATTTCAAGAATTACTTAACATAATGAAAGAGTGTTAAAGCACATACTATTTGTACTTCAACTTCCTAAAAGAAAATAACTGTCTGACAGATATAAAATAATTAACCTTTAATAAGATTTTTTTTTTTTACAGCCATGATCAGGATCAGAACTAATCGGTTTAGTGAGTCTATACATATTTACGTATATATACTTATACCCCAAGGTGCTATGGGTAGGTTATTCCTGCTTCTATAGAAGCTGTAATACATCTTCTACTTCTAGAGAGGATTTTTTAAGAGTTTACCTCACTTTGAAGAAATGAGAACCTTTCCAGATGACAGTTTACACTGCCATGGTAGATGTAGTCAGCCTGTTTTGCTAATTCAGAGACAAATTGAACAAGGATATAAAAAAGGCTCAAGCGAGTTCTAAGGTTGTGCATCAGGGAGACTTCAAAATTAACCTTGAGGTCAAGGCGGGAGAATAAACAGTAGGAGAAATTGCTTCAAAATATGGTTCATACTGTGCAGCTTCTCTGTGACTTCTAAAAATAATTATCCTATCCAGCAAAGAATACAGATCCAGGAGAAAAAGGGACAAGATTGAATGTCTTCTACTTGCTCTTTCCCTACAGTGCTGCATACCTATTCTTTTTCCTCAGAACTCATAGCTCAAAAGCAATGACCTGTCTTGTTTTCCTTCTCCAATATCTATATGAGCTATTTCTCACAGTAGGGAATGGCCATGGTTTCTGGTGTTATTCATATTCAGAAGTACTATTTCTCCATTACAAGGTTTACCACAATATCTGAAGTAAAATGCAAAAAAACAAAGAGCACTAACATTTTCGCCTTTCCTTCTGTCAAAGATGATAACTCTTATTTATCAGAGTTCTAGGAAATATCAGAATTAGGTTAGTTTCTCAGTCTGAGCAATCAGAGAATACACTGTTAAAAATTCTTCACACTTATCTACATTACAAGCAAATTCAGTTCCTCTGTTTGTAAAATGGGTTTGGACACAGTGGCTTTAATTTTGTTGCCTCCAGACTGCATTGCTGCAGGTGGCTATAATGTGGAACTGAACAGTAATCCAAAGTATGAGTTTTGTTTAAATGTGTTCCTTCAAAGGCTGCAAAACAGCATGCTGTCACAGTAGGTTTGAAGGACCACATGCGTGTTGGGTTAGGATCCTTGAAATTGGATACCAAGGTCTCTGTGGTGGCACGCCTTTAATGAGGACAAGCTGCTCTAAAGCATTTTTTTTTCCTTATTTTTCAGTATCCCACTTCCACAGGGAGCTGAAATCTAAAGTCCTGATTTTCAAAGGCATTCATACTTCTGGCTCCCGCTACAGCACACAGATGCAATGCTACAACTGTGCTCTTGAAGGACAAGTCAGGTCACCCAAGGCAGGGGCAGACGACTGAGAAGCAGAGAAGTCCAACATGAGGCTGTGGTACACAAAGAATGAATTTAACTAATTCAACATTGTTAAAAATAGTCTTCAGAGCTTTCTGTCTGTGAAAAGTTTTCCCAGACCTCTTACTTTCATGAATGAGTGAGGAATGAGAAGCGACTAGCTATTTTTGCTCTCTTCTCCATCTCCACTCTTAAGAAGGAGAAGAGAGACCTAGGGAAGGGTGTCTGGCATGAAAGGTGCTAGCTGTCCTTGTCTGAAGCTGGGAGAGGCAGCTGCTGGTCTAGGCTTGCTTCCACTGCCAGGCCACTGTTCCGATCCAAAAATCTATTTAAATTTTGTCCCCAGGAGCAGGTAAAATTCCCCGTCCTGGAATACTGTGGTTTTTTTTCCGTGGAATATTAATACATTTCCCAATTGCATTCCTTTCTCGTTATTACTTTATCATTATTCCTCTTCTTTTTTTGTAAACCAAAATTGGAAAACTAATATCAAATTGAAGGTATGACTTCATGTCTTAGATAGCTAGGGAGACTCTTGGAAAGATCACGTGACCTCTCTATTCCACTTGCTCTAAGCCTCTCTGCCATTTGGACTTCACAATAGAAACTCACTAGAGATCTCTAGAGCTGAAATCTCTAGAGAAAATAATAAAATTTGTTAATCTGCAGTTTAACTAGAAAGAGCAAGCTATATGTGAGTAATGAAATGTTACATCAAAACAATTACACTTCTTCATTTCTATTTCCTCCCTTTCGCAATACCATCTCTGGAATGACCACTCCATTTCTAAAAGTTAGCAGACATCTGGAGCCTCTACAAATTTCTTTCAGCTCTTAACTATCTCAAGAAATTAGGTCTTTCAACTCATACTGCTCATATAGCTGCCTTTTGTTGCAAATTTACACAGCACATCCTAGATCAAATAGATTTTTGAGCTCCTCTCTTTTACATGACACTTCCAGTACATCTCCATTTGCACTCTTACTCCTCATTTGATTGTAAATTTATAAGCTCTTCTTGCCTCATGCCTCCCAGTTCTTGTGATCTGATCTCATCATCCTTTCTCTCTAATTTTATTCTGGTTTCATATTCCTCTCTCCATAACCTCTTCCTTCATTTGTTTTTCTCCACAGAAGAACTGTTGAGCACTGCCATTTAAAGTTATTTTCCAAGCTTTCAGCAGTAGGATACTTTACCTTTTCTTCCTCTCATTGTTCTCCTGAAATTTCTCCTCCTCTTATTTTAACTTGATCTCACCTATTTGTGTCCGTGGCTGCACATCCGCAGTATAATTTCATTTCCATTTCTTCTTAATGCTTCTGAGTTTTTACCTTCACATGGTATAAAAATGTCTTATTTTCTTCTGTCTTAAAAAATAGCTTTTGATTCCACCAATCCCACTCACATCATTCCCATTGCTGTCCATCAACAGATAGAGATGGCTCTTATCCAAGATCTCAGCTTCTACGTTCTCAAGCACTACTACTCTCTCGACAAATTCTCAACTTTCCTCATCCCTCTACAAAGATTCTTTTACTAACTCTTGGTTTTGACCACGTCATTCTCCTGTCCTCTTTCCTCCACTGATATATGGCCTATCTTACTAAATGTGAATAAAAATAAATAGGATGCACCTCCTTGCAGATTGCCCCTATCCCATGTGTCATTAGCAAATGAAAAAAATAATTACTTGGAAATAGGCTACCTCCAAAATGATCAGACGTGGATGTCTCTTGTTGGGAACTTTAATCTAAATCGGAGATCCAGGACAGGTAGTTTCTCTCCAAGTTACAAGCCTGACACAGAAGTTTCTGTTCATACATTTTGGGCAAATTTGCTTTCGTAAGGCCAGCAAGGCTTGCTGATTAAATAAAAGCTTGCTAATGCCTTTACTTAAACTGAATAACACTTTATGTCATGACTAAGTCTTTTGTATTATTGACTTGCAAAGAAAAGTGTTATCTAATTTAAGTAAAGATGGTTAACTTGTTTATGATGAAATTTATCTTTTAAGTATTTTTTAATATATATTTGAAGAGTCACTCTTCTTCTTCTTTTGCTCTACTTCAGTTTAAAATATACCAATCACAACTAAGAGACAAGGATCAGAGGCTGCATGACTTTGTTAGATAGAAGAATAAATATCAAACTTTTCCAATTATGCTGCTGATCCTTTTGTGAGCAGAATAAAGAATCAGGTCATTAATGAACTTCATTTTATAGCACATGATAACTGGACTGCAAACAATATAAAACTGTGTTACTTTCCTACAGCTGCTCGTGGTCATTTAACACAATAGATGTTTTAAACATATAAATTGTTCAATAATCATTTTTGTGTGTGTATAAATGACAGCTAACATCAGATTAATTAATTTTTACACAAATGCCTTAGAAATATGATGAAATTACTAGGAAAGAATGATGTTCCTTCCTGAAAGGTAATTATTTTAATAGGTATTATTTTAATATTTTTAAGTTTATTTAATAAACATGATTCCAGCAGTTACCATTCTCTTTTGCTTCAATCTTCAGAAATACATCTATAACCAAGCCTTCTATACAACTGTATAAGGAATCTGTGTGTTTCCCCTCTAGAAATTTCTTGGTCACAGATCATAGGCTGATACAAATAAAGATACTTTAATTTACCAGGTGCATTCCAAGAAGTGTGTGTTGCTTTAATTGATTCACTTGAATTGATTTTCCAATAACTAAATCTGTAGCTTCTTTTCCAAGTTCAGATCACCAAGACCCAAATTAAAAGCAGAGTTTAAAAAAAAAATCATTGCTGCTCAGTATATCATCGATTCAGGTGCCTAATATACTTATGATATCCTTAGTTCAAAGAAGAGCATGCCACAAGTTGCATATGTTGAAGGGATATATTCAAAGGGCAAAGTAAAAGAAGAAGAAAATAAGGCAAGATTAAAGGAAATAAATTTAAAGTAAAGTAAAGTAAAGTAAAGTAAAGTAAAGTAAAGTAAAGTAAAGTAAAGTAAAGTAAAGTAAAGTAAAGAAGTGCAGAGAGATGAAAGATGCTAGGAGAAGCTGATGAAGCAAGTATCTACTCACAGCTGGTAGCTTCATTGGTCTTAAAACTACTCATCTATCGTTACAGGTTTTAGAACATAGTCTGAAGCAAACCAAAAGTAGCTCTGTGAATTTAAAACAAACTCCTCTATTTAATATTTTACTAATAAATACATTTCTACAATTTTACTCATCTCAGTAACATAGCTAAATGCTAACATAGCTGTGCATTTTCCTAAGAAATTCAATGCCATTATAATGATTTGATTTGCATATTTCTAAATAATTTGCATATGGCCTGAAGTGTATGGTTACAATGACCCATCCACTGTAGTGGCACAGGCTGATTAGGTCTACATAATATCTGGCTGCTCTGAGATCAAGCCTGGGGAGGTTCACATTCCCTGCAGAAGGGAGGTGACACACATCTGATAGGTGCATGGTGTAGGTTAAGGGGATGCAGTAGCAACATAGGTGCTGTCTGGCTGTTGTCCTGAGCCATGGTTATGTCAAGTATGAAAGTTTTTTCTTGAGCTGCAAGATGTTGAGGTGTCTAAAAGATGAATAAGTGCTATCTTGGAAGAGATGAGGGAAGCAGGAAGCTACAATTTCCCTAGGATCATATATCTAGTTATAAAGAAGGGAATCTGGGGAAACTGTATATCCATCTAGAAAAAAAAAATATGGTGAATAACAGAGCCAGGATATGTCTGAGAGAACATAAATGTAACACTGATTAAGTCCAAATGTCAGATGCTGCTTGCATCTTCCAATGCATCCTGTCCCTTGGCTGCAGCTGCTGCCTGTCCCTTTCCTTTTGACCATGAAACCCATCTCTTAGATTAGAAGCAATAGACAGTATAAGAGTGGGGCCAGTTCTTAGGAATATGTTATATATACTGGATTTACCTCTAGGGTTTTTATTTTTTAAGAAGAGCTCTGGGTTGCCAGGACTAAGAACCACAGCCATCAGTATTTTATAGTGACCAAAGCTGCCAGGGTGCAATGCATTTGGAGGGAGACTCCAAAGTGCAGCAAGGGCAGTTAGGATGAAGGGCAGCTGCATGAGGAGAGTTGCACAGAGCCCATGCGGGGCATCAGCAGGGAGTCTCGGCCACACACACCAACAGGGGACAACGCAAGACCCCAGGAGGTCTCTTGCCTATATGTGCTTGGACAAGTCAGTAGCACAGTACCAAAACTCTGGCAGTGGCCTGTAAGCAGCAAGGGATGTTAGCTGCTATGCTGGCTGAATAAGGAGCCTTTGGTTAATTTTCTAAAGTAGTTAGATGTTAAGGACACATAGGGATTTATATGTTTCTTGGCTGTAAATCAGCAAAACTCTCTCTTCCTGAAGCAAAGTGAGACCTAACCCACCCTCCACCAGCTCCTAAGTCACTTTTCTCTCCCAAAGATGGATACAAAAGTGGTGGCCACTTTTGAAAAAATGCATCAGTTAGTCTAAAGCTAAACACTTAACCTTAACACTAAAGCACTTAACACTGATTTATGATTGCCTAGGCCCTCTCAGGGGCAGTGACTAGCCTTTGTCAAGTTGATTTTTGAGAAATATTTTTGATAGACTATCCTACTCCTATTTGCTAGATTCTGCTTTTTTTTTTTTTTTTTTTTTTTTAAATAGATGCTGGCCACATGTAATCAAATTTCTGCATTTTTAGTGTGACCTTATTAATAGAAAAAAATGCCTGTCCTGGAAGCATACCTCTTTAGTCAGGCCCTGAACTTCTGAACCATCACTTCAGCCAACTCTTGCTAAATAGGTCAACAACACCTTAAGATTAATTGGCTTAAAATGCTGGAACTGACAACGTATAACTTCTGTTTCTTAAAACTTGTGATTCAGCTGTTGCTAAGCCTTTGACATGTTTAGCATGTTTCTTTCTTTGATAAATAGCATTCATGACTATATGCACTGGAGTTTGGAAGGGCTACAGGTACTGTTTGAGTGATCCCTGTTTTTTACTTTTATACTCCTATGCTCTGCTCCTAACAGGAACCATTTGTAGGCAAGGGAGTTGGCTTGCAAAGATGAAAACTGAGGATCTGAATCAGTTAAAATGCCTGAAGCTTCACCTAGCTAGACTCTCAGCCAAAGCTCCAGCTCCTGACTGGAGCTCCTGACAGACAGAACGCCCGAGGAGCAGCTGCCATGCAGCCACGCGATGTGACTAATGCCTTTTCCGTTCCCATTCTTGGCTTTCTGAGAAATCAGTTTTATTGCACTTGGGGGACTCCCGCCGCCCCCACAGCCTCTGCGGAGCCCACGGTCCGCGTGTTGCCGCTGGAGAGCGCGAGCCCGCGCTGCCACGCGGCTCTGCCTCTCTCTGTGGCACCTTTGGCTGCAGCTCCTGGGCAGGCAGATTCCTTTGGCTGCAGCTCCCTGGGCAATCCTGTTCAGCTGCCCTCCCCCAAGTTGTCTTCACCAGAAGATTGTGACATCTGTTTCCCCAGCTGCCTGCGGGGATGATTCACAAGGCCAATTCTTCAAGGCTCCCCTCCGCTTCCAACGCCAAGGAGGACATGGCTGTGGCACTAAGGCCATGCATCCATCTCCAAGGTGTCCTCAGGATGCTTGGCGTCCTCCTCGGTGTGTTCAGGGTGCACTAAGGTCGGGCTCGGTTGTTGGACTAAAGGGAAGCAGAGAGGTAGTGCGGTATCGTGCAGGTCAGCCAAGCCCACAAACTGGAGGCAAGAGGAGAGTAGGAAACCTGGCGGGACACTGAGGAGTTTTGAACTGGCGAAAGGAACATGCGAGGACAAGCCTTTTGGAAAGATAAAACCTGGGAGAAAGAGAGCCCACAGTTCAATAGAAATCAGGCATTAATACAAAACAAGGCACTGCTTTTCCCTTGGGGGAGGGATTTCCATTTCAGATGGGGGGGTTCATCCACCGCAGAGCTTGACAGAGAGCCCCCAAAGGGTGAGAGCAGCCCAGGGCTGAGCCTCGCGAACACAGCCCCTTCAGCCCTTCGAAAGCGGCTGGATATTCTGAAAAGTCACCCTGGCCCTGTCGGAGTTAGTGCTGGGGCGAGGCAAGCAGCACTCCCTCGCAGAGCAGCGCAAAAGCAGAAGTAGCGCTAGCATGTGCAGAATGCGTCTGCTCCGGCTTGAAATTCTCTTGCTTCTTGTGTCATTTATTTTTAGGTATCCATTCTCGGCTATAAAAGGGCTGTAAAGTGTTCCTGGATAGTGCTGCTTTTTGTTCAGCACAACGCAGCCCTGAGGCAGGTCCTGGGCAGCATTATTTGCCACAGCCCCACTGAACAGAGGCCAACTATGTATGATTATATTCATATAATTAACACAGCTGGAGAAACTCCTGCCTCTTCTCAGCACTGTTCGTAACTTGTGTCAGGCGGTCAGGCAGTTTGCTTCTCTGATGACGGGGATGCCAAGCAGGTACGTACCAGCTGTAACAGAGACACAGCCCTCTTTCCAAATAGGTAACAAGACACACTTAATTAGGTTTTGTGGCAAGTTACTAACTTAATCAATTAGCAAAAGTGCAACAGGCCTTTCAGATCTAGGCACTGTATTAAAACTTTTAATCAGTTCAAAACTAGAACTGAGCAACTTCCCTGAATCAGTAACCAACCCTCCCAAATCTGCCGGAGCAAGACATACGTCAGCCCTCCACACTACTAACAAAGCCATTCTACACTGCTGTAATAAATAGGGTAAAAACATACAGCCCCTTCACCTCCTTCCTCCCTGAGCCATTTATACTAGCAACAGATTCCTCTGAAGGTCCTGGGAGAAAGCCAGAGGAGGCTGAGGGAAGGGTCAGTACTTATTAGTTCTCCATTGCTTCAAGCCTTTAAAGGACCAAGCTGAAGCTCCAGGTGATCCCACCCAAGCACCCACATGGGGAGACTCCAGGCCCACAGAAGGTGCCCCAAGGTGAAACCCCGGCAATGCTCCATCTCTACTCAGTGCTTCATACTCATCCATCTCACTCTTGGTGCTTAGTGTTTTATATTCATCTGGACACAGCAATCAGAGCACAAAATGGACACTTTCACATCCAACATTTAACTCAGTGTGCAAGTTGTATCCCTTCTCCTTCCCCTTTCAACAATAAGCAGAAGAAATTAGAGCCAACAAAGATGCTAAACCCAAACACAGCGGCTATAGGTTGCTCTGCTTGCAACAAATCTGTGACAAGCCCCTTTTCCCTCACCTTTCTGCACCCCAAGGATGATGTTCTTCACACTAACACACCCCCTTTCTGGAAGTTCACAGTGTCACCGCCACACTCACATCTTTAAGGCATGTGACATTAAGAGCACAGTTACCCTGTATATAAATAATAAAACTCCTATATACTATAATCACATTACCAGCAGTGAATGATATGTCCCATAAAAAATTCCTAAGGAAGTTGCCAGAATGTGCCAAAGGTGGTTTTAAACTGAACTTCTGCGTTTCTTGATAGCTGGCCAAAATAACAACGGAGGAACCAGTTATTGCAATTTCTTGATTGACTGATTACAATTTTATCTGCCTTCATGAATTACCTTAGTCATATTAAAATACTCTTATTATAGGAAGCATTGTGAGACTAGGATTCAGGCTCTTTTTAAAAAACACTGCTCCCAAATCCATTAGCATTTTGATAA